>CM038726.1:23097340-23149840 GCA_021613375.1 Megaleporinus macrocephalus
GCACTAGAGGTTAGGACTGATTATCCTGAAGGATTTTCGCCAAAGCATTCCCACACCCTCACACTACCACCACCATCCCTGACTGCTGTGTTAGCTTTACCCCACATGAAACGAGACGCCTGTCTTCCAAAATGTTCCATGACAGTATTCCAAAAGTTCCATCATCAAGGTGTGTTTCTGGCAAATGTGAGACGATGTTTCTCGTGATTAGCAGTAGCTTTCACTTCGCAGCCTTCCCTCAGTATGTTTTTACGCCCAGTCCCTTTCTAATGGTGGAATCATGATAAGTGACCTTATCTAAGACAGAAAAGCCTTGGATGTAAGTCTTTGTTCTTTTGTGATTTCCTGGATGAATCGTCACAGTGCTCTTAAAGGAATTTTGGTAAGCTGGTCACTTCTAGGAAGATTCATCACTGCTCAAGTTTGCTCAATTTGGAGAATAATTGCTCATACTGTGGTTCGTACTGAGCCTTCAGAATGGCCTTGTAAGACTTTCCAGATTGATATTTAACAACTTTCTTTCTCATCTCTTTCTCATCTCTTTTTATTGTGGCACAATGTGCTCCTTCACTTTGCTGGCCTGGGAGTGTCCAGTTTAACTGTTCCCAACTGATCCCAGTATGTTTTTTCTTAGACCTTTTCCCAGCACTGTGGTTTCTGCAGTGAGAGTCAAAATATTTTTACAAATAATTCTAAATTGTACTAAAATATTCAATTCGCACCACATTAAAACTGGAGATTTCATTAAGCGCTGAATTGGAGCACTGCTTTAGAGGTTAGCCATTTAAACCCATTAGTTTGTGCTAGACAGTATTGATAAAATACTCACGTTAATAAAGTGAGACTGTAAGACAATCACAATTCATTATTTAATGCAACTAATTGTGATTAATCACAGTTATTATTTAATGAAATTCAAAAAATAAATAATACATTTTTAAAATCCTGGCTCAAGCCATACTTAGCACAACCCCTCCGCTAAATTAACAATATAAAAGGGAGAGTGTAGTGTAGTGTGCTACTCGAGCTACTTCATACTGCACTCAAGCCAGGTCAGCGCTCAGCGGCTACATTCACTGGGAAATGGAGGACCTTTTGCTGACTTTTGCCTCTAAAACGTAAGCCCTGGTTCACTCCTCTACAGTGCTAACCTCACTGACTCAACTAAGCTAAGGCACTATTGGTTGAGCCAGGCAGCCTGCCTTACTAAGCTAAAGGCGCTATCAGCCAGGGAGCCTACTTTAGCCGCTTTGGGCTGTTTGAGCGACGTTAATGCTCAGTGACTACATTTCACATTGTGAGCCCTGGGTGTGATTTTAGTGCCTTCAGTAGACACGCCCAAAGCAGAGAATTCAGCTTATTTTTCACGATTTTGTAACATGATATGGTAATTTTTTTAATATGATCAACAACACATTGTGATGTGACAAACTCAGAACAAATATATTGCTGTTTTATGTGGACTGTATTAGGATAAAGTACCAAAAAGGGTTCTTTGCACAGCGAAAAGCAGAAGGAAGAAGCACTGTTAGGACCCTTTATTAAAAACTAAATGCTACTGAAATGCGAAGAACGTTTTTCAAAGTTTAAAGAAATTCTGCAGAATGTAAAGGTTCTAGAAACCCATAAATTGTTATAGAACCTTTATATTATGTGAAACACTCTTTCAATCTTTTTAAGGTATTGCTTTTATAGTGTCTTGATGACTTTGGTTTGTTTAAAGGGTCAAGCTAGGAAAAAGCAACAACATCATAAAAATTTATTAAGGATTTTCCAGGTCACCACATTATACAACATGTGATAATCTGATACTGAGCCTGTGTAATATACCTTAAAGCCTAAAGTACTGAAGCTCCCAGCACATCACATACATTGCAATCATATTATCTATTAATAAAACTAAAAACTATTATTGTTGTGTAGCTCTAGTATATTAGATGATATGTTGCCCAACACTACCCTGCTCTACTCACAGCCACACTATCCACTCACCCACTCCGCACAGTCTCCTCCTCCAGTGTTGCGTAACACTCATGGCCCATCTGTGCATTCCAGTACTACACAAACTCAGACATATGCAAGCAGACAGGCCCTATCACATTCCTAATGGAGGACAGGAGGTACAGCACTGTGTACTTCACCTAGGGCCTCAGCCTGACCAACCAGGGCTTAACCAGAAGAAATGTTATTTAAGTATTCGAAAGATGCCCAAACTATATACACAATAAGAGCATACACACTTGTTAAAGTAAAGTTTCCTCATCGATCTTTGTGTGGATATAGATTTTTAGCAAAAACTTCTTAATTTCTATACAACTTTTGCAGCATGTGGAGCTTGTTCAAGTTTTTGTTTTACTTATGGCAATGGTAATACGCAGAACTGCAAATACACAAGCAGCTAACTTTACAACACAGAGAATACACCCTCACACATCCGCTCATACATCCCGAACCTGGACCTGGAGGCCAACTGCTGTGCACATTTTGTGCTTGTCTTGCTCTAAAACACCCACTTCAACTATTAAACTGAGGGTCTTGCCAATGATCCATCCTGAGAACTTGATAAAAGTTCCTAAAACTTACTTTAAAACTAGATTTCCCTCCAGAGCAGTTTAACCACATGCATGTGTGCTGGTTGGCCAAAGTAAACCTTCTGCATGTAGAAATGGTACTTTGTGTGTGCTGCCTTGTTTTCTATCTGTATATAAAAGATGCACAAGGATTTCTTTTATTCTTGTATGTACTGTGGTTTAAAAGACCAATAAGACCAATAAAGGCCAATAAAATGTGTCTGAGGTGTGATTACATGTGTGTTACATTCATTTTCATGTATTTGTTTTGGTTCAAAAAAGTTGTTTGTAAGACAAACTAAATGAAAAACTCATGATTTGAGGATTTGTTGGATCAAGCAATTTACTTACATCCAACAACAATGTTGCAGCAGATAAAATAGCAGAAGTAGGCATGTTTCTGCATCAGCCTTAGAGGGTTAATGGATCTTCTCCATAAAGGTCCGAAGAACATCTTAGAAATAGGAAGTTTACAGAGGATGTCAAAACATTCTTTACTTGCAATGTAAGTAAATATAAATAAGTTTTGCTCTAAGCAAATTTGGAGCATTTCTATTGGTCCAATCGCCATGAAACTCATGATTCCTTAAAGAACCATTTTCTGTGTAGCACTGAAAAGAGTTCTGATATTGTTAGAAGACAAAAAAACTTTTATTGGTACTATAAAGAACTTCAGAAATGTTTGTGACTTTTGTATCATTTACCATTCATTGCAAGGCTCAATACCGAACCAAATGGTGTTCTTCAGTGGCATCCTTTTGGATCCTTTTGTAAGAGTTTGGGATACGCCACCCATGACTAAGCCATTAAAAGAACAAGGAAAAAACAATGCCATATCACAATCATGATTCGTCACAAGTAGATGGTGCGAGAAGGAGGGGGAGGAGGAGGAGGAGGAGGAAAGAATGAAATATTTAACACGTTTTCCACAACTCCACAGCATCTGTGCTGAGGCTAGAACTGGGGCTCTGGCAATGTTCAGTGCTCCAAACTAGCTTATGTAAGAGCCTGCAGCAACCTACTGAAGAGGGCAGAAAAACAGAGAGAGAGAGAGAGAGAGAGAGAGAGAGAGAGAGCGAGAGAGAGCGAGAACAAACAGAAGCAAGACACTGAGCGTTCTCGCTCTGCAACAGCAGTCTTATCGGTTTAGCAGCTCCCATCCTATTTGCTGCTCCCTCGCTCACCGTGGCTCCACGCTGATTTGTGCACTGCTGGACCGTTCTCCCTTCAGCAAGCGGTGAGAAAATAACACAAACAAACAAGGGAGGAGAAAAGAGTATATACATATATACATACACACACACATTTATACACATATGTGATATACAAATATGTATACACTGCAGTTAAAACTGGTTAAACTGATGGTTTCCAGGTCCATGTAGGAGTAGCCCCCAAGTGGTAGTTTGAGACCAGTTTAAACCACCCAGATTCTATTCTTGAGCACTGCTGGAAAAACAGAGCAGTTCAAAATGACAAAGTGTTCTTTCAATAATACCCCAAAACAAAGAAATCCAGTTAATGCCATTATCACTAGTAATGTTTATACCAGTATATTGGTATGTACAAATATCAAAAACATAGTTCCTCTGATGTTTGTCATGTGCTTCAGTTGAAAATGCATGAAAAGTAGTGTGTAGTAGTAAAGTTAGTATTACACAGTGTCAGGTGTACAGTATAATTTTAAGACAACAAAACAGAACAAAACAGTCCGCCAGGCTTGTTTTGCTGAGAAGCAGTATTACTTGTAAGCCCCTGTAAGGATGTTTAAATTTAGATTTTTATATTTTGGGTTCTACTAGAATATATTTACATGCTTAAATCTTTATATAACACAATATATTTCCTGTACTGTATATCCGTATTCACCTTCCCTTGGAAACACTCTGTTAGAGCTCCTGGTGTCTTTTAAGCCCTGCCTCCTAATGAGTCCAGAGCTCTGATTGGTTACTGCCAGAGTGGCTTCCTGCAACAAGTTTCACCCCCACAACGCTCTAGCTGTTTTTACCATAATGTCGGTTCAGCCTTATCAGGTTAAGTCAGAGTTTGATCCTGAAAGTCAGGTACAAGTTGGTAGACTCGATCCACCTTTGCAGGCTAGACTACAGCAGGACGTTTCAGAGGGGTAAGCTGTACTTTACAGCTCTCTGTGTGTGTTGTATGTGCGTGCGTCAAGCTTGCCGGTAGGCTGGTAATAAGGATTGTGTTACAGGATGATGTCACCTTATAACAGAGAAAAGGGCTGGAATTCCAACAAGCTAAGAAAAGTGTTTACTGTAAGTTTCTCCCTCTGGTGTGTACTTTACGCTTTATAACTTTGTAGCAAGCTCACTGTTGAACCAGGCTCCTGGAAATAAGGTCACACAAGTCCTCATTATGTGTCTCCATGATCATATTAGTGGACAATGTGTATAAATGTCTACACTGTAAGCCTTGATGCTAGGAGGTAGGGAATGCTAATGTAATACTGTACTAATATAATGTAATGTAATGCAACGATTAGTACTTTGGCTGATCTTTCATCTCACACAACTAAAGAGTATGGCAGGGAATAAATAATTTTAAAAATCTCTCAACAGAAAAGGTCTGTTTATTATAAAAACTTCACAAAAACTACGATTAGACAGGCACTTTGAGTGAACTAACAATTACATTAACTTATTAGCGTATTATTATTAAGTCATGATTAGTTTTCACCTTACATCAGATATATTAAATGTATTGAGTTCTTCTTTATTGGTGCTTATAAGTGGGGCTTACACAGTTTCAGATTTTTTTAAGTCAAGAGTTTTGTGATGAAATTTGAATCAACAGTGACTAATCGCTGATGACATTGAGCCCAGGATCAAATTGCTAGCCTTCAGGGAACCATAGACACAGACGCCACACAAATTTGTATCTTAAGCTCACAAACAGTGAAGCTCAGGAGAGCCAGAGAAACGTAGATTGGCATAACTCAGTGAAAATTTGAGTAACCAACATCAAACATTACAGGATTATAGGGCTTTATGCCCCCATCCAACGAGCCATGACTTTTTATTGTTTTTATTTATATAGTTTTTGACTTATTTATTGTATCACAGAAACAGTATTTGTTCTTTAAGGCACTAATCAGCAAGCAACCACTAGTACCTTTTTGTAATATTTAATAGATTGTATAGACACGTTGCTTAGACATAATTAACTTTTTAACTTGGGGACAACGAGAATATGTTATTAACAGAAAAGCAGTCAGAACCAAAAATAAATAAATAAATAAATTAAATGAAAAAGAGAATTAGTAACTAAATGTTAATGACTAATATTGGACACAGTAAACAGTATTATCGGTTTAAATGTGTCCTAAAAGTACAAAGTACTAAAGTACATGTATGAGCTCATGTATCTAGTTACTAGTTACATTATGTTATTAGTATAGTACCTAATGTGTGTCGTTCATGTTAACATAGGCTAAAAATTCCTACATTTATTAATTCATTTTTATTATATCTTTTAGAGCACCTTTTCTTGCCATCTTTACCTCTGCAACAAACCATACCCTGTTATTCTCAGATCACTTGTAACTATGTGAAAAGCCAGCTTTTGTAATTTCATTCCTATGCTGAAGGTTTAAAAATGTGTTTGTGGACGAATGTGCAAAACAGTCCTCCCACACCTGTCACTGGAGATGCTGACATGTATATAATTTTCTGTCTTATGTCCAATAAATAAACACCCATGGTTTCATTTTTTGAGTCAACAAAGACGATGGTAATAATAATGGCAGCAAAATCTTCATGGTATTGTGATGTTAAGGAGTAAACTTGTTTACAGTGTTTTTTTATGTCTTGAAATCAGACTGATGAAGGGGCCAAGGCTGCACAAGCTCCAGATGCACTCAAGATGCACTTAAAATCATTTTTTGCATCTTTTTTCAGTTTTGATAACACGATTTACAAGAAAATGCAAATGTACAAGCTGTAAAATAATTTCAAAATGACATCTGTGACTGTGCGACTAGGCTACGTTCGCATGGCTTCAGGGACAGAAGTTAAAGTGAAAGGATACTGACCACTCATTGACCCGGAGAAACTCTCTCCACATGCAATACCCTGCTTCGCTTCCTTTTGTTGACTTTTCTGCCTTTGTCTGTGTTAGCAGTAATGTCACGACTGACATAGTTACCATATTTATTAATGAATGCAGGAATGGAAATAGCCGTGTCACAGTGAGATTCTCAAAGCAGACCTAGAGGGGGAGAAGAAGAGCGAGAGGGGTGAAGATAAGGGAACTGCTATTGGATAAACGCAACAATTGGACTCCCCAGACTCTTCCTGGACACTTCTTTGGATGGAAGTCATGTCCCTTCAGGCTGAGGAATCGGAACTAGTATAGGCTAACTGTTTTATTCTGAGCCGTAGACGATGGCTCTCTATGGAGTCTGTCTCTTAAGCTTTGGATGCACTGCACAAATCCTCACAGATTATAAGTACAAGTACTTCACAGGTTCTATCTGATTTTTAAAGAAATAGAATATAATATTAAAGTTATGTATATACACTATACTTTTTATTTTTTCCTGCTGAAATGAGTTCTTTGGGGGGATGTCAAACAGAAACCACATTTAGTTTTCCTTAGGAATCTTTAAGTTAGTGGTTCATTCAAGTTTTAGAATGTATTTATATTTTTACTACGCAATAATGCTGGAGAAACAATACAAGCCAAGCTAGTTGCTAGGTTTCCTATTATGCATAGTGCCGATGTCTGCACTGTGAATAAGTAGCTTTTGTTCATTTAATTATAACCATTAAGATTATGCTAATTAACCCCTGTTAATGCCACAGTGGGATTTGCAATGTTATGTTATCCCTACTTTTCTACATTACTCAAGTGTTCAAATAGATTGCCTTAAAATGTTGATATGTTGAACCAGAACCTGTAACAGTTTAACAGAACCAGATTTACCTATTATTCAACATAGAATTAAATAATTTTTTGCTGTAATATTACTACACACTGTAAACAAGGTGGTGGTTTTAAAACAGTTCTTCTAATGTTAATGTACTATTTGAAATTCAATTAACTAATCATTTTTAGGGCAGCATAGACACTAACTTTTTGAAGTTAACTGTTTTGCAGTGTAAACAGCAAATAAAAATTGAGAATAAAATAAGAATGAAGGAAAGAGTGATTATAATAATAATTATATTGTTAGCAATGATAATAATAATAAATGAAATTTTCATTTTTTGGTCTTGGGTCAAGTTGTAAAAATGTAAAAACAAGTCTCTTCCTCACTAACTTTTTTTTTTCTTCCACACTTCCTCTGATAATGTTTTCTATCATGATATCCATGCTGGAAAACCGAGCTAGCTAATTGTTGGAGTGTGACATGGTGTCATTAAGCATTGCACAGTTCGTGCGAGAGGACTCGGGCTCACTCCTCCAAAGTTACACAGAGCTAAATCAGATATAGCAAGAGTGGTGTGGTGGAAGTTTGGGGAACTATGTAATGGGGAATCATCATCAATTAAACAACAGTGAGCCACTGCGCAGTCATAGCTCTTCCGCCGGCGAGTAACAGATTAAACAACATTCTTTATTCCTAAGGCATTTGGTTTGGTGATTTATTTAGTGTTTAAAAATTTCTTAATCGACAGTGACAATGACAGAGATACCGTTCTTCCTGTTGTAAGTCAGTGTACCATGCAAATTACCTTAAAGCTGTTATTGTACGGTCAAATCACTATACACAAAGACTATCTGCCAAGCTTACTTATGTCTAATGTCATCTGATATTATTTTTTCAGGTTCTCAGGTTGCTGGCAAGTTTCATTCAGATATGAGTCATTGGTGGTTGTACAGTGATAGATTAGATCCAGATTCCAGTTCACAATCAAACGTCTCAGGCTTGAAACTAGAGGCAGAAATTAGGGACCGTGCTCTTCACACACCTTGTTGTAGCAAATGTGGACTATAACTGACCAACAATCTGCAAAACAGGACAAACACAGATCTATACTGATTGTAAATCATGGCTATGATTGGAGTAAAGCTTCTGTAAAGCTTTACACACAATTCTAGACCATGTATGGATGGTATGCTGACTGAACTGAACAGGTGATGCTGGTTATTTGAACTTCACCAGATATTTTCTTCATTTCTTGCTCTTTTAGAGTAGAATTATGGCAACATTTCTAAGCATGTGTGTGTGTGTGTATCTGTGTGTGTGTAGGTGGAGAGATTTACACGCAGTAGAGACGGTAAACATATTTTATCACTTACTCAAGCACACAGGCAGTAAATCAGGTTTGGTGCCGCATCCCCCCTCATCTCAGGGCTATAAAATGGATTAATGAGACCTGCCCCCTCTTAAGGATCTGCCACACACATTTACACTTACACACTGCAGGAGCATTTACATGCCGCCTCCTCTCTGTCTTCTTACATGTTTATTGTCGAAGAAGATAACCTTATAACAGATTTACAACAGTGTTTATAAACACCAAGTTTTGTTAGCAGGGTTGCGTAATATATTGGTAGGTTGGAAACTTTTTTCACAGAAAAATAAGAAAATGGAATTAGCATTCTTGGTCTGACGTTGGAATTATGATGGAACTGGAATCAGGATGATATTAGAATTATAGGCAGAAACAGACAAAGTCAGGAAAATAAAAAAGCAACTTCCATCTAAACAAGGTCTTCATAGTATTTAGTTATCTATTATAATGATAGTGACTTGCTAGTAGTTCATGTTACTATAAAGTAAGTTTGTTACTCAGAAACTTTCAGTTTAAGCTGATATGGCTTTATCCATCAAATAGTGGCTGCATGGCTGCTATCGTCGGGTTACTGTTGGGGTTATGATGCTAATAAAGATGGAACTGCCTTCCTCTTCAGTCTCTTTGGTGTCTAATGCTGAGTAAAGCTGCTAGATATTATCCAAGGACTCAGAAACTGTTCAAAGTAAAATGTGAATAAAATTGTAAAGATGTGGGCTTTGAAGCTGGTTTACTATTTGGCAACTTGTTGTAGAATATTCATTCCACCTTAAATTGTGTAAATTGTACACATAACTTTTATTTTTTATTCTTTAACTGAAAAAATACTTTTATTTACTTTAACTTATATTATTATACTTTGTATATTTTGTATATATTTTTTTATTTCTTTTTTATTTGTTATCTTTATCTATTGGTGAATGGAGGAGCAGCAAAGTAAGAATTTCATTGTACAGTGTAACTGTCTGTCCTGCTGTACACATGACAATAAAACTCTTGAATCTTGAATCTTGTAATGCTAATGTAATGTAGAAGCTATAGCTTTTAAGGTGAAATTGAACTATCGATTAAAAAGTTTGCTTACAGGAAGCCAACTACAGTCTAGTTTAAAGGTGAACATCTGTGTGGAAGCACCCAGAGTTTTAGCTACTGAATGAAGAAATAGAGCTCTTCATGCTACCGTCACCTTTCCAGAATGGATAGTAGCCCAAGGACACTGTTTGGTGTTTAGCTGGGAGAAAAGAATCAGATCTTATTCACATCTAAAGATATTTATTTAAAGCCTGTTTGGTTTGTGGTTAGTTTAATGTGGAGTTGTAGCTCCAGCATAAGCTCACATTCGGTCGAGATTCCAGCTGTCAGTGAAATCACTTTTAGAGTTTTAACTCAAGAAACGAGGTTCTACTTTCACTTTTCCAACGTGGAAGTGCTGCACCACGTCACAGTTTGAGCAAAAGAGATCTTCTTAAATGAAATGGAGAACAGCTTCTTTGTACTTTTGCTTGTCCACAGTGGAAGCTGCACTATGTCATGTTTTTTTTCTGACAGATATTGTGTCTGTATTTTTTATGGTGTGAACAATAAAAAAAATAGAATTGGGTTCAGAGTATTTCACATTTCTGCATCTTCTTTCACGTCTGGTTTGGTGTATAACATCCTTTAGTCTTGTCTAGTCAAGTCTAGTCTTGTAATGCTAGACCTATAACCTTAATGTAAATCATTTTGTTATGCCCTTTCTGCATAATGCTTCCAAAAAACTAATAAAACCATCACAACACAACATTGCAAAGAGGTGGGCTTTGATTCATGGTAGTAAATATATACAGATATGGAACTGTACTGAATTTCATTTATGATACATTTATCAGACAAATGTTACTTGGTAACTGAGTTTGTTACATAAACCTTGCTGATGGAGTAAGATCTAACACATTTCGGCTGAATTGTTCACAAACAACGTTTCCTCAGTTTTCTTTGATCTTGCACAAATGTTTAAAAAAATATTTTGCCAAAGCCTAAATGTGTTAGCCTCTTCGCCCAACTCCACCCGGCCCACCCCCCACCCCCCACCGCCTTCCTGCTCCCAAACTGTCAAGGTAAAAAGCTCTCAGTACTGCTGTAGGATTACGAAAGGCAGATGAAATAACCCAAAGGAATTTCCTTGCTCTCTACCCATGATGTTTATACGGAGGCCTCTCCTGGTACAAATGCTAAAATACTAGTGGAATTCTGTGTCATTTAATTGTTCAGTGTTCTGAACATGGTACAAGTTTCCCATCAAAAGAACACAATGTCATCTTTTAAAATTTCCTAGGTGATGTCCAGGGTGAGCTAAAATATTCTAAGATTTTGTTTACATAGAAAGCTTAATTACTTATTTGTAGCCTAAATAATGATTAGTCAATTTTAATTTCCAAACTATTTGTAAAAGCCCCAAAACCCTGACCTGAAAGTGCTGACATGAGACAAAAGTAACTCTGATATTATTGCCCAGGTGATATTGCCACAAATATGTTTGTTAAAAATATATTTGCTATTGTTTTACTCAAAATAAACCTATTCCTAAGGTGTTAAGTCATTGCAAATTAATAAAAAATTACTAGCTTGTTTATATTTTGAAAATCTAAGTGTCCCCAATCGTATATGAGTAGAGTAAACTTGATATAGGAATCAGTTGTGCATGATGAACACAACCACAGCATTGCACTAGAGTTCCTGCAGTTCTGAATGTGGCTTCTTGTCACACTGATATAGATGTTTTCTCTTGGTTTGATTTGGTTTGGGTTAGTATATCTTCACTGCTCATTAAGGGATGTTCAGATGGTGCCCTTTCAAACGCATTCCTCTCGCCTGTGCAACAAGCTCAAAACAACCACACATTCAAAAATAACATCATCAATACGTCATCAATAGCTGACGAATCTAGATTACAAGTCACACCCTCAACATAGGAGAAAACCCTGTGCTCAACTCAGGTGCCATTTTGTGCCAGGTATGCTGGATTTTAGGGTAAAATAAGCTATATAAGTTATATATAGCATAAGTTATATACTGTATTGACTACTTATCAATTAAACTTAGCATCTTTCATTTTTATTTATATGCAATGAGACTGAAAGTTTGTTTGTTGTCATCCTTGATGAGCCTTGTGTTTTAAAAACAGAGGAGTCGGGGTGGGGGCGAATGCCACAAAGCAAATGTAGACAGTTAACTGTGTAGATAACTGTGTAAATTTGAAACCTGTATTGGAGAAGCATTAAAGATCAATGACTATAAAAATGTATATTTTACTGTCAAGTCCAACTGCCTTTAACTTAAGCAGCTAACAAGCCTATATCATGCGTGTTACCATTTTGAACATTTCCTGCACAAAATCAAGGCTATGTTGGAGTAAAAACAGTAGTTTGGCACATAGCTGTAACCCAAGCTGTACATCTTATGAAACAGAAGAATGTAATCATGGCTTGTCTTTCCATTGATTTCCAAGTAACCCAGACAATTGTTGCCAGTGGATTACCAAGATAAAGAGAGATGTAAGACCTTATTTTCAGGTAATGTATCACAAAATAATGTCAGCTATGTTAATAAAAAATATGGCAAATTGTTAGTAAACATAAGATTAGCTTACTCTGATAATAACATCCAAAAGCAGAGAAATGCTGATTCTTTTGTCATATTTTCTCATTTCTTGATGCATTGTATTGTCCTTCTGTTGTTTGACTGACAGGTATAAACTAACAAACATACAAACGTTGTTTTCTTCTCCTGTTTTTTAGTTTGTTCTAACCGGTAAGTGATTTTACTATACAGTCCTGTGATCTGGGATAAGAGACATTGACATGCAACTTAATCTTAAAGACTTTTAGAGGTTATTGTCAGGGTGAGTTAACATTATGTTAGATAATCCAAAAACTAGCAGTCTTTTCATTAATTTGTTAGTGTAGATCATGTTGGCTGAAAATAAGGTCTAAAATCTCTCTTTAATTTGGCAATCCACTGGCGATCGGTGTCGGCGTTAATCGGTAATCGATGGATAGACGAGCCATGATCACAATCTCATCTCAGAAAAGATGTACGGCCTGCCACACAACAACATGCCACACTAGCTTCACCACCTTTATCAGCTAAGCCCTCCTCTGAACTGTTCTTACTACCTTTCCTGAAATTCCTCCCACTACAGCCGTGTTCAGAAAATGTTCAAAATGTTGAGCACCATGATATTAGCCTATTTCTTATTTAATTCCATAACACCAAAACATATTATTCCCAGTTTCACAAATTAAATTGATTCTCAGTCCAACTAAGGGGATATATTCTAGTGGGTAAGTGACATTAATGCAATTTAAAAGTCTTTCATGTTTACACTGACCTATTGTCAATCTTAACCGGCCACTGAAACATGCCCTGCTCTAATTTAAACATGGCATGTGAAGCATCCTGCAGGTGAAACATTGTCCCCTGAAGGATTCTTATATGTGTAAAACTGACTTGCCAGACATTACAGTTCTGAAATGTTATGGTTATCTTTGCTGTTAAACAAGTATAAAAATGGCCCCATTCACCAGTTAAACCTATTGTTTTTACATTTGGAAACAAAACTCAGTTGCACCTTCCAGGCAGCACTGTGTGTGAATGTGCATGTGTGCCCGTGTATAACGGTCAGTTAAAGACAGCATCATAAATCTGCCACTGGAGGCACCAAAGTCACATCTTCTCCCATGTGGATAAACATCTGACACACACATATGCTTACATAGGTGAAATCAGCTGTCACTGCAAGGCATGGCAAAAGCTTTTTATTCACTGATGAGAGCAAGAGTGCCTAAAATAAACAAAGAGTGAGGGAGTGAGATAGAGAGACACACAGTGAGAGAGATAGAGAGAGAGACTGTAATTCATAAATACATAGCAAATACAATGTAATCACTGGCTGACCTTGAGTGTACAGTTCTCCATCCAGAATTAAGTGGCAGCAACATTTAAGAGTTATTCACATGTACATTATGAATACCTTGCAAAGTCCACATAATAGCTCTCACGACAAAGGCCTACGAATGTGTTATGGTGGTGTATGTGCTATGTATATCCAACAAAAGCCTCAGGTGAAGAGCCTCGTTTCACAGCCTGGTTTGTTTTGGTGCAGAAAGCACACTTTAAGATTTATGAAATATTCATCACAGCTAAAAAACTGTTTGCACACTCAAAACCGCAAAAGCAACCGGCTGGAAGCACTGACGAGTCACACATTATGGTACTGCTTTTTCAATTACTAGGAACTGTGCGAAGAAGACGTCTTGAAGTGTGAGTGCTCTTACATTCGTTTTCAACCAGAGCCGTTTAAAGGTGAGCCATGGAGGGTTACGCAGGTACAGAAGCAGCTACATTAGACTACTTCAGTGTTTCCCAAGCCTGGTCCTGGAGGTCCGCTGCCCTGCTCATTTGAGGGCTTTCCTTTGCTTTAAAAGACACACTTCAACTCAGTAAGGGGCTGTTAACCCTTTGAAGTATATTTTCTTCTATTACTGTTAAACCTTATTACCTGTCTGTAAAGCACTTTCAGCTGACACCATTATAATTTACACTCAATAACTGTTATTATATTAAATATTCGATATATTGTTGATTATTATTAATATTTACAAATTAAGCACCTCCTCAGTAATCCAGAATTTGGCGATGGGCCTTGAACACGTTTAAATCAGTGGCCAGAATAGTTGCAGAGGATGCACGTTGTCATAACTTGCAGTGAAAAGTATTTATGTGTAGAATTCAAGCTTTCCGTGTGCTAATGCATTTCCGTCAGTGTATAAAAGAAGCTCAAGGCCTCTTTTATTGCAGAGATTACTGCCGAGTAAACATGTTATTTAGTTTAGTTATTTTCAGAGAAACTATACAAACGTCTACAAATGTTTAACTTTGTTAGATATCAGATAAACAGAACTGCAGAGAACAGTGTATGCTTTAATAGAAAATTGTACATTAAACGACCAGAAATAGACACTTTTGCTTTTTCTTGCATAGCCCTTAAAGGGTTAATAAACTGATTAGCTGAATCAAGTGAGCTGGGAGCAGCGAGAACGCTAACATGTGCAGTGCAGTGGGCCACCATGAGCAGGGTTGGGAAACACTGCATTACTTCTACTCCATTCTTGTCTGCAATCAAGCATGCCTGTGAAAAGAGATATAATGTCCTTGGATTTTCCATTGGCATGATTAGCGCTGGCACATAGGCTGGCCCACTTTCTCTTTTATGATCCCAATACTGATACTGATTGAAACTTTGACAATTGGCTGATACAGAGCCATTGTTTTTCCTTTTAAAAACTTCTAAGATTAAATTGAGCTATTTTTATTAAAACATCTCATTTTTACTGTTTCTATGGGCATACATTTTTACATCTAGACTGACTACCAACCTACAAACCTTGAAATAAGACAACCCAGTCAGTTTTCTGTCGGCACCCTAGATCAGAACGAGAAAATCTGAACAAGAAGCCAACTTTGGCCTTGTGTCTGCTTTTCTAAGTCAGTACAGTGCAGCACTGGCAACAACAGTTTTCCTAAAAGAGACAAAGAGACTGTAGACAAAGAAAAGAAAATTATTTTAAAAAATAATTATGCTTTGTGTGTCTTTGGACATTTAGCACTAGCTCTTACTAACATATAACATAATATAGTAATAATATATGAACTGCCTAGAAAGTTCTTATTTGTGTATATTTGTATGTTTGTTTGGAATTATTTGCTGCAGAATCCACAATAATGATAATGCTTAATCTGTCTGTAAGATAAACTTCATCATGTGAATAACGTGGGAGGTAATATGAGAGAATGTGTACTGGCATCAGGACACACCCCGCTGAAGGGGGGCGGGGGTGGCTGGTGCAGTGGCTCATTATCATTTAAAGGAACAGGCACTGAAACTGGTCATGCTGAACAGGGCTGTTTAGACAGGGTGAGACGGGAGCGGTAGTGCTTGATCCTTGTGGTATTTTGAGCAAAGCATGTCACAGACATTTCAGTCAGACCCCAGGAAAGTGTGTTAACTTGTAGAAAAGTGCTATCATATGCCATCTTCAAGACCAGCACATAAATATATAAAAATACACTCAAACACTCAAACACTCAAACACTCTACTACCCCCAGAACCAAATGCAACATCACAAATGGTGAATGTGCACTGTGTTAGGCTGGATTTACAGCACACCTGGATTGTATTTGTTCTCTTTTCCCTCTGATATCTGATCTCTCATGAATCTCTAGATCTCGCAATATAATATAAAATCATGTCTTCATGTGCTTTCATTGAAATCAAGCTTCAGACACTGAAACACATCAGAGACATTTAAGAATACAGTTTACACAGAGCTAGCTGGTGGGTACACATTGTTATTATTTGTTAGCCAGTGTTGTATCTGCAGTACAAAGCTTAAGAAGTAAACATGTTCTAGCTGAGCGACAGCATTTACGCTAACAAAACTGTTTTTTAATTTATTTAGATTTTTTTGTTTTTACTCAATTATTTTTTTCCGTTTAAACACATGAGATTTTCGGCATTTTGAAGTTTGAAAAATGTTGTCTAGACATTCAGCAATGCTGCATGGCTGATAGTTCAAAAACATGCCATGGCAGACTACGCTTCCACTGAAAGAGCCATGTGGTGTCGCTCCCCCACCCCCACCACACTCCAAACTCACACATGCGCATACACACCCGCCCACACACTGCTAGAGTGCTGTGGGAGAAAACTACTAGAGACAAGCAACAAAATGCTAGCTAATTTACCATAAACACAACAAAATACACATAGAACACCTACTATTTTATTGAACTAGTTAACTTTAATCTCTAGTTATCATATTTCAAATGGTACATAAGCAGCAGTAGGTCAGCGACTACTGTAGTAACATTTCATTCTAATTTTGGAACAACTACACTGACTTCACTAACAGTAACCACCCATAGAGCTACTCTAAAACAATGCAGCAGTTTACCAAAGACGCTGATCTGAGGTTTCTGTGACGGTCTTTTTGCAGATGAATCCCTTCAGCATGTCTCAGAGTGGGTTGGATTTAAAATTCTCATTTCTAGAGACTGTTCACAAGGATGGTGGTCATAGGTACCAGACCTATCAAGAATATCCCTCGAAGCAAGTTCACACAAAGCTATTGTAATAAATGGAGACAAACCATGTGTTCAAGAAATGTTTCTGTATGTTAGTGTGTTTTCTAGAATTTATAGCATTAGGCTGTTTTGCTAAGGACTCTTATATACACTACTGGTCAAAGGTTCAAGAACACTACCGGTTAAAGGTTCAAGAACACTACCGGTCAACAGTTTTAGATCACTATTAGTAGTGTGCTAAAACGTTTGGCTGGTAGTGATATAAAACATTTAATTGGTATTGTATCTAAAATGTTTGACTGGTAGTGTACTAAAACGTTTGACTGGTAGTGTACTAAAACGTTTGACTGGTAGTGTACTAAAACGTTTGGCTGGTAGTGTACTAAAACGTTTGACTAGTAGTGTACTAAAACGTTTGGCTGGTAGTGTACTAAAACGTTTGGCTGGTAGTGTACTAAAACGTTTGATTGGTAGTGTACTAAAACGTTTGGCTGGTAGTGTACTAAAACGTTTGACTAGTAGTGTACTAAAACGTTTGGCTGGTAGTGTACTACAACGTTTGGCTGGTAGTGATCTAAAACGTTTGACTGTTAGTGTATCTAAAACGTTTGGCTGGTAGTGTACTAAAACGTTTGACTGGTAGTGTACTAAAACGTTTGGCTGGTAGTGTACTACAACGTTTGGCTGGTAGTGATCTAAAACGTTTGACTGTTAGTGTATCTAAAACGTTTGACTGGTAGTGTACTAAAACGTTTGACTGTTAGTGTATCTAAAACGTTTGACTGGTAGTGTACTAAAACGTTTGGCTGGTAGTGTACTACAACGTTTGGCTGGTAGTGATCTAAAACGTTTGACTGTTAGTGTATCTAAAACGTTTGACTGGTAGTGTACTAAAACGTTTGACTGTTAGTGTATCTAAAACGTTTGGCTGGTAGTGTACTAAAACGTTTGACTGGTAGTGTACTAAAACGTTTGGCTGGTAGTGTACTAAAACGTTTGGCTGGTAGTGATCTAAAACGTTTGGCTGGTAGTGTATCTAAAACGTTTGGCTGGTAGTGTACTAAAACGTTTGACTGTTAGTGTATCTAAAACGTTTGACTGGTAGTGTATCTAAAACGTTTGACTGGTAGTGTACTAAAACGTTTGGCTGGTAGTGTACTAAAACGTTTGGCTGGTAGTGTACTAAAACGTTTGACTGTTAGTGTATCTAAAACGTTTGACTGTTAGTGTATCTAAAACGTTTGACTGGTAGTGTACTAAAACGTTTGGCTGGTAGTGTACTAAAACGTTTGACTGGTAGTGTACTAAAACGTTTGGCTGGTAGTGTACTAAAACGTTTGGCTGGTAGTGTACTAAAACGTTTGACTGTTAGTGTATCTAAAACGTTTGACTGTTAGTGTATCTAAAACGTTTGACTGGTAGTGTACTAAAACGTTTGACTGTTAGTGTATCTAAAACGTTTGACTGGTAGTGTACTAAAACGTTTGACTGGTAGTGATCTAAAACGTTTGACTGGTATTGTATCTAAAATGTTTGACTGGTAGTGTACTAAAACGTTTGACTGTTAGTGTATCTAAAACGTTTGTCTGGTAGTGTACTAAAACGTTTGGCTGGTAGTGTACTACAACGTTTGGCTGGTAGTGATCTAAAACGTTTGACTGTTAGTGTATCTAAAACGTTTGACTGTTAGTGTATCTAAAACGTTTGACTGGTAGTGTACTAAAACGTTTGGCTGGTAGTGTACTACAACGTTTGGCTGGTAGTGATCTAAAACGTTTGACTGTTAGTGTATCTAAAACGTTTGACTGGTAGTGTACTAAAACGTTTGACTGTTAGTGTATCTAAAACGTTTGGCTGGTAGTGTATCTAAAACGTTTGACTGTTAGTGTATCTAAAACGTTTGACTGTTAGTGTATCTAAAACGTTTGACTGGTAGTGTACTAAAACGTTTGGCTGGTAGTGTACTAAAACGTTTGACTGGTAGTGTACTAAAACGTTTGACTGTTAGTGTATCTAAAACGTTTGACTGTTAGTGTATCTAAAACGTTTGACTGGTAGTGTATCTAAAGCGTTTGACTGGTAGTGTATCTAAAACGTTTGACTGGTAGTGTACTAAAACGTTTGACTGGTAGTGTATCTAAAACGTTTGGCTGGTAGTGTATCTAAAACGTTTGACTGGTATTGTATCTAAAATGTTTGACTGGTAGTGTACTAAAACGTTTGACTGGTAGTGTATCTAAAACGTTTGACTAGTAGTGATCTAAAACGTTTGGCTGGTAGTGTACTAAAACGTTTGGCTGGTAGTGTATCTAAAATGTTTGACTGGTAGTGTACTAAAATGTTTGACTGGTAGTGTACTAAAACGTTTGACTGGTAGTGTACTAAAAGGTTTGACTGGTAGTGTACTAAAACGTTTGACTGGTAGTGTACTAAAACGTTTGACTAGTAGTGTACTAAAACGTTTGATTGGTAGTGTACTAAAACGTTTGGCTGGTAGTGATATAAAACATTTAATTGGTAGTGTATCTAAAATGTTTGACTGGTGGTGTATCTAAAATGTTTGACTGGTAGTGTACTAAAACGTTTGGCTGGTAGTGTATCTAAAACGTTTGACTGGTAGTGTATCTAAAACGTTTGACTGGTAGTGTACTAAAACGTTTGATTGGTAGTGTACTAAAACGTTTGGCTGGTAGTGTACTAAAACGTTTGACTGGTAGTGTACTAAAACGTTTGACTGGTAGTGTATCTAAAACGTTTGATTGGTAGTGTACTAAAACGTTTGGCTGGTAGTGTACTAAAACGTTTGGCTGGTAGTGTATCTAAAACGTTTGACTGGTAGTGTACTAAAAGGTTTGACTGGTAGTGTACTAAAACGTTTGACTGGTAGTGTATCTAAAACGTTTGGCTGGTAGTGTACTAAAACGTTTGGCTGGTAGTGTATCTAAAACGTTTGACTGGTAGTGTACTAAAAGGTTTGACTGGTAGTGTACTAAAACGTTTGGCTGGTAGTGTACTAAAACGTTTGACTGGTAGTGTATCTAAAACGTTTGATTGGTAGTGTACTAAAACGTTTGGCTGGTAGTGTATCTAAAACGTTTGGCTGGTAGTGTATCTAAAACGTTTGGCTGGTAGTGTACTAAAACGTTTGGCTGGTAGTGTATCTAAAACGTTTGACTGGTAGTGTACTAAAAGGTTTGACTGGTAGTGTACTAAAACGTTTGACTGGTAGTGTATCTAAAACGTTTGACTGGTAGTGTACTAAAACGTTTGGCTGGTAGTGTATCTAAAACGTTTGACTGGTAGTGTACTAAAAGGTTTGACTGGTAGTGTATCTAAAACGTTTGACTGGTAGTGTACTAAAAGGTTTGACTGGTAGTGTATCTAAAACGTTTGACTGGTAGTGTACTAAAAGGTTTGACTGGTAGTGTATCTAAAACGTTTGACTGGTAGTGTACTAAAACGTTTGACTGGTAGTGTATCTAAAACGTTTGACTGGTAGTGTACTAAAAGGTTTGACTGGTAGTGTATCTAAAACGTTTGACTGGTAGTGTACTAAAAGGTTTGACTGGTAGTGTATCTAAAACGTTTAATTGGTAGTGTACTAAAAACTTTTGACTGGAAGTATTCTTAAACTATTGACCAGTAGTGTTCTAATACTTTTGACCAATAGTGTATGTTATCACAATCCTTAACATATTGCAATAAATTTGTACTGTGACTTAAATATTGTGAAAATATTGCATCATGGGGCCTTTGGTCCTTCCCACCCTTATTCGACAACAGCTGGTGAACACTACAATACATTGGCTGATACCTGAGACATTGTTTCAAAATAAGATTCCTGACTTTTATAATTCACATATAGCAAAATGGTTCATTATTAATTTCTTGCTAAATAATAGATATTAAATAGTCTAAAAAATAAAAAGTCTTAAAATATAGTCTAATATACAGTCCAAATCACTTGCTCACTTAACTACAAAACTAGCAATTTAATAATGCAGTTCAATGGGTAAACAGGTCTTCATGGCCTTTGTCTTTTGCAAAGGTCCTACATGGTCGAAAGAAAAAAAAACTGAAAGAATGGAAGAAGACAGTATCTTTCAAGGGAGCCACAACTATGACCTGTGTTTACACTTGCAGACCGGGTAGAAGAGGAAAAAGAGGGAGTTGAGAAGAAACAAGCCAGCACAGGGAGCACCTCCGCCTGCCAGGGGATCCGGCATAGGCCTGCCTGTACCCGTCCCACCCCCAACCACTGCTGCACACCTGGGCCTCTGCTCTGCTTTGAGGTGGCTCCTTAACACGACTCAGCATGCCTCTGAGTGTGTGTGTGCGCACAAGAAAGACTGAGAAAGAGAAAAGAGAGAGAGAGAGAGAGGCAGATTGGGAGGTCTGAGTGTAAAGGGACTTCCCCCATTCAGCCTTCTCTGACAGACACAAAGGTGAGCATATACACAAGAAAGTCTAATGACGTATTTTAACAAAACTGCACTTTTCGTGCTATTATCCGTCGGCCTCTTAAACCCTAGGCTTAGTCTACAGTTAATAATCTTAAGGTTTGCTAACTACTGTGAATTGACCTATTCGTGCTCCGCCCACAAACCATTCTTTGGACAAATCGTACTGTTGGACAAGTTTTACAGAACGTTGGCAAGAATTCTATTCAACCTCAATTGTAGCACACACCGTTGAGAGTAGTGTTTAGTTTCCTATTACTGAGCCGGCTACGTTGTTGTTGTTATTTTAACTTGGCAGAAATAAATAACTATAACAAATATGCCACTATGCTACTGTCAGATCTATTACCAACAAAACAAAGGATGTGTTTGTTATGTACTAAACCAATTTGAAATCAATAATGCACTAAAAACAAAGTAGTTGCGAGACTGAAAAGTTGAAGCGTGGGCCCACGTACAGGCCTTCTGAGTTGAAGGGGTTAAAGTCTCATGGCTTAAGGATGCCCATGCGGAGAAGTGGCACCAGTACTTTTGAAAGAGTAATTAAGGAGGGAATTATTACAGACATTTCTGAGCATCCGAGACTCAAGCTGGACCTCTAGTGTTCCTCACAAAAACAAGGCAGGAAAGTTTCTCTCTTTTTCTCTGCCCAGGCCACTCCTGGTGGGAGGGATAACCAACCCCCACCCCCCACCCCCCCAACCACCACCACTGCGTGTCAGACTTCAAAGAGGAGACTGAGCTCCCCCTGCATTCATCTGAGGCTAACAGCTTAACCACTGAGTTCAAACAGCGCACCCACACCCTCAGTGCTGAGGAGTTGAGCAGCGCTCACATAGAACACACACACACACACACAAAGCTAATCTATAACTACATTCCCAATCTTTCTCATAAACACACACACATAGAGAAAGCTAATCTGTAACTACATTCTCAAAGTTTCTCCTTTATTTTGTTTCCCTAAAGAACGTTTCAGTGGATAGTTTGTAAATAACCATGTATCTTTATGTATCTTTATTTTATAGTTTTATTTTTTTATAAACAACACTGTGGAATAAGTTTTAGACAACTAATAACATCTGATTTCTTAGGCTGTTCATCTGAACAGCAGACACTTACTGAGCACTTTATTATCTTCCTTGTATCTGCACTCACTGTCCATTTCATCAGTTCCACGTACCATATAGGAGCAAGTTGTAGTTCTCTAATTACAGACTGTAGTACATCTAATTCTCTATATACTTTATTAGCTCCCTTTTACCCTGCTCTTCATTGGTCAGGACCCCCAGAGGACAACTACAGAGCAGATATCCTTTGGGTGGTGGATCATTTTCTATCATGGTGGTGTGTCAGTGTGTTGTGCCGGTGTGAGTGGATAAGAGTTTTTAAACAACTCAGTGTCACTGCAGGAAAGAGAACATAGAATATCCAGCCAACAGTGTCCTGTGGGCAGCATCCTGTGACCACTGATGAAGAACTAGAGAGAAGACCAACACAAACTGTGCAGCAACGGATGAGTTAGACCTGAAATTAGACACTAATGAGTCTGATCCACTTGTATCAGCACAACGCACACCAACACTACACCAGTGCCACTGCAGTGCTGAGAATGATCCACTACACAAATAATACCTGCTCTGTGAGGGTCCTGACCATTGAAGAACAGAGTAAAGGGGGACTAACGAAGTACATGGAGGAACAGTCTGTAATTGTAGAACTACAAAGATCTCCTATATGGTACGTGGAGCTGATGAAGTGGTTAATAATTGCAGTAGAATGAAGTAGAACAGTACCTAATAAACTGCTTCGTGGGTCTATATGATAAGAAATCTCTACTATTAGAAATACAAATAACACTGAAGCAATAACTATTGATTTTAGGTAGGTCTGTGTTTGCTTGGTTCCAAACCTCTTCAGCAGCCCAGGATTATTTATAGGCTAATCAATGATTCATTATAACAAATCTGGTGTGTTTTGTTTTTTCAAACTCAACATTTTTAATAAAAATTCAGGAAAATATATATTTTTACTGATGTTTATTTGCATTTATTCTAATGACTGGCATTATAAACCCTACATACAGCACACATAGTACATGTACATATATATACAACCCACAATAGCACATTCTAAGGTGATGATCTGCACTATAAAATTTCTGAACTGTTTGATTTGGGCCAGGAGCTGGGTAAACATTACACTAAGCACATGCTGGGTTACTTTAACCCAGACTCTTAGGTTAGAGGGGTTAACCCAGCATGACGTTTTACATTCTTCAGCACGGAACTGGGTCTCAAAGCCTGGGATATATTTACCTTATCCTGACTTATTTTAACCGCTGGCATTTCTCAATCATTGGGTTTCATTCTCTCACACACAAATGCGACACAATCTGAAAATTATAATCGACTCCTGGAAACACGACTCAAGAAAAGCAAAAGTTAATATGAATTTACTGACGCATGAGGTTTCCTTCTATTTGGCTTAATAGTAGTAAGAGGCATAAGCGATGGCTTCATTGTGTTATCTTGTACCTTGTTTTTGGCACAAGAACACATTGTGCGAGTTCGTTTTGTCCTTCGTGTGGTCTGTACTGTTTGTGTAACAGAAGAATCTGTTCCAAACGATTCCAACAAATAAAGATGTGTGTGCGCAAAAGCTGCTGGGGTGACCAATCCATGTGATGAATAGTTAATTGGATTGCGGGTTCAATGAGGTGCCATGATTAAAAACGTGCACCACAACACACAAATGCTCACACAAACTGGACTGTCTTGGACTCCGTAAACATCTGACTAACGTGGAGGGCACACCCTCTGCCCTAGATTCTAACTCCTAACAAACCTACAGCATCACGAGCGCTGCTGTAAGAAAGGCTGCTGAGAACACATCCACAAGGCTGAGAGTCAGCCCGAACTTATTACTTCAGCCCTCTTTTAGGGGGCCACATGTTAATGGCCCTCTGCGTCTCTGCTGCAAAGCAACATAACACAATCTCACCACCTCCATCAGGTTCGACCTGGCCTGACCAAATTCTGCCTCGTTTACTTTGCAGTTGGCCAATCATATTCTGACAAAGAGCAGAGCTGAACGGTAAAACAGCATTAGCTCGCATATTTAACTAGCGTGTGGGAGTATGAACGAGTCTAAGGAGCTGCGGCACTACGGAACATGGGCTCCGCTGCAAGCTCGAGCTGAATTTCTCCAGGAAAGGACTTGGAAAGTACCCACTCCTTCCCAGCATCCACCCCTCTTTCGTGAGCATGAGCATGTGGGTTCTATTAGCGTTTGCTGCAGTATTTGTTTATGGAGCGCTCTCTTGTGCAGGCCCCTCCTCTGGAATTCCGGGTGTTCCAGATTTCCCGAACATGCTTCAGGAATTCTGTGACCTGATTCTACAAACTCTTAATTTTTTTTTCTTCTGTCTATCACATGTGATAACAGTAGGTTCATGCAAAAGATAAAAAAAAATTAAATTAAAATTAAAAGAAAGAAAAAAGAAAGCCTTGACTTAAAAAAAAAATGTTGGCTGTAAAGAAGTTCTGGATGCACCTGAAACGAAAAAACTGCTCTTTTGTTGTTAGCCAACATGTCTAGTCAATCTTGTCAGCTCATAACAGGACATAGCTCTTTTCTTTCTTTTTTTTTTTTTTTTTTTGCTCTGGAAGCAATAATGCCGTTTCAACCCTTTTGTTTTTTTTAAACCATGAATTTGGTTTTAATTGCACACACGTCCTTTATGGGACATAAACCCACAAACAGAGCCACCGACTCTGGAAAGTATGGCCAGTAACCCTAACACTGTA
Organism: Megaleporinus macrocephalus; assembly: GCA_021613375.1. Classification (NCBI taxonomy): domain Eukaryota; kingdom Metazoa; phylum Chordata; class Actinopteri; order Characiformes; family Anostomidae; genus Megaleporinus; species Megaleporinus macrocephalus. The sequence continues at coordinate 23,122,565 of CM038726.1, forward strand.
TTGGATTTTCTTTCAATACAAAGTACAGGGAGCGCTAGGCATGTGTGCGCCCTACTCCTCTATTCCTCCTTCCTCCTCTATCCTCTGCTGGTGGAATTGTACAGCTCTAAATCTCAGTGCGAGGGTGACAGAGTGGACACCAGTAGAGGGAGTGCATTAAGGCAGGACGGCAAACATACACACACACATACAGCCAGCTCACTCACCACTTCCTGAGCTGTTTCCTCAGTGCAGGGACACTCCCTACAGCAGCAGCTAACCCTCAGCTGCAAATAGGCTAGCAACTTACAGTTAAAGCTCTAACACTTGCTCAACACCAGCGTGTGTGTGTGTCTTTAAATGGGTTGGGTGTTGGTGAAAAAGCTTATTTCCTTAAATGTGGAAGGGTAGCGTTGATAAATCACTACGGACACAGCATAGGCTGAAGAAATCTGTGTAAGTCAAGCTTTACCATAGACTTTCCCCCAAATAGCATGTCAACTGGAGGTCTGCGAACATATAGAAATGAACTCAACGAGATCCGAGCAGGCCCAACTGGAAAATTGAAAATGGAACAAGCATGTTATTGATATATTTTTTGTGGCAATGTCATATCAATTCATGGACACCAAGTACTAATCTTTTATTATGTGAACAGCAAGTACAAATGAAAGTTTGGGCACTACAACAAAAACTCAATTGCTGCAAGTAAAGTAGAAGGTACTGCATTAACTTGCAATGTGTGGATATCAAGAACAGTGGATTCCTATGTGCCTAGAACAGCACATAACCTTCTACTGAAAGCAGTAATAAACAGTATATCTCAATATCACAATACTCAGCATATTGCAAAATAATGTTTTGTGACTTCAGCATTGCGATAAAATCGTATTGTGGCGTCTTCCGAAATTCCCACCCACAACTGGAACCTGACCCAAACCTGCTGGATCACAGACACGGTTCTACAGCACTTTACTTTGTTACAGAGCCGAAAAGATGTCATTGGGGGCCAGTAAAAACAACCTTTCAATGATAATTCACATTATGATATTTTATTCCGAACAACTGTGGGAGCATTTCTATTGGTCCATTCATCATGAATCTCATGGCACTATGTAAAGGGCAGCAGCTGTACTGAAATGATGTGGAAGACTAAAAATCACATTAAATGGAGACACAGGTTTTAATTTGGACAGCGATGATATGTAATAAACTGTTAACCGTATTTATTGTCAGTATGTTTTTGTCGAAAATGCCAACTGAACCAGGCAGAGAACTACTTTCACTCTCTACTCTTAAAGAGAGAAAGTGTGTGCAAGAGAGAGAATCTGTGAGACTGTACTTCATTACGTATATAAAAGCACTCATCAGAATACAAACCTGACCCAAGAAGTCGGTGAGATTAGCTGACCTCTGATGTAAGCACAGTGGAGGTTTCACAATAAGCTGTTCAATCCTCATTCGACACGGTCCACCAGCAACCTGTTTTAAATGAACTGTCCTTGTGTTGTCACAAAAACCATCACTTTTGCATGCATCCTAATTTATTCAACCTACAGCAGTTTGGTTTCAGCGTACACTAAAGTTATGAGGTGTGTTCTAGCCTGGACAGCTTCTTCATGAAGACACAATACAGGTAGCCAATCAGAACAGAGGACATTTATCTAAAATCAAATTTTAAGGGCCCACATTTTTGGTATTTAATATTTTTCTCCTTGAGATTTACGTATAACACATGTGTGGCTTTATGCACCAAAGATGTTCACAATTATTGTTTTATTTTGATTATTTTCCAACCTTTCTTCATAAAAAAGTTCTTATTACTGTGTCTTTAAAACTGATCTAAATTACCTCTCTTCTGATTGGCTGTCCTGCCTCATTCAGAAAGGCACTCAGAGCTGAAACAATATTTATAACTTCAATATGAGTGGGCTAAGCTAAACTTAGGCTATATATGTGGATATATGTAAATAAGCTGGCTCCTGTGACATCACAGAAACAATGTATATAAACAGGCTGTTTTTGCAGCTTAGTTTTTCATATGTGGGCTGCACGGCCTGAATGACAACTTTAACAATGTTTCTAGAAATACTTCCGGCTCCTTTATTTAAAAAAACGAGGGGGAAATTTCCAGTTTTCCATGTCTGGGCTGTTTAAAGATATAGTAAAATACAGCCTGTTCAATCTATGGAATAGAAAGAAGTTGGAATGACTGTGTACAAATGGATTATAACTGCAAAAGCACATCCACATTAAAAGTGGACCTCAGGGAAGAAACTTACTACACAAATGAAAGAATAATGTTGTTTTTAAACAATATTACAGCAGAAGTGTGGTACTGCATATCACCGCTTTCCAAAAAAGAAGTATTTCCATTTTTGTTGATTTTTGTGTTTCTGGATTATTTGAACACAACAGCTGCCGTTCACACCGTGTGATCATTTCATGATGAATGGACTAATAGAAATGCTCCAAATAGCTTGGAAAGCCTTCTGTTTCTATTGACTTACATTAAAAGTGAAGGAAGTTTTTGCTCTCTCCTGTAAAGCTGGCAGTTTGGAGATACATAAAGAAAACCAAAGAAGTCCAAAGAAAACAGGTATCTTGATTTTCAGTTTTCTGCATAATTTGAACTCCACCGCTGTTCTTTTATTGTGTCATAATTTCATAAGGATTCGGCTAATAAAAATGCTCTAAATCTGCTATGAAAGCAAATACATTTTCCATTAACTTACATAGAAAGTAAGGAGTGTTTTTTCCTTTGCTGTAAAGTTGTCATTTTGGAGATACTTTCTTTTAAACAGCGGCGATATACTAGTGTTATTATAAACAGCCTACACGCAGGCGGCAAATGTCAGACCCAAAATGACTAAGACTGGTGAAAACATTCTTTCAGAAACTGATTTTGTTCCCTTATTGCTTTGATATGTGCCATCGTGGACAGACTAACTTGGCGAGTGTGACGCTGTTTGGGGGTCAGTGTTGGAGCTAATAGCCCACTTCACACGTGCTCTGGACATCAGAGGGGAATGGGCCCTCTGCAGGAGAGCGACAACACGAGAAAACAGGCGAGAGGAGGAGCAGCGTCGTTACACTCATCACTGTCATGACGCAAAAGACCCCCTAAATGATGAAAACTCGAATCCCCTTAAGGCCGCCTAGTCATTACGAACCGCTGAAATGTGTGAGAGCTGAGGAAGCGACGTGTGTCTGTTGTGTTTTTCTTTTTACCTCACATAAACGCGTTTCGTGCTTTTTCTCCTCAGCGCTGTTTGTGAGCCGCTGCTGGAGAGATGCAGCCTCCTCGAGCCTTCTGCGCGCGCGGACCCGCGTGGGCGGTATTGCTGTGCGCGCGCTCTTACGTTCGTCTGGCCTGGTTTTTGTATCTTTGTGGGGACTAAACGTCCCCAAGAAGACGAAATGGTATTTTTCCCGTCTGGTTACCGCGCTGGATTATTTTCAAACAAAATGCTGTATTTTTTTAATTCAAGGTAAAAAGCATGTATCAGTTTGAGATAAGGAGCTGTATTGTGGTGTAGCTAGTTTAACATGTACTTAGTATTAGTGTTAAAATCTTTATCCGTAAGAAATTAAACTTCCCCTCGAACTTTAAAGTTATCAGAAATGCACTTTTTTTTTTTAACTAACGAAATATGTGGACAGGTTTCTGTTTCTGTTCGTTCTCAAATGCGCAGATACACTAAAGTCACATTAGATGTTATAGTCATGTTATAAACCGATATTAAGACTGGGAGCTGCGTCTAAGAATGTAGACGACCTAGTAAAGAGTTCAGGTAATGTTATATCTGAAGTCAGGCTGCTGAACTGATCGACTCTGAAGGCCTTAAATAAAGGATTCCGTGTTATGTGTCCGCGAGAGATACAGCTCCCTCTTTCTTCCACTCTCCGCATCTCTCCCAATTACACCCCCTCTTCACAAAACCCCCTACACTCCTCCCCCTCCTCCCTCCTCCTCCCCACCCCCACCGAACACACCCACAGTCCGGGCAGGCAGATGAGTCTCGACAGGTCACAGGAAGTCGAAATTCCAGTTCAGCACTCCAAACCTACCTGATCAGAGAAAAAGAGAAAAAGAGAGAGAGAGAGAGAGAAAGAGAGAGAGAAAGAGCATGTGTGTATTAAAGTACTATAGAAAACAGCTCCTGGTGTGTTTGTGAGAGAGAGAAATAGAGAAAGACAGCATGCTTGGGTGAGAGAATGTCAGTGTTAGTTTTCTTGGGTTAGATAGATAGATAGATAGATAGATAGATAGATAGATAGATAGATAGATAGATAGATAGATAGATAGATAGATAGAGAATGAGATATAGAGAGAAAGGAAATAAGACACATAGAGGGAGAGACAGAGAGAAAGAGACAGCGAAGAGAGAGTGAAAGTATTAAAAGAGAAAAAGAGACATAGAGAGAGTAGTAAAAGAGAGAGAACGAGACAAAGAAAGAAAGAGTAATAAAAGAGAAAGAGACAGAGAGAGTGAAAGTATTAAACTAGAAAGAAAGAGACATAGAGAGAAGTAAAAGAGAGAGAACGATACAAAGAGAGAAAGAGTAATAAAAGAGAGAGAAAGAGACATTGAGAAACAGAGTAAGAGAGCAAGGGCTGCAGCATACTTTTGTGTGTGGGGGAGTGAGTATATGCACAATGAAGACAGAGAGAGAGGGGGATATATGTATTAAGAGAGAGAGAGAGATAGAAAGAAAGACAGAAAGATAGAGAGTAATATATAGGTAGGTAGAGAGAGAGAGAAACAGAGACAGAGGGATAGGTAGAGATATGTACAGAGAGAGAGAGAGAGAGAGAGAGAGAGAGAGAGAGAGGGAGAGAGATACTGGGAGAACAGAACATCTTGTGATGAACATCCAGTTTTCTAATCAGTGACTGACCAAAATGACCACCATCATCATTTACCAGTGAAGAGCTGAACTAACACACTGGTTCTCAGACTTACGCCCCCCTTCCCAAGACCCCCGCGCCCAGTCCCGACCTGCACACAGTCCCGACCTGCACACAGTCCCGACCTGCACACAGTCCCGGGCTGCGCGGCTGTTGAACAGATTCTGCTCCTCAAACTTTCCAAACTCTCCACATTTTCTTCAGGAAGCGGCTTTCAGGAACAGATACAGTCGTTGTTATGGAAACCGGTCTCGCCCGAGGGGGAGTGTGGAGGTCAAGCCGAGCGGTTGCCGTGGAAACCGCTGGAGCGCGAAGCCCCGCCCCTCTCTCAGAAACGCGAATCACGAGAGAGCTGGGCGGCTTTTAATTGGCCGAGCATCATGAGCTGGGGGGCTCGACCCCGCCCCCTCCCCCCTCACAGCCCGGGCTCTTAAAGGGGAAATAAATTAGCCTATAGCTCTGAACCGGTGTGAGGAAACGTGACTCATACGGAGACATTAAAACACGCCGTATTGTCTGTTCTCGTCGTTTCTGTATTAACCGAAAAACAAGTTTATCGCTGAAAAAGCCCTACATTCAGAAACACCCCGTGTCCGCTTCTTATCCCCCCGATATCCCACCGCACAGACGAGACGACACACAGGGTCGCTCTGAGGAGGGCACGTACTTCATCTGTGGTGCAGTCACCGTTGTAGAGAGCAGCCTAGCCTAGCTCCTCTGTCTATCAATCTATATATCTGTCTATCTATTTATCCCTCCTTTTTCATGTTAGCCCTCAGTTACTTGCATTTCGGTGGCAAATCTGATTTTTCGCGTAATTATTACTAATATTTTTTATAAATATTATCATTTTGCTCACGACGGTCACTCTTATCTTACAACCTGATCAAATACGATAAAGTCTATAAATCACCGAAAAACAGCAACGACGAGTATTTTCTTCACTACGTTTGAAATGATGTGACCGAAGACTGAAAAGCATCCGAACAAAAGTGCAGCTTACCGTGCAGAGCACCGTCAGACTCAGAGTTTAGGCTATTCGAGCTTACCTGACCACGATCGGAAAAAAAAGAGAGCAAAGAGCGGATCAATGCACAAACGCACACGCAGCTCTCGGGTGAATGTCGAAACACGCACTTTTACACTGACTGTCCTGTCACGCACGCCATGTCTGGATCATGAAAGCAGGGCTACTGCGGTCCAGGACGTACGGTGGCGTACGACTGTGAAGTTGAGTGTTGCGATTTATGTTCAAGTTGATTACTTTGCCTTTAAGTTCACAAGGCATCTATCTGCCAAGCAGAGGAAGCTCCGCCCTCATATTTCACCCACTGGCCCTCCTGCCACCGGAATGCCTTAAGAGTGTCCTGGGCAACGCGCAGCACACTTCAAATCCCACAATTCTCCTTTGATGAGAAGTATCCCCTCCGCACATCCTCGCAGAGCGGGGAATGTAGTCTTTTCATCTGCAGCAGCGCCGAGTGACAGGGGACCGGTTCAGGGCTTCGGTGGGACAGAGAAACAAGAACTCTGAGAGAACTCTGACACAGTGAGGGTCAATGTTATCAGTGAATAAACATTTTATTTATACTCTTTCAGCTTAAAAAAAAAAAAAAAGAAATATAAATTTAATATTGACTGATGAGTAGCAATACAAAACAATATTGAAAGAAAAATAAAAACAGTGTGAGATACAAATGTAGATTTGTTTCATTTACATTCACTCTTATGAGCAGTGAGATCATTGGGCCTAATAAGTCTTTTATTTATTTTTTTTTCTTTAAAAAAGCTCCTAAAATAAAGTCTACCTCAAATATGCTATATGTTCTTATTGCACATTTGTGCTCTCGAGTGTTCTTCTGTTTTAACCTAAGAGCAAAACCCAAATCAGAAAACATTAGCGGTGAAACCACATACATTTTCTTCTTAGGAACGGTTGGTGATTGATGCCCATTGATTTCAGGAGCTGGCAGATGTATTAATATACAGTAGCCCCAGTCAGTGCTCCTCTATAGCCGAATACAAGCATATGAAGTTTTTTTTAAAAAGCAGTCCTACGGACTTCATACTGGTTTATGTTGTTACCACCAAATAACTTTACATACACAGCACATATGACCAGAATACTATGTGTGAACTCATTATGTATTTGTTATTATCACTTTTAAGGTACCACATGGAGAATTCTCAATTAAATACTAAAAGTAAAGCACTCCTGTGTATAAAGTTGGAAAATTCAGTCCATGAGTCAACTGGTGTTCAGCCATGCAGCCAACAAACCATTACACAAACTTTGAAACACTAAGCATTACATGCAGGACCTTCCTGGTTCGAACATAAACAGAGGCACATCTCTAACTCTTGAATGGATTTCATTATATTACATTAGTCTGTTTTAATAGTCAACTGGGCAACTATTAATTTGACATTACTTGTGGATCCCAGTGTGCACAGATTTATAGCTACCCCTCCATCCTGAGATGCCAAACGAAGTAAGTAAACTGAAAGATAATTTATTTTTTTCATGTAAAAATGATATACAAGCATTTTATTAATTAATGAGACAAACAGAGACAAAAACACAGACAAAATGACCACATTCATTTCTAAAGAGCTCATATCTTACATTTCTTTCATAGTTTATTTTGCTGGTGGTGATATTTGTGTTTTTTTATAGCCAAACATGGGCCGCAGTTCATTTTACATGACCATGTTTCAACCTTTCTTTATCCCTAAGAATGAAACAGACTGCTGTTGTTACTGTGCCCTTAAGACTGATCTAAGATAAGATAATAAGCTGTGTTCTGATTGGCTGTCCTGCCTCATTCAGAAAAACAAAGCTGAAACATTTATTCATTTATTAACTTCAGTATGAGTGGACGGTGCTGCTGTGGGCTGAATAGGTGAATATATCTGTGTGACATCACAGAAACTATGAAGCGTAGTGTTCATATATGGACTGAATGGTGATTGTTGAAATGTTGTATTACTTCAAACCCCTTTGTTTTAAAAAAAAGAGCAGTAAACTCATGATACGTGCCCTTTACAATAATATTCACAACATCTCCAAATGCCCATCGGCACTGGTGGTTGCTGTGACTGTAAAACAGAGTTTGGAAGGAAGGTAAGTAGTGGGTTCCCACTGGACTGGCAAACATGAGGATTAGGATATGAGCATCCACAGACAGTAAACTGTTACAAAAGCAATAGCGCTCCAATACTGCAAGTGTAGTGCACTGAAGATGTAACTGGACCAGTCAAAACTTATTCTGAGCAGCTTCGTCTCAGGGTCCTCCTCCAGCACTGCGAGCTGAAATAAAAAAAGAGGTGAATATAATGGAGGTCAGATGGCTAGCAGCAGAAGATTGCTTTGTTGCTATAGGCTGCCACTATAAGGATACTGTTTTCATTTACTGTGTGTGTATTTGTGATATAGTGATATTTTGGGTGCATTTCATTCCACTGTTCTATTGTATCCCTACTTTCAATACCACTTTAAGTGTGTGCATATCAGTCTAGTTTGAAGATTTATTAGTAATTATTTAAAAAAGCCCTTAATAATATTATAGGACTCCTAAAGCTATATGTTACTGCATGCTGGATCCATCAGGTAGTCGTCACCAGAGACAGTAATGCCACTCAGTGTTGTATTGGTGTTTTCTAATAAACTCAGACCCAGAACACAAATCCATAGCTGGTAAATGTGCCTTGAATAAGTTATAAATGCTTATTATCTATTGTAACCATCATTAACAGTGAGTTAATAAAGATTTAGTTAGCTGACATCAGACCTCTTGAATTATGTTCAAGGTTTTAGATTTTGCTGTCTAACTATGCCCAATCTGGGAGCAGCACAGCATCGACAGGGTAGTCGGGGGTTAAGTGCCTCCTTACCCATGGGCACAACCAGATACCCTTAGTCCTTCACAGTATTTGAGCCCACAACCTTCTGGTTCACCTCCCCAACAACCAGGCTCCCAGCCACCACAACATTTACACCATTAAATCTACATGTACAGTATAAAATGAACTAAAGCTTACCTAAGCACAGATATTTTCCTCTTACTAATGGAATGAATGGATAAAACCTTTTCTAACTAAAATATCAGACACAGACAAAAAACAAATGGGTGGGCTTATCAAAAATTCCAGAATACTATACATTTTTTAAAGTTAACATTTACAACTATTGAAATATTTAAAAAGTGCAGATTCATCCCATTTCCACATAATATCCATGTGGTCTTTTAATGTTTAGTGCTCAGGAAACCTCCTCAGGAATATTTGTAGATTCCTCATAATCCACAAAGAGGAGCATTAATGCTAGCAAAGTTGCACCACTAGCACACAAACGATTACTAAAACCTTCTTCAGCCGAAAGCCTGAAGCTGTTCCAGAGGTGTAGAAAATACCACTTTCTGTGCTTTCATAGCAAAGACATTTTATGCAGTACCAGAAAACACTCCATGGCCTCCACAACAACATATAAACTTTATATTTGGTGCTGTAGAGAACATTCAATAGGGTAGTATCCAACATTTAACTGTGCAAAGAACTTTTTATACATTCAAATGTTCTCACCAATCTCACCACTGCTTTGATAAAACCTCTTTTAAGAGGGTGAGGTAATGAAATAAAACGTTGGATGTAAAGTGCCACTGTTTGTATCTATGTTTAAGCACACCTAGGATAGGGAATCAAGGACTCAGAAACCATGAGGGAGTGGTGGCCCAGCAGCAGAAAGACTGAGAGAGCGCCACTTAACTCTTAAAGGCTGCGTTCACACCTGCATGCCCTGAAAGTGTAAATAGCCCCTCCCACTACTGTTACCAGCCGTTACTGAAAGCATTACTGTAAACGACTCTTTGTATTCACCCGACATTTAATATAATCTCTTTAGCGCTATTGCTGATTAATAGCTTTTCAAATGATTGCAACACTGACCATTTATCCATGGGGGTTGGGGTGGAGTTGAGGAACGGGACGGAGGTGGCATATGCAACACCCCCTGGAGCAGCTGAGGGTTCAGTGCCTTGTTCAAGGGCACAGTGTCAACAGCTACACAACAGAAACTTGAACCTAGTTTCTATTAGGACAGCACTCCGGGTCCCAGCCCAAACCAAAACCCTCTTGCCTAACCATGTTTTGGCTTCTGCTGTAAAATAGGGATACAACAAATATGAGAACTGTGATCAGATATTTTTCATGTATACATTTACCAATTCAGATAGCTAAATATAAATAAATAAGTATATGCACTGGCACTACATTCACTTAAATTATCATTATGACATTTATATATTTATATATAACATTTATTTCTAGAAGGTTACAAATGAACTTCATAGAGGCATTCCAATACAGCAGCCTATTGTCTCTTGAACTTGTTTTTTTCCAGAGCATAATAAATGTATTAAGTATCAGACTTAAGTATTTGATAATGTGGTAATGATTTAAAGTTGCAACCCCCACTCTTACAATAACATTTAATTGTATATACAAGTTTTAAAGCAGTTGTTACTGCTGGGCATAATATACTGTCTATCCTAGTATACAGGTTTTTGTATCACACAAGGATGGTGATTATCAGTTTTAGCAATATTATTATAAACCAAATAGTGCAGTGTACAAAAAATGTATACACTTGCATATCACAACATTAAGTTTTGTGATACTGCTTTGATTCCCAATTTTAGTTGATAGTTTACATGCAAATACAGCAAACAGTGGCTCACTTTGTGTTGTGCTTTAACCCCCGACTGCTACATAGCAGTGTTGTAATCTGTCTTCAGTCATTAGACTCTTCCACTCCAACATAATCAAGTAGTATAAGGGTGCACCGCTTTAGTGCACCTCCAGCGTTAGGGTTAATTATGTTCTTGCTGACGCACAGCCCTATATGCCTATGCTGGAAGAGAAGAAAACAGAACAAAGCAGTTTAATCCAAACTAACTATGTCAGGTTTGTAAGACGTTCCTTTAATACAGAGTACCAGTACTAACAAATTCCGGGTTATTAACTTTATAAATGAAAACATAAACATCCTCTGCTGTCCTTGCAAAACTGAATTCAACACATCAATACCAACCAGAACTAGTCATTTTTGACTAACGTCAGTAGTTACTGTGAAGACACCTTAAGATTACCAAAGAGTTTAAGTTTAAGGGGTCAATAAGAATAGCAGGTCAGTGCTACCAACAGACCTGCTCTCAAATCAGCTATGAAGACACTACAAGCCCCGACTGTCTTATTATGTTAACACTGCAGCATAACATCTGAGCAGTTTTGAGGAACGGTCCCAAAATATGACCACAAGCTATCTATATTAATTTCTGTTTTCTAATGTGTGTTTATTGGGTTGCAACTGTGAGTCATTCTCATCATCACACAGTTTTGTCCTAAATTGACAACTGTAACTCATGCAAAGTCCAAATCCCGCCACCACAAAAAGAAAAACGCTCCACACATTTTTTCTTGCTCTGTTCTTTTTTCCACACACTAACGAATCACTGTTCCACTGCCTTATCACCATTCCAGTTTGGTCTGAGATGGTTTCCCTCACATGCGTATTGATTTCTTCCCTTGCAATGCATAGCTAAGAGATGGGTGCTCCTGATCCTAGGCATTGTTAAGATGCAGAGCTGGTAGCTCCAGCACTTTGCCTGTGGTTGCACGCTGGAGATCTGAGAGAGAGAGAGAGAGAGAGAGAGGGAGAGAGAGGGAGAGAGCGAGCGAGCGAGGTTCACATGATCTGCTGGATCTGCATGATTCACCCACTAATGCTAGAGAGGTTTCATTAGTTACAGAGAGCGGCGAAGCAATGTGAGAAAAACTCCAACTGCGGCGTAGTGCTGTAGTTACTGTTTATAAGCCTAAACTGAGGTACAACAGACATAAAGTGGAGTAGCAAGAACATCTTTTAGCAGCACTGACACCAAGCAAGAGGGGAGATTTTCTATTATCTGAACAAATGTATGTAAAAGATAACCCCCGTGGACATCAGTGACTATCCTTGTATTTTAAATGATGCTTACAGTGAAACCAGACTTTCTGTCCCTTACATTGATATCTAAAACATCTTATGTTATTGTTATGTCTGATATGGTCGATGTAACTACTGTGTAATAATGCTGAATATAAATCTAAGCTGATGTGACTGTAGTTGTTGTTGAGTTTAAAGGTGCTTTCATTCAAAGCAGACATGGTGCATTGGAATTAATGGCTATCAGACCGACATCAGGAGAAGAAGTTGCATGACATTGAAATTAAAATCTAGCCTTAAATAGCTCTGACCTCTGTTATGTGATGTTGTTAGCTGTGTAGTTCTGGGGTCTGTGTTTGAGTACTGTAAGCATGATAGCCTGCCTTTAGACCCCTTTACATCTGGTCACTTCATGTAAACAGTATCCAGACTGTATCCTGATAAGACTTTAGCCACATGCTTTAACACTTGGTAGTCAAAAGTGTCTCCAGTTAGTCTGTCTGAAATCTGATTGCTGCGTGGGATGGAATATTCAAATTCACTAATAATGCAGCCGCCAATTACAATTGGTTTATCTGTTTATGTGATGTCTGTCCATATCACTATTAATTACATTACGTCCCATCCAGTCTCTGATCATGTGCGGTTATTTTCCTTACAGACATGGATCACATGCCCAGTGACGTAGAGCATGCGGACAAGTTTTAGTGATAGTGGGAGGAGCTTTGGTCAACAAATGTCTTGGAGACAGCTGCACTTACACTGCTATATCAATTCATTGGTTTAAAAAGTATTGGTTTTAAAATGTGTCTAGGTTTTTAGGTGTAATACAGATATAATCCTGATACTCCAGATGCACAAACCGAATAAATGTAAACAGGGTCTCAGATGATAATGAGCGATTTTATTAAAACAGTGAAAGCTCAGTAGTATTTAGATAGAAATTATGACTACTTAAGGTTTTAATATTGGTACTGGAACAGAAAAGTGCTATTACATCATCTCTAATTGAAAGTGAATAAATTAGGGGCATTTCTATACTGAGAGTGCGGCTTCCCAAAGCTTATATCTAAATGACATAATTTAAAAATGTCTTAATTGGAAATGGCCCTAGTTCCATTGACTTAAACCCTAATGTATGCTTTTGCGTCTATAAAGTTATAATTTTGGAGTTCCAGGGTTTATTTCCAACAGCAGTGATACGTTTGCTAAGTCATGTTCCCGCTGATAATTCAAATGTGTACTAAAGTATGAAATTTTATCAGCAATTCCAATATGTTTTAGGCTACACACTGTGAAATACCTTTTGGGGACGACTTACAGCAACATCTACTTCAAACACTTCTCTACTGAAGTACTGAACAGTTAAGGGTTCTAACCATGAAGGCGAGGTGGGCTAGTGTAAGTGGTCCGTTAAATAGAAAAATATGGCCCTTTCGTATCTTTTCTGCTTCTCCCTTTACATTTGGTCGCATTTAATGTGAAATTTGTATGCAGACATTCGTCAAACTCCATTAAACTGTACCCTGCCCACCATGTGTGCTCGAAGAGACAACCGGGTCCTCAGCAGCCTGAGCGCCTCATGAGAACATTCCAGTTTGCTAAAGTCAGTTTGGAATTTGAATAGCACAGAAGAACCGCCTCGCTCTGATTGGCCGGATCCGCTGCGGGTGGACGGGACTTGCCTGCCACTCTCCCGCGCTCTCGCCCGCTGATTGGCCGGCGGCGGAGTGGGCGGGGGACGGCGTGGCCGTATAAATACTATGGCGAAGGGTTTGAAGCTAAATGCTCGCTGGCGCCTTTCGCTCGCACTGGAAGCGACGAGCGCGGTTCAATGTTTCTCCACGGAGCGCAGTACTCAAACCTTCGCCCCCGGCCGAAACACCGCGATTTCGACTGAGCTGAGCGCTTTTCCTGGGGAGTAAGGAGGCGTCGGAGGGCAAGAGAAGAAGCAGCCAGCCCCCGAGACCATGATCAGCGCGGCGGAGTGCGCGGTGGACGCGCAGAGCCTCATCTCCATCTCGCTGCGGAAGATCCACAACTCGCGGACGCAGCGCGGCGGCATCAAGCTGCACAAGAACCTGCTGGTGTCGTACGTGCTGAGGAACGCGCGGCAGGTCTACATGAACGAGAAGTACGCCGAGATCTACCGGATGCAGCAGTACGAGGAGGTGATGACCGTGTGCAACGAGATCCAGGAGCTCGACCCGCTCGACGTGGTGGCCGCCGCCGACGAGTGCGAGGAAGCGGGAGCCGCCGAGCAGCAGTGCTGCGCCGGCGGCATGGCGAACGAGCCGCCCAGCCTGTGCGGAGCGCAGCCGTGCTCCTCGCCCTCCGTGCCCGAGGAGGCGTGCAAGCCGTCCGAGGCGCTTTTCTACCGGAGCTGCTGCGCGGAACCGTACCCACCGCCGCCGTCGCCGTGCGACTTCTCGCCGGCGCACTGCAACAAGACGACCGTGCTGGACCTGGACACGCACGTCGTCACCACGGTGGAGAACGGCTGCTTGCACCAGGACTGTTGCACGCCGCTGCAGCCGTGCAGCAGCCCGGCAAAGAAGCGCAAAGTGTCGGACTACAGCTGCTGCTACTACGCGCCCGAGCTGGAGGACGTGTCGGCGGAGCCCGCGCCGTGCAAGCGAGCCAAGCTCGAGGACTGCTGCTCGGACTGCTTGGACACGGCCAACATCTCCAACCTGATCTCCATATTCGGCTCGGGTTTCTCGGGACTCGTGAGCAGGCAGGCGGACTTGGAGCAGGCGTTTAACGGCCAGTTCTGCAGCAAGCAGGCGCTGGCTAGTTTAGGCGCCTGGACGAGAGCCATCGTAGCTTTTTGACCCCGCGTGTGGTGAAGAGAGCGAGAGAGAGAAAGAGAGACAGCAACACAAAACCGGACTCAGAAACGCTTTATGAAATTGTACAAAAGTCTAAGACACAAATCGACTTTATTTTTGCAGCGAGATGTTATTTAAACGTGTTTCTTCTTCTTCTTCTTTTGTTGTTTTGTTTTGTTTAGTTTCGTTTCAATGGGAGGGAGGGAGGATAGGAGAGGAGAGGGAGCCGAAAAGTGGTTTGTAGCCCAAGTTAGCTACCACTTGGGACGTGTCCTTTTAAAGCAGACAATGTTGACATGGGTTTTTAAAACAGTTAACTTTCCTGAAATAATCTTAACGAAGTATTTCGTTGCCTTAAAGCCCCCCCACCCACCCAACCCCAGAAAACGCGAACTGCTTGCTAGCTAGCTATCACCACGAAACATGGGGAAGTCTGAATGTGTATGCTAGCGGATGGTTTCTTTCTGGTATCTCTCTATTTCGTTTCTTATCCAGCTTCACTCACGGAGATGTCTTGTAAAATAACGTCAAACAGCATTACCCATGTAATGTTTGGAATAATCCACGCAAACTCAGCCTAACATTGCACGTAAATAATACGCCAGAGTGGTATGTAACACTTTTCTTAGGCTACATCTACCATCCTGCGTTTTGTTTTTGTTTTGTTTTGTTCTTTAGTTGTTGAAAACAGCCCCGGGAGGACTGGCATACTTCTGACTACATCTACAATAACAGCACGTACGGCAATCGTGTAGGCTAATGAAGGTGCAATATTTTGAACTCCCCTCTCTTTTTCTGTCTGCTCCGTCTCTCTGTTTTTCAAGTGGCCTGGTGCGTTTTGTTGACTGCACTGACTTACAGCACCAGTTTCCTCTCCAGCAGCGTGTTTTGTAGTCCACCTATGCCAGTCACCTCGTCCCACTGAACGTTGGGGGCCACTCTTTAACACTACAACTCCCAGAATGCACGACGGAATCTAATCAGCCAGGTGGTTTGGGTTCGCGCTAATGTTTATTGGTTTTTTTTTCTTTTCTGTTGGTTTTTTGTTGTTGTTGACTGTTTGGTCTCCAGAGCGTTAGCATTTCCCTCCCTTTTACTCTCTAAAACAAACAAAAAAAGCTGATTAAGCCTTCACAAGTAATTCATGATGCCAGCATTTGCTTGGTTTTGTGAGTTTGATTTTATTTTCTACAATGTTAGACCTTTTGTTCTAAAAAGGCAATCTCATAAGTTAGCCATAAGTCCTCACATTATATAAGCACTATGTGTACTGAATTAAAGACGTTTTCAGACGTACTCTCCATATTTTGTTGGTATTCTTGTATTTTTGTGCATATTAAATTGTATATCACCGGGTAAAACTGTTTTAGAAAGTATTTGTTTAAAATTTATAACCTTAATAAAAAACTGAATTTCACTTCTGGTGACTTTTGTGGGTTTTTTCTTCCTTCTTTTGTCTTCTTGTCCTCACTTCTTCAGCTCAAGCTGTGGAAAGTCTTGGGCTGGATCTTCTACATATATATATATATATATATATATATATATATATATATATATATATATATTCATACACACAGCTAATGCACCACTACATGAACATATACTTCATAGGCCTAATACCACAGCTGCTGCAGTGGATTCATACATGTGGTCTTATGCTTGTGTAGACCCCCAAACATGATAAGCTAATAGTACAGCAATAAGAAACAGCGTAAACTCAACCTAGGAAGGTTGTTAGAGGGCCAAACAGGCTCTAGCACACTGTTAAAGATGTGCAGCCTACTCCAGACTCACATTCTGCACCTCTGATCACTGCAGGCCCAATCATCAGTGTCGGCCCTCTGGTTCTGATTTTGCCCCCTTAATCTTTAGCAGCATTTTTTATTTTTATTGACCACTTCGCAGCCACTGCAACACAATACAACCCAAACACTACCATTGAGGAGAGCTGAAAGTGTGACTGCATGCTGTACTTTCTAACCAGTGCTCTGCTCAGACCCCTTGTTTTTTTTTTTTTAAGTCAGGCACTTTTTGCAAAAAAAAAAAAAAAAATCTCACAGGCTGTGTTATCTCTGCTGTGTGCCACATGGTGGTGTTCTTCAAAATCGATGAATGGAGGTATTAGAGCGCCTATGGAGCGGCACCTCGGGCTGACCTCGGATCCGTTTGCTCCCCCATACCCACCCCCACCCCTCCCCATCCTCCTCCTCCTCCTCCTCCTTTTCCATCTCCAGCTGAAACCTCTCGACTCCTCTCAATTTGAGCTGCTGCAGCAGCGTCGAGCACAGGGGGCTGCACCTACTCCGGCCAGGCTCTTATACGCAATAACTTTTAAAAAGCAGGTAAATTGGGCGACACTGAGCAGATATCAGGAGATGCAAGGAGGCTTTTTACATAAAACACCGTCGTGTCGAGCCGTGTGGGGGTCTTTTTTGACGAATGTTCTGTTGAGTGTCGCACAATCTGGCAAGCTTATAAACACGTTACTGTTTCGGGAAAGCAAGAGATTATAATGACGCAGTTTGGTCGGAGAGAAATATGGACGCTCGCTCGCACGATTCTAATCGTACAGCGTCGCGCAGTAAACATCCTCACACGCAGATGACTTTCATTTCATTTCGTGATTTGTTGTTGTTCTCTTTTTGGTGGGCGATAGTTTTATTATTATTCTTCTTCTTCTGGAAAACTGTATAAACTGTCGTATACAAGTGGCTTACGCTCAGCCGTGTGTGGCGGGTGCCCCCCTGTGGCCAGAGACGGAACTGCTTTCAAATAGAACGAGTACGAAGCTGCTTTTTTGCTCTTATAGCAAACTTTTTAAGACTTTTTCACCTGTATAGGATAGAAACCCAATTGTTTTATTGAATTTGAACGTGAAAACAATCTTTTATAATATAATGAAGCACTCGCTGTCCCACAGGCGAAAGCTTGTCAGCTAGCTGATTTCACTGACGTCTTCTCAGTTGCCGTTCAGCTTGAACCGTCCGAGTCTCCTTCGGACCTCCGAGAGCCTCCCCAGTCTTATCTTATCAGAGGTGTGATGCGCTTGAGAGCCCGAGCAGAGGAGAGAAATGAAGGAGGTGGGGATGAAACGGCTTAGCGTTTGCCTTTATCCAAATTAGTCAGCAAAAGCTGAAGTGAAACCCACGCACACAGGCCAGCATCAACGGTGACTGGGCAGATACTCAGAAGGCCACAAGGATGGTTCATGATTGACCGCCTTATGATAAAGCAACATAAAAGTCAGGCTGACTTCACCAAATCAAGTATAGTAGGGGTGGGGGCGCTAGTGGTGACTAGAGATATAGGAAAGTGGTCTTCTTTCTGTATAAGTCAGTCACTAAGATGTAAACAAAGTCACTCAGAGTGGTTTGCTGTGAAGTGTTGCTCAATAGAAAAGGAATTTGGCTTTTTTGGCCTCCTTTTGTTTTACAATGGAATGCATAAGAAGCAGTGATGGCAAATGTCTCAACTCATATGTAGCCATTTTATTTACTATCCCAAATGAGCAGTGAACCTACACGACCTGAATTTGTAGATGTAATGTTCACAACAGTGAAGCAGTGGGTCCTATTTTGCTTTAAAATTTACTGAAGGTGTCCTTCCACCACTAACGTAACAAGTACCTATCGTAAAGGAATATCCCAGGTGCCATGCATCCATGTATTCATAACCATTTTGTGTGATAACTGTGGCTTTTGGAGTTATTAAAATAAAAATTTCACTGATTTACCAACATTCCAAAGTGATATGGTTCACTGGTCACTAGTTTGGTGTGAAATGCTTTCAGTAGTGGTCATAGGAACCAGACGTCCACCTGTAAAAGCTCCTTGTCGGTCAGTTATATTACATGCACTGTTTGATAGTAGATCTGAGATTTGTTTTATGGTCTTTTAAGAATACATTAATGGTGGAAAAGAACATGCAATGCAAAATAACCCCAAAGAAAACCTGTATGTTTCAGATTTACCACTTTCTTTTATCATTATCAACATTACACACAACTCGGAGGGCACATGCAAGTTCACTGGTGGATTTGGACAGTAAATAAAATGGCTATAGACACTGTGACTCCAAGTTCCTATCACCACCACTGTAAAGAGTCAGTACGGTTCTCTAGGATGTTTCTCAAAACACTACAAAGCATTTTGTTTGTAGCTCAACCACTGAATTACGCAGACGTTTGACAAATCAGCGGAATCCCCCTCAGAGTTCTTCCTATCGCCACTGTTGTGGATAATTCTGACTCGGCAAGTGTATCTTGAACAGTGCACTTTACATCAGACAGTTTTTTTCCTTTTTTTTTTAAATCAGTGGAATTTCCCTTTAATGTATGTGTATCTTGTGGTCTAAAAAATAAAAAAAAGCCATGACATTCAACTTTTCTGTGGCTTTGAATTGAGCTTGCTACAAAAATAGAAGAAGAGAGATGAAGCTTCAAGTTAGAAACCTTTCCTTACATTGCTTCAGTGAAAGTAAACACTAGCAAGGGTACTATGTCAGAACAGCAGTTTACGCAGAATAAAAACAAGGGCTCTGTTAGGACTTTCTCTTCTACATATGGATGATCACGTCTAAATACACAGTAGTGTTATCATTGGTATACATTGACCAGCCACTTTATTAGAAACCTCTGCCTCGTAGTTGTAGATGCACAATGTGTTAGTCTTTGTTTTGTCCTTTATCGATGAGCAGTTTCTGACCACAGAGCCCTCATCAGCCCTAATGGTGATGCTAATATGTGTGTGGGCTGCGTGGATGGGGGGCAGCAACACAAATAATACAAGTAATACCTGTTCCACAGGTGTTCTAACAAACTGTTCATAGAAACAGATTAGCTATAGTTTGTGATTGTTCACCAAACACTATATCTTTTGTTGGTTTTCTGCATCCAAACACACTTAAAATCTTTAGTACATACTTTTATATGTATTTGCAAGAAAACAAATGGCACCAATCATATTTCTTGTTCCTCAACGTGTTAAATTCAGTCAGTAAACAGTAACTGTGCCTTGAAATGTGCAGCAGTGTGATCTCGGTGAAGGACGTGTTATTATTTTCACTTGGAAACTCAACAAAATGTCATTTTCCCAAAGGCACCCAAACTTTTGCAGAAAGCTGTATATAGAGGACATAGAGTTCTAATGAAGTGGACGGTGTGCAAGATTCCAACTGGTTGTGAGTGATGAGGTGGGAATATGTTGTTGCTTCAAGACTAAATATATGAACTTGAATGAAAGGTCCCTTTGCCCTTTATTTACATATGAAATCCAAAAGCTTTCCAGTCTCGTGCAGCAGCTGCTGGAAACGAACTTATTATTTTATGTTGCTTTGAGCTTTTTAATGTAAGACTGTTAACGAGACGGCTTTTCAGGCATTGCACCTTTGTTTCTTTCTTTCAGGGGTTTCTTGGTCAAATGCACAGTGTAAGCAAGCAGCTGTACTAATCCAACCTTTGCAAGAAAGAAGCATTACAGACATGTAAAACTAAAACAGCTGGCAGGTTATTAATGCCATACAGTGACACTTGAGCATAACATACACGCATACATTCATACATACATACATACATACATACATTCACAGCAAATACAGGTTCCAGCGAGTGGTGTACAAGTCAGTAAAGCCATACAAACGACAAAACTGTCCTTTTGAGACACCTATACCTTTCATCCATTTGTCGAAGACCACTGCACACTCTAAAAGGGGGAAATCTACAAAGTGCCTGCTTTCTTTCACATCAAAACCAAAAGGTAAGCGCTACATTTCGTATGTACATTAACAGAAATAAATAAGATTGCTGGAGATCAGGAATATGCACATGAGTCTTATTGCGCCATGGACTATGCTCAGGCCTAGAACAGAACACTAAGACTTTTTTTGGGAGGGCGGTGGGCGACAGGGGGACTCCGCTTGGAGGGAAATGTAGAAATTTCAGCTACACAGCTTTCCATCTTTTAAGAGCGTGGCAGCCTCGTTGGTGTTAGAAGTAGGATTTGGATTGTAGGCACATCTATTAGTCTTGAGTGAAGGGTAAATATTGGGGCTTGGTGATTGTGGCGAGAGGGATTTGGTGGTTTGCTCTGGGACTTGAGTTTTGGTTGTGCTCTTCGATTGGCTCTTCTTGCTGCCATTCACGGTTTCACGGGCTGGATGGAAAGCAGGCTGCCGAACTTGAAGTGCTGGATGACAGGGAACTTCTCTAGACACTGCAAAGTTGGAAGGACAGAAAGAAAGAGAAAGGAGTTGTTACTTCATTTTTTTTTATTAAGGCCAAGAAGTCGCACTTACCACTGACAAATGGAAAAGTATGTTGTAATATTTTAAGAAATATTGCTCACTTTTCACGGATGAAAAAAAATAGAGGGTAATTCTATTGAAGTGTGGATTCTAAACTTTCAGTCTACACCACATTCACATTTTTTTAAAAAAACAGACATTATATTATTATTTAAATCTGATGAGACGGTGTTGATCCTACAGTCCTGTTCAGTGATAGAAAATTGAAACAATTGTTGGTACAGAATGTATATAAACACTGTCCCAAAAAAAAATAAGAACCTCAATTTTTTTTTTTATTTATGCAAAATTTCAGTTAAGAAGCTGTTCTTTACATTTCATTATGACTAGAACAAAAACTGCTAAAACTGCTTCCAATAAAAACTCTGCTATTAACTTACACTGAAGGTAAGGAAAGTAAATTTTTTTATTATAAACGTACCATTTGGAGCCACTTGGATTTTTTTTTGGTCACTAACAATACAAAGTCAATGTAATTCAATATGTTGAAACGCAATTACTAAAGAAATAACAGCATCAGAGAGATATTTAGATTTGTCTGTTTATTGTACTCTGGAAGAGCAGAACGTTTAGGGGCTGCTGTGCCAACATGTCTGCGTTTTATTCTTTTACTGCATTTGTAACTTTTATACAAATAAGTGCTACATTTCTCTGTCCTGCCAGTCAAAGTGGACTTAGTGAAAATATCGACTTTTTATAAATATTACAGACATCAGTATCTGCAAATGTGCGTGTATTAATTAATATTACTTCCTTAATAGCCCACAATTCCTGCATTGCAAGTAATTAATATAATTACTTAATTACATATAAATAGGAATGCTGAGAGATATGGTCAAAATATATCTTACTATTTCAAACATTCCCACCGTACACAATATGAATCACAATATTTAGTTCAAAGAGAATGACCTATTTGGAACAGACAAAGAAGAACCTGTAGTGTCATATAATAAATAATAAAAATGTAAAAACTACAACTACAGTGACACCTGTGCTAATACAGGTAAACAGACTGAGTAAGCTCACACTGTAATAAAACATGTAGTTAGTCAGTGTTTTTCAGTCCTGACTATATGCCCAGTACACTGTATTGTGGCATTTAGCATTATAGTAATACAATTACTAATAATAAAATTACTAATCAAATTATTAATAAAAAATAGATGGAATGAAATTGGGTTTTACCAGCTTATGTGTTTGTTTGTCTAAAATAAATATGTTTATAAGAAGAAGATATGTTTCTAACATATGCTTTGCCAATATAGACGACGTATCCGCTTGGGGGAAATGACATCACACAGCTACCCATTAAGTACACTTAAAGCCATGCCTCATTCCCACACGTCCTGTTCACGTGGCCTTGCCTGCAACCAGTGAATAAAGTGTATGGAATGTGTTTCCTGTTAGTGAGGAATTAATGGTTGCTCCTTAGGCAGACAACACGTTCTCTAATTTTCTGAAACTCTGAATATTATCAGCGAGCATAGAGAGCACCTGGATAACAGCACAGATTTAGGCTAATACTGAGGGCCTGAAGGGGTTTTGTACAGTAAGGACAGCCTTTGGCTACAACAAAAGGGGGGAAATATCCAGACAACTAGAACCTTTAAAGGACAAAAGATGCTTTCGCTTATTCCGTAACGTCAGCGAAACACAGTGCTGTGCAAAAGTCAGAGATCACGATTTTGTTTATATCATTTTTTTCAGTCAAAGCAACCATTACATTTAAATGTAATTTTAAATTTAAGCCTATTCTTTCAATTTTGTGCACCTACTGTCACAAGAGCTGTTGCTAAATATGTCACTCATATTATTTAACCCATCTAAAAGACCCCAAATAAACATTAGCTTCATTGAAAATTTCTATCATATGCATCTAAAATGTTGGAAAGAGATATTTCTTAGTAGGTTAGATATAAGAGAGCACACAGGAGTTTCCTAAATTGGAGTCAAACAGTATTTACTGGATCTTTGAGAAGCAGGAGTAAATCAAGCTCAAGTTTCAGATCTCTAAGAACCCTCAAAAGTAACCCTCAATCCTCTACAACTCAAACCTATGGGCCTGAGAAGCTGTTACTGAGCAAAGGAAACAGACCAAAAAAGATACTTGTGAGACGTATCCGAGATGTGGGGTAAGTTTTTATAGACTGACGGGTCCAAATCTGTGATCTTTGGAAGCAACAGCAGGCAGTATGTACACTGCCAAAGCTGTGAAAGACTCCTCAAACTATGTCTACAACCATCAGTCAAGGTCGAGGATCAGTGCAAGTTTGGGGATGCAGCGTTGGTGATTCGGTTTTGATTGAAGGAAATCATGAACGCTGATAAGTGCAAACTAATTTTAATACATCATGCAAAGCCGACTCATCAATCAAGGAAGCTGCCGGTGTT
Organism: Megaleporinus macrocephalus; assembly: GCA_021613375.1. Lineage (NCBI taxonomy): Eukaryota > Metazoa > Chordata > Actinopteri > Characiformes > Anostomidae > Megaleporinus > Megaleporinus macrocephalus. The sequence goes on from CM038726.1 coordinate 23,145,963, forward strand.
CTGGACTGGCTACCCGAGAGCACATCACTGAATGTGTTTGGGATTACTTGGATCGTGAGAAGCAGAAAACGAGGCCAACTTTTAAGACTGAACTTTAGAGTTTAGTTTTTATTCAGATTTCTTTGAAAAAAAACTGAAAGCAAGTCTCCTTAAAAGAATGTGCTTTACACTGTGTGATAAGTTTGTGATGATTGAACCAAAAATGTTCCGAAACTGCTTGTAATAAAATGCCTTCACATGAACTTACACTGAAAGTAAAGATGGTTCATACCCTCATCTGTTAACATTTTGGAAATACTTGCTTTTCTGTGGAAAGTGATGGTTTTTCTGAGTTTCCTACCTTTTTACTGGGAATAAACTTGTACTTAATGGCCATTTAGGCTAGAAATTAAACAAAAGGCTGGTCCCGGACTTTTGCACTGTATTAAAATTAGCAATAAACTTGTTAGCCCCCAGAAATAATAATAACCTTCAGTTGATTAATTCCAGTGTTATTTATTTTATTTATTTATTTGCAAAAGTCTTTGGCAGCCATAAAAACTCTTGTAATATCCAAAAAAAAATCTATTCCTCTTGGCACACTATATAGCATTAGAATAAGGATAAACAAACACACATGCTGTGAAAAGTAACTAGAATTTCTAAACAGGTTAGTGATATCTAGGTTCAAACAATACAGGCACAGACTTGATTCCAGACATTCCAGAACACCCCTGCCCGTACACAGTACGGTATATTTTGAGGAACATTAAAGAAAGGTTTACAAACAATAGACAACTGGTGAATAAAATCAGTTGACTCAATAGTATTAATATTCATACTAGGTCTTAACTGTTGTTTATGTACAGCGCTACTTTTAAACACTATAATTTTGTGAATTTTTACATAAATGTGAATAATATACTCAGATCTTAATGTAACCCATAACAAAAGACAAAAAACACATATTAATTCAACAAACACAAAAAGTCACGCAACTGATCCAAGTAATCCAACATTAAATGTCAAAGGCATGTGAACCCCTGCCTTCAGGAACTGGCTTGACCCCCCAAATCAGCAATTATGTGTTACACTGGTGGGCTTTCTAGCAGGAACATCACACTTTAGGTTCTACCTCAACATTTCTTTTGGATTAAGGTCTGCACTTTGACTAAGCCATTCCAAATGACAACATTTCATCTGCTTCAATCATTCTTTGGAGACTACCTATTGATTTTAGGGCTGTTTTTTTTTCTTCTTGTTGCAGGACTGACCTTCTGTTGAGCTTCAGTTTACAGACGAATGCCTTAATATTCTCCTGCCAGATTTCTTGATACAATCTACAGTTCATAGCTCCATTACACGGTGACAAGCTGTTCGGGTCCAATTGCAGGTAAACAAATTGTGGTACTGCCACCACCATGTTTCAATGTTGGAATGCATTTGTCAGTCATTCATTTAAGCCATAAAGATTCTCTCTCATCGGGTGGTCTTTAGGAAACCTGGAGAGAAATGTCTTTCCCCAGTCTATCAGTCCATACATACTTTTCTTGTGCAGTGTTTGCCTGATTGTGAAATCACGGAAACCAACAACAGTAAACGTTAGAGAGGCTTGCAGATCCAATGATGTTACCGAATGTTTTTTTTTTGTGAGTCAGTTTTGTTGGATGACCACTCCAGTGATAATAATAATAATAATAATAATAATAATAATGTGTAATAATGGTGTTGAATGACCTATATTCGTATATTAACTACCTGACAGTGGATTGTTAAAGTCAAAACTTCTCAATAATAGTTTTGGAACCTCTTGATTTCCAACCTAATGAGTTTTTGCATTTGTTTCTGAGGTCCTTAGAAGTTTCATTGGACTGAGACATGGCACTGACTAATAAATGTGTATGATTAAAAACCAGACTATGATTTAATTCACTGAACCTCTTAACCCTAAATGTCATCTATACAAAAGTGATCATTCTAGAGGTTCACATACTTTTTCACTATGTTCAATAAATGAATGAAAAAGGATAGAATTGTTAGCATTATTTGTTTAACTGCGTTCTCATGATTTACTTTTTATGGCTTAAATAAAGATCCAATCATACATTAGATTACATTTATGTAGAAATGCATAAAACGATTAAGTTCAAACTAAAATACACATTTGAGGTGTTAAAACTCAAAGTCGAAGTTGATCAATGCATAAATGTCCAGTGACATACAGTCATATGCAAAAGTTTGGACAGCCCTGGTCAAAATAACATGTTTAATAAATGACATTTATTACACATCCACTACATTTAGCAATCTTCGACACTCTTTACTGCATGGTTATTATTTATTTGCTGACATTGACATATTGGAAAACAACAGACTGTACTCTGTGCTGAATTTAAGCATAATTCATATTTATTTTTTGGCCCAATATGTCAAACATAGCAAATAACCAGCAATTGTACAGCAAAACATTGCATACGACGGTAGCTAAACAAGTACTGACCACACGTGTCAATGTGAGCATGAGCAAAAACGAGGGTGGCAAATATTATAGAGACTAATTATTGGCCAACTTGAGACCAACAATTATATTTCAATGTTCCCATTTATCGGTGAATAATTTATCAGTGGCCAATACATCACGCACTCGTAGTTTTATTCATTCATTATTCATACCTTTCACATTTAGGCAACCTAAACCACAACATACATTTTCAGAGCCTTAAATTCAGCTGAAGTAATAGTCAGCCTCAAGGCGCGCTGAAGACTGCAGAGCTAAAGCAGCTGAAGAGGGAATGCAAGGGTGTGTGTGTGCGTGCATGTGTGTTGGCTGTGTGGGGGTGGGGAGGTTTGTAGACAGACTGGCCCCTCAGCCAGCTCTCTGCTGAGGGAGGGGAGGGACCAAAAGGCCTTCTCTCTCTCAACAACACAGGATGTGGCTCTGGAAGAGGGGGTGGGGCTTTACACACACACACACACACACACACGCACACACGCACACACGCACACACGCACACACGCACACACGCACACACGCACACACACACACACCAAATCACATACTTAACCCTTTCTTGCCCAGCACTAAAAGCAGTAAAACTTTACAGGGTGCCCGGACTCAGCTAAAGGTTTTTCCCCCACACCTCCCAACACTGATAATAAACCGACCCTAAGCAACTGCAATGAGTCATACAGCGCTAATTCTACCATTTCCCCACAAAGACAACTTCCCCGAAATTCCGTTTAGATTTCTCCAAGAAAGGGGAACATGCCCTTGTCTCACTGCTAGTAATCACACGGCATATCTTTCCTTTCGTATCAACACTTCACCATTTTTCATTTGTTTATTATTTGTTTTACACTAGTATTATTATTTATATTGAGAACAATAGTGAATTAAATGCAATTGATATATCATATATGAAGTAAAGTCAGCTATAAGTAAAGATATACTTGTATAGGGAAGTATGGTGGGCAGTAGGGGCAACATTTAGTCAGTTTCGTTGTGTGTGTGTGTATATATATATATATATATATATATATATATATATATATATATATATATATATATATATATATATATATATATATATATATATATATATATACACATACATACACACATACACAGGGTTTGTTTAACAGTGGCTTAAAATTGTGAATGACTTGGTAAATATTACAAGTCATTCACATTGTCACTAGTTGATGACACCAGGCCCTGAGACCACAGCTTTCATTACTGAAAATCTCAAGTAATCAAAACATAGCAATGGAGGACATATTCAGCAGACAGTACTACACAGTGCTTGTGGGAGAGCTAAGCACAAATCAGTAATAAGTTAACTAACAAAAGCAACAGCAAAGTGGAAAGCTACAATTCCCTGGAAACAAACATAACGTAC
>CM038726.1:23759840-24139840 GCA_021613375.1 Megaleporinus macrocephalus
TTAACTTACATTGAAAGTAAGCTAGTTTTTGGCCTTTTCTATAAAGTTGCCATTTCGAAGATGCTTGTTTTTCTTTGGACAGCGACGAAATGTCTAATATGTTTCACTTCTTTTGATGTGGTTTATATACCTGCCCACGAGACTCCTCAATCTTCTGGTGAAGTCTTTTCCTTAAAATATCCACTGCGTTAAACTCCCCCTCCGACTTTGCACCTTGGAATTGAACGAAACACGTTAATAAACAAACCTAAACATATATTCCTTTACAGTTCAGGAATCATTACTGAGTAATTCAAATGTAGACTTGTGGTTTACCTTTAGTCTTCTGCTGCATGTGCCCCTGGTTTCCATTCTGAATCTGCAGAGCGTTCTGTACTGCTGTACTGGCCTGTCTCTGTGCTGCTTTCTGGATGGTCTTTGGAGCTGGTTTCTTGTCATTTGTGTTTAGAATACTTCCTTTGGTAGGCTTCTGTTTCTTCTTTTGCTTCTTTTTGGCTGGACCATCATCACCATCACGCCCACCTTGAAATGGAACTGTAAAGAGAAAAAACGTGTCACCTTGATACACACAAATGCTATGAGATAACTTTAATGAAAACATAATAAAATGTAGGACATGGACCCTAACCTAATAATCAACATGGCCCATATATTTTTTTCTCATTTTTTCAAATAAAGGAGTTGTAATAAAGGAGTTGTAATATGTAAACAATGTTCACGTTTCAGGATACACTATTAACTCTCTATCATAAAATCTAGGAATGCAAAGTAGGCAGCAAACACTCTTATTTTGAACTGCCATTAAGCAATGTCCATACATGCTGACGTTACAGGGACTATTTCACTCCAGACTCCTGCTTGACTGAGATGCAATGCAGGACAGCCAACCAGCATACAGCTCATCTACATCAGTCCAAATGTCACCGTAATAAAAACAGCCAAGTGGTCAGAAAATGGTAATGTAAGCACTTATTACACTGTTTATGATACATAAACTAGCGTGATCTGATATTTTGGTGGCCTGTCCCTGAAAATGTCTCAGTTTTTAACTATGAATTGCAAACATACCGTAAAATCCTAAGACTTTGTTTTGGCTAATAGTAGGGGCTGGTGGCCGCTACATATCAAGCTCTTCTATCACTTGCTTGTCTACTTTAAGAACATCAGCACAAACGTGTTTTCAAGGCTTGAGGTAACTCAAAGCAGAGGTGGGGTTATTGGACCTGAATCATACTAGCAGATGATAGACTGCAAATAGTGATCAATTTTTAAATAGCATCACATTTTCAGCCATCCATACATGTCATACGGGGAATCTTCACAGCAGCTGGGGGTGTGAATAGGGTCTAGCTACTGAGCTACAGCCACAGGCCTTTTTAAGTAATATTTAATATTAATAATAATTATGGGCTCATACAACCACTGAACCTTTTGTGATAAATGTATCCCTCCCTGCCGCATTCCTGCCTAAGCCACTAGACTTAATGACTTTACACATGCTTTTTTTATTTAGTAACTATATTTATAAACAGCAACAAAATATATATCCCTAATTATTACTTATTATTATTATTAGTATCTGTGCTTTATAGTTTACCATAGTTTTACTATTTCTTTTCATTCCAGAATACAGGACACCTTAGCATGAAATAACTTTTCAGAATACAGGCCCACCAGAACATCAGGCTCTTCAACAACACTACTGTCTCACTGCTTAAAATAAACAATAAACGTGAAATGTGATAATATGCTAAATGACACGTCGCTGGACGTTGCACTGACCAAACCCTAGCAGATCTTTACCGTATGCTCTCTTTTTAGGCTCTTCAGTCTTGGAATGGCACACTTTGCGGGTCAGCCTCTCCAGGTAGTCGTACTTGGCTGCAAGACTGGACATCTTTGCTGAAGAAACTGGACACATAAAAAAATTAATCGTCAGAGAGATCAGTTCTAATCAAACACCTTCACACAAACTACATAAAGCTTTCTGAGAGCCGAGACACGTGTAGTTACATACAAGATATGCTGACAACAGAAATGACTCAGAAAGCAGGAGCTGCACGACTTCACACAGTAAAGTTCTCGGTTTATTTACCTTCGACGCAGCCAAACTTGCAAAACTCCACACAGACTGACTGGAAACTAATAAACTAATTTATGAAGGAAGATACAATTACGTTTCTCGTGCATCTCACTTCTCCTGGACTTTAGATCGGAGTATTATTATAATCTAAAAACGTGTCTCAGCGACAAACGCTTTCGCTCACATGTGTTCAACATCGCGCATGCGCACTGCTGCTTGTCTCCGGATGGGGTTGCAGTGAAAAGCTCCCGCGGCTCCCAGTCTGTAGTGAACAGGTTATGTAGTTGACCTGCTTGCTAGTAGCATCAAAAAGACATACAAGCCAAAGCAATATTCATATTTTATAATCATGAGTGGCTTTAGATGTATGCTCACGTTATGCAGTCACAGCCGCAGGATAATTCGGATTAATGTAAGTTTGTTTTCACGATAGTTAACAGTGGCTCTGTTTACATGTTCACAGTAAACTGCATTAGCAAAGCTCTTCTCACGTAATGTGGGTCTCTGTTTCCTCTCGTTTATAATTGTGCTGTTATTTCATTTAGACCATAATATTTTATCTCTCTAACGATTTACTTTAATCTCACTATTTCCTGGGTAAAGCACTTTTTGTAGCTTGTCATTTGGAACTAAAAGAATAAATACTGGAAAATAATAATAATAATAATTATTTACTAATGTTAGCTATTACACATGTTTTTTGTTATGTATAAATGTACTATTTCATTTGTTAAAGTGCCATTTATTTTTTTGTTATTTGTTAATGTGATATAAATTTTACATTAGTTAGCAGTGGCTCTGTTTACTTGTTCACAGTAAAGCGTCTTACTAAAGCTCCTCTCTCATTTATAAAGCAAGCATAATGTGGGTCTCTGTTTTCTATTGGTTATGTTGTGCTATTATTACTTTTAGAACATATTAGACCAATATTTATCTTTCTAACAATGTACTTGTCTTCCTGGGTAAAGCACTTTTTGTTATTTGTAATTTAATGTATAATTTGTGTATTATTTATTTTTGAAGAAGGCATTTCCACTTTTATGTTTTATTATAAGTATTTTATTTATTTGTTATTTATTATTATTTGTCATGATACTGCTGGCAAACATGATCCTCAACATATTCTGTTAAAAAGATTATTAGCTTTCTGTCATTATTTATTAGTGTTGGATTATTTGTTTCTTTCTTTCTAGGCTCAGACAGTGATCCCTAGAAGATATCTTTTCGACAAGTCGAGACAGTCCTTGTTCAAGTGTGAGAATGGTAAGAATATGTTGACAAAATATATATATTTTTTCAAGGTTCCCTTGTTGTCACTTTTCTACTTTTTTTAGAAAATTCCAGCATTGGAATTGTCTTTGTATTAATGGGGGTTTAATAGGCTGTGTATTCATCCTCTGTCTGAAATGCATCCGCTCCACTCTGTTCTGATTTGATAACTGCCACAAGTTTCATCCCACATGTCTGTGGCTATTCCTACAACAGCTTAAGTTCTGCTGTATCAGTTTGAGATTGAGTCTGATTCTGAACGTTGGTAGATCTATCTTTGCAGACGGGGACAGGAGCAATAAGGATTGTGTTACAAGATGATATGTGCATGTGTAGTCTTTATAGTAAGGCTTAACCAAAAGGATGGCGCACTCTGGAGTACCTGCACATGAGCCTTAAGTAACAAAGCATTGGCCAAAGGGGTATAAAGCCCCCTAGCATTGGCAGTGACTAATATTTATTTAGTTTACATTTTTACCTGAAGAGTAAAAATGGTACTGCAGCAAATGGAGAACAATCTTCTTTTTATTACCCCTTAGAAGGTGTCAGACACTTTCTATGAGAATAATATCTAATGCTCTAATGTGTGCTGTATAGGATTTCCAATAAAAAACTAGCACTACAATTCTAGCTGCCTGTTAAGCCTGTTATGTTGTATTTTACAGTTAAACTAGTTAATGCGTGCCGACAGTCCAGTTCTACTGCTGCGCAGGCAGAAAAAGGTGAAGACTCTTTACTGAAATGGCTCCTGCTGCTGATTCCTGTCACCACATTTGGCCTTGGAACATGGCAGGTACTGTCAATCGCTGTTTTAGTCATAAGTAAATGCATCTGATCAAACATATTAACAGTGTTCATGTATTTGTAGGTAAAGCGCAGGCAGTGGAAGTTAAAGTTGATCCAAGAGCTCCAAAATTTAACAACTGCAGATCCAGTCCCACTTCCTACAGAGTGAGTCTGTCAACTTTTCCTTCCCCCATCAAAACTGGGTCCACTCACAATGTGGCAGAAGAGCTTTATTTACAAAGGTGTTGTATTTTCTTAAAATGTCTGAAAGACTCATCAACAAACAAGAACAACAAGGAACAAAAGAGTGAAATGAAGGGAGAGGTAATAATCACACTATGGAATCATATTGGCGCAAGTATATATTTTACAGATTTTACAAACCGATATGTGATTAATAGTTATTAGTCATTCTCTGAAATTACTTTGGGGTCCTGGTCATAAGGTTACATAACATGTACATAAGCTTGTCATGGCAACTGGCACACTTCTACATAAATGTTTATAAACGCTTATTTAAATAGGCCTTATGGAAACAAGCCATTAGAAACATGTATAGAGTTATGACAAGCCTACATAGATGTTATTTATCATAATGAACATGACCCTACAGCAAAGTGTTACTATTTGTTATACTGCATTTCTACAGAAATAACGTTTATGTTTCTGTGTAATGCTAACTAAGATGGCTTTAGTCCCACAATTTCTATATCAGTGCATCCCAAGTACTACTTCTGCTAACTAGTAGTATTGTTATCTAATTAGATTATTAATAATAACAAACAAATGATTAAATACACGTGTATGTGTATATATAGACATATGCATTGTATACTGTACAACCTCGCCTAGATTGGTGTGCATGTGAGAGTTTACAGTAACAGCAATACATAACAAATTCACAGTCCAGCCCAGAAGACAACACCACAGCAATAAAGCCTGTACTCAAAACACAATCAAAACCACAATATACAAATAACTGCTGGGAACAAGGTACACAAATCCGGTACTTGAAAGAAACTAAATACTGTTGGTAAAATAATACTTAATAAGTATGAATAATAATAATATTAATAATAATACTTAATAATACTACTTAATAATACTTTGCATTGAAAACATATTAATGTAGTTTATATTTGTATGTTGTTATGGGACAGTCCTATGGAGCTGAAGGATCTGGAGTACAGGCGTGTGAAGGTGCGCGGGCGGTTTGATCACTCTCGGGAGCTCTACGTCCTGCCTCGTGCTCCAGTAGATCCTGAGAGAGAGGCTCGCGAGGCAGGAAGGTTGTCCTCCAGCGGAGAGAGTGGAGCAAATGTCATCACACCGTTCTACTGTACTGATCTGGGGTGTGTATGAAACTATCCCTGTACTGATTCACAGCTTCATATAAAACAAGACTTTTTTGATTATATTTTTATATGTTTTTGTTAATATCTCACTATTTTCCTCCTCTCAGGATCACGATCTTGGTGAACAGAGGCTACGTCCCCAAAAACAAAATCAGACCAGAAACTCGGATGAAGGGTCAGGTAACTCGTGAACTCTTAATCTGTGTTAATCTGTTTATGGTTTTAGCTGTACTACATAAAGGTGCTGCTTTACACTGGGCATTTCGGTCGAGGTGTGGCTGTAATTGAGTGACTCCACTGTTGGTTTGGAGAGGAGTGGGACAATGTTGAAAAAAAAAACTGATGCTAAGTTTTCCTGCAAACACATTTCCCTGGTTTAAGCCCACCCCACACAAACTAAAGTCTCTTTAATAGTGCCTGAGCTGTACCAGAGATTGAGATAGCTAGCATTTTGAGTATAGTATGTTTGTACAAAAAATTATTTGTGTTAAGAATCTTATAGCTTACTGCTTACAGCAGACATTGGTTTTCTTGTTAAAATAATCACTGTATAAATTTTAGAAATTTGTATATTTCTCTGGTGGAAATGCCTAATTGTTTATTGTTTATTATTCGTTTTACTTATTAATGCTACTTATATCAGTTTTCGGGGCATTGGTGGGCTGGAGGTCAGGGACCCAGCCTTCTGACCGGAAGGTTGTCGGTTCGATCCCATGAACCAACAGGAGACAACTTAAGTGCCCTTGAGCAAAGCACCTAGCCACTCCCCAGGGTGCTGTGATAGGGCTGCCCACTGTTCCGGGCGAGTGTGCTCACTGCCCCCTAGGGTGTCTGTTCACTAGTGTGTGTGGGTATGTGACGGACTGCACAGATGGGTTAAATGCGGAGATCTTGAATTTCCCTCTGGGATCAATAAAGTACTCATCCATCCATAACAAGAAACAATAAAGCTGAGTTTAGGAAAGCAACAAGATACTGTCACTGAGTGTGCAAGTAAATTATCTAGTTAGCTATCTCATTTCTTGGCTAGCAGAATGCTTGAATGGTAATATAATTTAGCAAAGGCTAAATGTTGTTTGTAGGATGTGCTCACAGTTACCAAAGCATGGATAAAGACACATTGTTTCTAATAATACTTTACCATTTGCAATAGAGTTGACAGCTCCTTAGAAAATTAAAGCCCTCCTCACATGAATTCAGTCATAGGAGTTTTGATAGCCCTAAACCTCACTCATTTTTGTGACTGTGTTTTGCAAGGTAACAGAGGAAGTGGACCTGGTGGGCATAGTGCGTTTGACGGAGCAGCGGAAACCATTCGTCCCTCAGAACAATGTGGAGGCGAACCGGTGGCACTACCGGGATTTGGAGGCCATGGCAAAGGCTGCTGGTGCTGAGGAGGTCTTCATTGATGCTGTGCTAGGTTAGAGCAGCTTTTTCAATTCAGGCATTAAAACCAAGTTACCAGATGACAAAACTGCTGAGCAGCAGAGCCATTTACCTGCTGTTACCTGCTGTCACTGATTAATATTTTTACAAAAAATACATGCTCAAACATAATAACCATAGGGTACTATTACAGAGTAACAGTAGAGACACACTTCATTTCTAGTTGTAGTTTCCTTTAGTCATACTTATTGGTGGTCCAGTAAGAGAACTGAATTGGTGGAAGGTGTGGTTATGTCGGTAATGACTAAATAGCAAATATCCCAATTTTCCATTCAGACAGCACCATACCAGGAGGACCAGTAGGAGGTCAGACAAGAGTAACCCTGCGGAATGAACACATGCAGTACATCGTTACATGGTGAGTCAGCAAGATATTTTGGCTTCTATATTTCATGTTCACCTTGCTCAATTTTATATCCATCAGTGTTCGAGCACTGTGTAACCACAAGAAATGTACTTTGCAACATTTAAACATTTTTTTTTTATATATGTAGTGCTTGAGTTTCAGTGCTCTGAATAAACTTTGTGAGGGAGCTTCCAGAGGCATTGAACCACTGTGGACAATTGACTCACTACGTTTCTGTAGAACAGAGCATTTCACACCAAATCAGTCTGAAAGGCTTTGTTTACATTTCATTATGTACAATTTTTTGAAAAATTGGTGGACTTCCCCTTTAATATGTTCCTACACAATGGGTGACGCAATGAATATTACAACAAGCTTTGCTGAGCATATCAGGGAAACTGGTCATCGAAGACAGCCTAATTGGTTCCATTTTACAGAACGTAGGGGTACTAGTGTGTTATTCTTTGTATTTTGTCTGTCTTTTATATATTTTTTTTAAATATTGTGAAAATATTAGGTACTGAGGAATTACATTTTTTGCTCACAGTGCATGTGTGAAATTATACCAGGGATTTTCCTCTTTTTCAGGTATGGACTATGTGCTGCTACTTCATACATGTGGTACACAAAGTTCATCAAGCACATTCGTGTATGAAAGCATCTGAGCAGAGTAGCTTAGAAGTTTAGCTGTATTTTACATTTGAATGGTGATGCCCATGATGAGGAACCAGTAGTCCAGTAATGTGGCAGAGCACTCCAATGAACCCGTGTCAGGAATTCTTGTGAATATACAGGTTTATGCAAAAATTAAAGTGTAACCAACAAAACTCAGATGTATTTATTTTTGTGAACTGTCTTGAACCTGTCTATAGAGAAGTCCTGCATTAATTTTGTGACCAGCATCACCTAAACATTAAAAGAGGAAAACATTGGAGTCATGTTCTGTTACTGTGGGGAAAAGTAAGGATCCTGTTAGGATCTAAAAATGCTGAATTTTGAATTTTTAAAACTAATCTATCCAAGGGATTTAACCACCTAAATAAAGCCACCTTCTGATGTTGCTTTTCTGACACACCAGGTTGTATTACAAATCAAATGGCAGGAGTCAGGTGACAAGATATGCAGTAACCAAAAAAAATTAATAAAATCTCATACCACCCAAGAAAAAACGCAACACTCCAATTTTGTGTTTTTTTTTTAATTGTTTTAATTATAAACAGACAGATGTGTGACAGGAGTTTAGCCCAGCTTGGTAGCCAGCTCCTTAGCCTTTGCCTTCTCAAGTTTAGCAATGCGAGCGGTAGACTTGGGACCCATGATGTTACCTCCCCAGTGACGACGGATCTATGACAAAAGAAAGAATACATTAGTACTTATTTCAGCATTCTTGAGTTAGTCCATTTTTGGCAGCACTTTTGAAAAACGCTGGAGCTCTTTTCAACGGTACTTATAGATCAAAAATACAGCTAACTGACCTCCTCGTATCTGTCATTGTAGTTGGTCTTGATGGCCTCCACCAGCTTGGCAAGAGCAGCTCTGTCCTCACTGGAAAACATAACAGCCTTTTTAATGGCAGGTCCTTCTTTAAAAGTTGCATAGCGCTAGTTAGAAGCCTCTTTGCTCAGGGTTAAAAAGCTCATTTGAAACCACATGGTTGTTCAGGTGAAGAAATTCAGACATCATAGCTGAGGATGTAGGATTTTTTTGTTTGTTTGTTTAAACAAATGCTACTCACGGGTTGGTCTGTGTGAAGCAGACAGAGGTGCAGGTCTTCCTGTGCACCAGTCTTCCCAGTCTGGCCTTGCCCTTGATGATGCAGTAAGGGACGCCCATCTTGCGGCACAAAGCAGGAAGGAACACCACCAGCTACAAAAACAAAAACAACCTGTTACTGTGGATACAAACCAACAATAAAGCTACACATAGCGTGATTAACAGCCAGCAAAATATCAGCTTCACTCTGATAGCACAAACTACACTGTGGTTGTTGCTCAGTGTTAAAAAGCTCGTCTATTTTGATCTTCAGTGTGAGTTCAGGTGAAGAAATTCAAAGCATCATTGCAAACAACCACATGATTTAACAGCCAGCTTAATTTAATATAATAATGATGGTCCTCAGCCCTTGAATGACGGAAACTGTACACTCACCTCGATTGGGTCCACATCGTGGGCAATCACAACCAGCTGGGCCTTCTTGCTCTCCACCAGTGAGGTCACTGTATTCACACCTGAAAGCAAACATGACAACAGCAAAGATGTAAAGATACAATGTTGACCATGGAGAAGAGGAAGAACCTTAAGGCCTTTTTACAAATGTCTGACTGAAATCAACAGTATTGCACCTCAACAGTATTGCAGGTCTACAGCACAAACAAGCACATAACCATGTAGGAATTCAAGGTCTGGGTTTGGTTCTACCACATCAATGGCCACTGTATACTAAAGCTATAACCCAGATTACAGCAGTGAATTCTGCACACACATTTTCCCCCTTCAAACACATGGGGAAGATATCAGAAATCAAACAGTCTGACATGCTTTTGCCCAAAAAGCAAGCATTCTAAGCCACTGAGTAATCTTATGAATTTCTCATTCAGTCCCTATTTGGAGTACCCCACATCCCATCACTTACAGCAACTACATTATAATAAGTCCACAAAAGCTTTTATATATTGAATGCCGCACCTGCACGGAGCACAGGTGGCCTCTTGGTGGGGGCATCGCCTTTCCCAGCAGCCTTCTGTTCAGCACGAGCCAGCAGCCTGCGCTTCTTCTCCTGCTTGGTCTCGGGTCTGTACTTGTGAGCCAGTTTAAACAACTGGGTGGCTGAAGAATAAAAGAGACCATCAGGTATCAACAATCACTGTATTAAAGTGGAAAAAGCCTGATAAAAGCAGGCTACAAGCATTAGAAATAGAATTACAAGGCACAGTGCATCAGTGATCTTGGTGGGAAAAGTGTCAACACTGATCATTTAGATAGCAAATATTCTTTCACATCATTTGCACAAGTTTTATAGGCTGATTGAGTTTGGGCTAGAATCCAGACAACTTCAGTACATCAGCTTCCAGCATCTTACCGGTCTGGCGGTCCAGAGCCTGGGTGAACTGGTTGATTGCAGGGGGGACCTTCAGGCGCTTGTACAGGATAGACCTCTGGCGCTGCAGGCGAACATACCGTGGCCATTTCACAAACCGGGTCAGATCCCGCTTGGGCTGGATGTCCTGACCTGGTAAAACAAGGAATGATGTGTGTGAGCATTTTCACAATGCCAAAAACAGGATGAAAAATCATTTCAGTGTGCATCAGCGATCTTGGTGGGAGATTGTCTGCACTGCTGTTAAGATAGCAAATATTCTTTTACATCATCTGCACCTCTGGGATCACATTCAAAGACCAATGCACATAATCTCAGACGCAACTGTCACTCACCAATGCCAAAGTTCTTCGGCCTTTTCTCAAACAGGGGGTTCACAACTTTCTTGACCTCATGTTTCTTGGCCACTGAAGGGGCAGGTGCCACCTTCTTCCCCTTGGCCTTCTTTCCTTTAGGCTGAAAAGGGCACAAAATAGGTTAAGTACCAACAAACACAACGTAGGCAAGCAGATAAAAAGTTCTGTGGCTTTTGCTCAGGTTTAAAAAGCTCGTATTTTTGATCAACACAGAATTTCAGGTGAAGAAATTCAACACATCACCGCAAAAGCTCATGTCGAGTCCACTTCTGTTTAGCTAGCAACATGCTTAATGTTTTCGTGAAACATTATAGACGGTACAGTAGCCCAAAATCTCAGAAACCGGCTTTAAAACCTGACGTTAACCAGCAAAAACAGTTAAAACTGTCTAAAATATGAATGCAGCCTCACTTGTTAGCCAGTTAGCCGGCTAGCGCAACGTCTCCTATGTGGCCTAGTAATGCAGGTTAGCATTATCTTCAGCCAACAACTTCATAGGTTTACAAGCATATTCGAGCCGGACCTACACTAACCCCGAACCAGCAACACATATAAACCCAAATCTTTCTAGAAAATAAAGCCAGCAACAAACCCTTGAGTCTTCGTTCTCCTCTGAACACTTAACGCAAACGTACTTAATAGACGTCGCGAAGCTTCAGACAGCATACGCGAACTAAGACCTAATATTTTAAAGTTATCGCCACTAACTTATTTTTAATAACCGTTCACAAAGAACATATGACTTGTCTACTTTGCAAAGCTGACATTTCTCGACCACTGCACGACTATAAGAGGCAGATGTTTGAAGATTTTAAAAAGTGTTTGACTGCAGATCTGTACAGCTACACACTCACCATGTTGGATCAGACAGAAAGGAGGAAGCAGAGGATTGTGGGTAACTATAAGGACCGGGGCGGTTGGAAATGACGTCATTACGGTTCGACAGAACAAAGCGGGAAGCGTTAAGGCCGAAACTTGTTTACAAAACAGCTACAAAATGCACGGATTTGTGAGTTTTATCTTCTGTTTATTCCTCTATTAAACTTCCTAACATCTTGTGAATATAAGAAATGACTCTAAGCGGTGTTTGCTGGTGTAACGATGCTAATTTGTATCAGTTTAACGGCGCTAGCACGAACTTCTCCAGCTTCGTCATGTCCCAGTGTTTTGGCTGTAGTTTGTTTGTTGTTATGAGTGATTAGGACAGTAAATAGAGAAAACCTGCACGAAGTGGTATCATGTTTAAACTAAGAGAATGAATAGTGTCTACTGAAACTGATTTGCATGCCTCAGTTTTCATAAAACATAACTTTTTTCTTACACATACCTCTCCTTGACGTCTGTTAGAGCTCCTGTGTCTTTAAGCCCCGCCCCCGAAGTGAACACTGTACTCTGATTGGTTAAGTTATGTCTGGACAATGCTGTGGCTGTACTGCCGTTGTATCAATTCAGCCATATCAGTTTTTAGTCCGATCCAAGTTGGTAGACTAGACAAGTAAGACACTTCAGAGTGGCACATTGTTTGAGACAAGCCAACTTTCCTGGTAGGCGGGCAGTAAGAATTGTGTTACAAGATGATGTAACAGAGAAAAGGGCTGAAATTCCAGTGAGGCATTTTCAGGCAGCTAGAAAAAAATGGTCTCTGCGAGAGAGAGTTTCTCCCTCTGGTGTGTACTTTGGTGTTTTAACTTTGCAAACTGTTTACTTGCACAAAAGCAGCCCAAAACTGAGCCAACCTTCTTGAACAGTTAGTATCGAGTAACATTTAAACATATTTTTATTATGATATAATCTGATACAATCAAATTATTCATGCTATGGCATACATCACATTTAAGTGGTTAAATGTCTAAAGGGTTAGTTTCCCAGACCCATACTAAGTTTAGGCCTGGACTTAATGTGCATTGCAGTCAACACTGTTTTTGCAGTTTTGCAGTAGTTCAAAACTAGACTTTATCTGGGTTTGGGAAACTAACAAATTTATTCATATAGTTACATGCCTCACGTTTCCGTTCACGACTGGATAAATCTCTTAGGGTTTGTTCCCTAGATCTGGAATTAGTCTTAAATCTGGACTAAATCGGTACAGCAGTTGATGCTGAAATTGCAATTTAGCCCACATCTAGACCTAATCTATGTCTGTGGAATGTCAGCATCTAACTCTGTATTTTATTTATTTTTGGAAAAGTGACAGTAGTAGATCATACTGAAAAATTAGGGGTCAGCCAATTGCCACTATCAATATGGGGTGGTTGCAAAATGGTAGTGTAAAATTCATAAAATGTCTTTTATATTCTTATGTCCCCTAAACAGTGAGGTGAGTGGACAGTGTGAATGAAATGGCCACCCAGCGCGTCCTCCCACAGAGTAAAGAGACTCTTCTTCAGAACTACAACAAAAGACTAAAAGATGACATCAGGTCCATCTTGGACAACTTCACGGAGATCATCAAAACTGCCAAGGTATGTCTAATAGATATTTGGTGGGAGCAGAGGGTTGAATAAGAAACTCACATTGACTAAATCACAATTTATCCTCTGGACAGGTAGAGGATGAAACACAGGTCTCTAGGGCAACACAAGCAGAGCAGGACCACTACGAAATGCACGTCCGAGCTGCCAACATTGTAAGAACTTTTGTTGTTGTTGTCTTTAATAATTTTTCATATTCTACTCACCATGTTTCACCACAACCATTTTCAAACGTGTGTTTCTTCCACCTTTGTGTTAGAACTTTCTCTCAGCTAACCAAAATGAGTACAGTTACGTGGGAGAAGACCAGAGAGACAATAAGAAGTTCGAATAGTACAACACTGTCTCATCCAAGGTTAATAACACAGTGGGTGGATGATATGAAAAGGTGGTCTGAGGTTACTTATGGCGACATTTTTAATTTTTTAAAAATTCGGAAGGTGTAGACAGTACGGCAATGAAAAATACATAAGTAGTGAAGCGTATCAGTACCTGCACAGTGGGAAGGTCGGTCGTGTACTCCTACACAAAGACGGTGAGTTTATATTTCTGAAAGCCGGTGCAACCTTAAGTCAAGCCAGCTGCCCGAGTCACTCTGTGTGGGTGTTAGTTACAGCCCAGATAGCATAGCACGGTGGACACTGATCATAAAGTAGCTACTTAACTGATAGCCTCACCAGCACCCGACGCGTCTGGTTCCTCAGAGCTTCATAACCGAGCCATCTCTCTGGATAAGGATGCTCTGATGCTGGTTTTCTCTCCACAAACATGCAGAGGTTTGGGTGGATGACATTTAGCGCCTTCAGCCATAGATGCTTTAGAAGGCAGTGGATATAAGTTATAAGGTGCCCCACAACACTCTGATCTTCATGTGCTGTGTTCGTAATGCTGTTGATCAAGCCAAGTTTTCATCTTCTTCCAATTACTTCTTCCAATTACTTCTTCCAATTATCGTTTTGCTTGTAATCAGTATCAACGTATCCGTGGGCTCACCGGAAGTTCTAACACAAAGTAAACAAAGATAGCCCCCACTGTTGTCATGGAAAATAGCAACTCAGATCCTGGAAATTCTCATTTCAGCTGTTCTGATCATAACTAACAGCTGTCCAGTTTCTTCATGTGTTTATGACCTTTATATCATCTGTATTTGTTTATTTATGTTTCAAATTAGGTGCGGGCTGGTGAGTCTCTGATGAAGCTGGTGTCTGATCTGAAACAGTTCCTGATTCTAAATGATTTCCCTTCTGTAAATGAGGCCATTAGCTTGTGCAACCAGCAGCTGCGGGCAATGCAGGAGGAATGTGACAAGAAGCTCATCTCCCTGCGGGACGAGATCGCTGTAGACCTGTATGAGCTCGAGGAAGAGTATTACTCCTCCAGGTACAAATAGTGTCCCCAGAGACTCTGCACACCTGTAGCTGAGTCTCATAATGTCCAACACACATGCACGCACATATGCACATACATCCTTCTGTGCCTTAAGATAAGTAGTTACCCAGGACGATTCTACCCATCATACTCACAGACCTTAACATTAACATACATTCATGTACCTTAGTGCCTTGGGTGAGGTGTATTTTAGCAACAGGTCAAACTTCAACAAGTATCGTATCGGGAATAAATTACATTTAACTAAAATGGAGTGTAATATGTACCTGTACGATACTACACCAAGCGTATGGCCTAAGATTTTAACCTGAACCAAAGTAAAAATGTGAAATTGAATATATATTGTCAGGATGTATAAATGCAAAAAAGCAAGTCTGTGATTTGTGAAGAATAATGGCATTTGTTACCAGTAAAGCTGTTTTGCATAAGAGTAATATATGTTTAATATGATAAATGCTTCCGGAAATTGTGTCCAAAGTGCCTTATTTTATAAGAGGTGTCCATAGTTTGCTGTAGAGATTCAAAGGTATATGCCAGTGTTTTTCAACCTCATCTCTATCTGCAATGTCTGTATTCCACAGTCGATTACCAGAGATAACAGTTTAGACACATTTGCTTGTACTTAGAAAAGCATACAGCTACTAGTCATTGGGCAGTTGCTGCATTCCATAAATATGAATTTGTGGAAAACTTTTGTGAATTCTGCAGTCAGTGTTGTTTTTGTAAGGTTATAGTTAGAGCTGGGCGATAAAACGATTTTATCGATTAATTTGAATTTACGGTTAAGGGCGATGGGTTTTATGAAAATTGGTTTTCTCTCAATTTTAACTTTCACCACCTTCCCCCCCGCGCTTGCCATAGACACACACAAACAACATGCTAGCGATTGGGGGAAAGCTGGAATTTGTCCCCAAGAAAGGAGTAACTTCCTCCGTGATCTGGAATTGGTTCGGTTTTGCGGCGTAGGACACAAACAAGTCCTCGCTGTAAGGTGTGTTTCAACAAATTTATTTCAACACCCTAAACAGAAGCATGCAGCGCTAGCACACCACCCAAAATAAAGCAAGCAACCGTCCCGACACGTTGTCCAACTGTGTGCCATATGATAAGAATAGGACCCGTTGAAAGGCAATCACAGATGCTATAGCGATGTTTATTGCAAAAGACATGGTGCCCATATATATTGTTGAAAAGTCACTACTCATTACCATTTTTAGTTTTAGACCAGAAGTAGGTTCTTTAGCTTTAACTTAAAGAGGAAAAAAGGGTAAATTCAGACTCTCTTATCCAGAGCGACTTACACAAGTTCTTTGTGTTCTGTCAGAGTATGTTACTCTAGCTAGTACAAAACAAGTTTAAGTCCAAACTACTCCTGCACTCAAACACTGCCACATGCAAGTGCCAGTGCTGATACCTAGAAAGAACGGCTTAATAGGCATCAGCACTTAAAATGGAACTTAAATGGCATTTTCACAGTTTTTTAATAATTCAGTTATTCTCAAAATTCAGTATTGCAGAATTACAGGCTTTCTGTTCTTTTAAGTATGTTGAAAGTGGCGTCCATGATAACTGACATGACCAAACATATGCGGCTGTTAGAGATTAGACTGAAAAACGTTGGGGCATTCTTTTAAGGATATTACGGTAGATACTTTAATAGATGTTCATACAGAGTTTTTCATAGATTATGATTCCATGTTGTGTCTGTAATAGTGATATTTGTGAAATTTCACACCTTTTGTTTTATCTGATGAATGGGACTAATAAATGTTGTTATGCACAGAGAAGGTTCACATCAAAGCACACTTTACTATTATAGGTTTAGGGGGAGGCCAGTCAGGTTGATTAAAACATGCAAGCAAGCAGATTTCTTTCAATTTAGCTGACGATGCTCATGTTTAAGAGATTATAATTGTCCTGTTAGAATAATTGTTATGAACATTTGTGTAATTTTAACATTTAGCTTGCACTGGTAAATACCATATTGTTACATGTTGTTTTTTGTTTAAGCAGAGATGACTTTTTTTTTTTTTTTTTTTTTACTGGAAGCAAACATTGTCCCACAGAGTAGATTAATGAGGTGCTAGCTGTGGGTCAAATCCATTGCTGTTCAAATTTTTTTTTCCCAGTCTAATTGGTTATGTTAAACTTTACAAATAAAGCAGAAAGGAAAGAGAGCAACTTTAGTGTCCGTATTTTTTTTTACTCCTCCGAAACATATATCTTTATATTTTTCTCTCTGCTTCAACCTGAATACACTCTTCAGGTTTTTCTCTGCTTTAAGCTTTTGCTTGCCAACTAACCCATAACATCAGATCAGAGCTTTAGTTCAAGCTCTTGGCTTTGACCACAACAACAGAAGAGAGACTAAGCTGCATATGCCTCAGTTTGACAAAGACATTTACACAGCTGTCCCCTCACCCCATGCTTTTTTAGGACTTTAGCAGCCAAGACGTTCAGATTTTGTCTGACAGTATTTGGGGATAGAACAGTAAAAAGCTATGAATCTAATGATTTGTAAACAGCAACTTACACACCCTGCTGCACTAAATCCACTTGAACAGGACTAATTATGCTCTCTTTTTAATCAGTCATGCAGATGACAAGTCTTTTTACTGACATACTGATCTCCACAGAGAAGTATATAGTGATGTGATGTAATCTATCACAGTAATGATAAATATAGTCTATACTTGGTTTAGTGTTTACCTCTATGTATCATGTAGTGTAATATATTTTTTGCCATCCTTAGATGATACTTATCGTACCGCTTCTAGCTTTTAACTCGCCGTTGCTATTGATGCTTTCTGCCTCTGTGCTTTGGTTACCTTGTTGGGCATATCTCCCTGTGTTTCTGATTTATGGGTGCATTTAAACCCTTTAAAAAGAAGAAAGCTGTGCATGTCTGTAATGTATGTGTGTGTAACGTTTCTAGCTGTGGACAGTGGGACGGCGTTGAGTTGCCGCTTTGCGAGGCGTTTCATCGGCGGGACAGTTGGGGGTCACCCGCAACGACGTCTGACCCTTCAAACGGCAGCATGGAAGATTCAGAGCGGCCCGTTGCCCAGGAAACTATGCCGCATCACCTCAATGGCCACGGGAGCAGCACAAATGAACAGTCATGAAAACAAAACCAAGTAATCACATAAAATCCAGGAAAAAAGTTGAGCTCATGAGTAAATTCAAAATAGAACGTCAGTTACTCCACGAGCCAAACATTAAAACTTGACTTAGTGTTGTTCATCTCAGCTGTGAAACATAGACTAGACTCTTCTCTGTATGTCCAACCACTGTACATTCCTCATTCTCATACATCTCAGTATTACGAAGTGTGCGTGTGTTTACCCTCCATGTGTGATTTTCTGCTGTTAGGCAGCCACTTACACCTTTTTTTTATTTGACATGTCAAATCTAATATTTTCTTTAATATTTAAGTTCATATAATCTTGATTGTTCATAGATATTCTCACTGCCGGCTTAGGAGACAGTGGGGTTCTTCGTTTGTTCTAGGCGTAGGTACACTACAAATAAAATGTTTTCAAGAAGACGTTTATGAGGTTTCATTCACTTCAGCAATGTTTTAAGTTATGATTGGAGCGTTTACAGATCTCTGCGGATGGCTGATATGATTTGACTACATAGGATAAGTGATGATATGAATCACTGACCAAGTTTATTGTAAAAACAAAAATTATATACATCCCCCACAAGTGTAAGAAACAACATAATGCCAGCATTTACATATGAGGTATACAGCACACCTAATCAAATTATATTTTGTTGATGTTTTGTTTTGTTGCTGCTCTACTACTTTACCTCAGACATGATTGGTAAGGAGTCGATTATTTGTATCAGTGTATGACAACACAAGATGTGTAGATTCAATAGTCACTACAAACAGTAAATAATAAAATGACTATATTTGCATTGTAGACATTGCAACCCAGTTTCATAACACTTGTGACCAGTTATGAAACATCTTCAAAAATCAGTTGCATTGCCCTTTAATAACAGCTGTTAATTAATCTGTAAATTACACATCTTTGAAGGACAGGCAAAAAATATTTTTTTAATGAATTTCTGAAACTCCAATCTTCCATAAAGCACCTTTAATATAAAGGAAAATGTCAGATGAATTGGTTTGGATACTTTTAGGAAGGGCACAGAGAGGAGAGGCAGTTACAACTCAAGTTACCATTGTATATCTACAAAACTGTACATCACTATCACCTTCACAAGTGGTGCTGACTAAGCCTACCGGTGATGAATGTAGGATTTGACTGTTCAAATGTAACCATACTTTGTCAGCGCTTCAGATATCCTCCTAAACACACATTTTTTTAATTGTTTGGTAAAACAGAAGTATCACGCAAGTGCAGCACCGTAGCTGACTTTTCTAATGGCCACATGGGATCAATATCTTCGATTCATCTTCTTGAATTTTTCATAATGGTAGTCATCTGTGGCCTTCTCGTTGTTTGGTCTCTTGCGATAGTTGGGCGGAGATTCTAGAGAGAAAACATGGTTATTACAGCAACATCATTAGACGAACCAATTAATGAAGAATTTTATAAAATGTATAGTTACATAGAAAATAACCAGAAATCAAAATTTGTAGTCAATGATAGTGTTTTACCCTTGCTCTCTGGTGCTGGTTTCTCAGTGTCTCCAACACGCAGTGGTCTGGCTTTGGGCTCCTCTCTGTGGCGTCTCTGGGGTGCGTTTGCATCTTCATGGTAGACTGAAAGGTATTTTTGTTTTTAATATATGGCACAAAACATAATTCTTATTCTGGAATGCACCACATGCAAGGTCATGTCAAGCTGTATTAATATTTATCTTTGTAATAAAGAAGACAAATGTGGTATATACGCAACAAATAAAAACTAAAAGGCAGCAACAATATGTTATAACCCTGTGTTTACAAATACAGATATCAAAAACAGTGTCCGTGTATGTTATTTATAAAAAAAAACAAAAAACACAACAACAACAGAAGAAATTGGTCCACAATGGTCCAGGTGTTTTAGTGCACTCACATCTGTTATGTTGGACGTAGTTCACTGCGATGTTGGTGGGAACGAAAGATGTGCCACTATCTTTCTTCTTATTCCTCTGCTCAGCAATCAGCTTTGCTTTGGCATCTTCTGTACTAATGATGTTCTTAATCTTTGCACTGAAACACAAGAATCAACATATTTTAAGAAAACGCTTTTAGTTTTCTTAAACGGTTTAGTTTCTAAAGCAAATATTGGTCTAGAAGTATAGGACACTTAAAAATAATATAGGAGGAATTAGTGGAGTAAAATGATTGAGATGGGTTGATCTGACTTGATCTGGTGATTTAAAGGGTACCATATACTATATCTTGCAGAATTGTATTTCTTCATCTGAGGTCCAAGGTGTGCGTGTGAGTTTAATACCAAAGAAAGTCAAAAATAGCTTTATATTACCATTTTACAATCAAACAAGATCTTTGTTTCTCTAAGACTGATATTAGCTCAGTTCTGATTGGCTGTACTATATCCAGCCTCATTCAAAAAGCTGGCAGGCTGAAAAATAAACAAGGCTAAACTGCTATCAGCTGAATAGCTGGAAATATGCACATGTTTGTTTTCATTACAGAAACTATACATTTAAAATAGTCTGTTTTAGCAACTTAATTTATACATAGTTTATATGGACTGTGTGGACATATTTAATCAAAAAGAATTACTTTCTAAAGAAAACGCAGCTAAACCTTCATTTGGACTTACTCAATGCCCAGATCCACCTCTGGGATGCCACTAAGCATCTGATTGGACAACATCTCCTCTGTCTTTTTGGCAGAATTAACGCGGATGTTCTCCGGCAGCTCATACAAAAGGTCCTCTGCGTTCTTTGCCTTCACCTTCTGCTCCTCCGCCTCTACTAACCCCTTCTTTTTCTTGAGCTCTGTTTCAATGTACTTCATCCTAAAGGGCAGAAAAATGAGTGAGTAATACGACAAACACAGACACAACAAAGAGTATCTGATATAATGAAGACATACATATCTGCATCTTCATCTCTTCTGTTGGTCTCTGCGGAGAAGGAGGTACCCAGGTTCAGGTCATTTTCATCCTCCGTCCTGAAATGAGGGAATAAAGCATCCACGTTCACACACAGATCTTTATTCACTTGTCTATTATAGTACAGCCTGGGGATCAAGCATGACCTCATTTTAGAAGTATTTTTGATTCACTTTTGACTTGCCTATCTCTGTTTCTGTCTTTCACCTTCTTCATGTCCACAACACCTCCCGTCTTGAGCTTAAACGGATCATCCTAAAGTAAAAACACAACACACCACATAACATCATATGTTATCGGGGTTAATATGTTAACAGTGTCTATGTATGCTGTTAATGGGTGATGAGTACAACACTAGTAAGGTATACTGAGATATTTCAAAAGGATCCCCCTATTTTTAAATTTCTATTCCATATCTGAATAACTAAATAAGCCGATCATGGCAGTAACTCAATGACAGCTAAGCTCTTTACATACAGAACATATGACATCAGTCAAGACCATTGTGGTCTTCGATATCCTCTAAACCGGTGATTAATCACTCGTTTATTCATCTGGACTTAGTCTTATATTCTGTGGTCCTTTGCTATGAAGTTACCTCTACTTAGGGGTGATACGCCCCCTAGGACACCAAGTGGAAGCACAAGCATCTATTAACATTCTTAGGACTCAATAACAAATCTAATAAACAATTACCTCAATCTCCGCTTCCGGTGGTAGCTTTTCTCCAACAAGCAATGCTGACAAACTGGCAAAACATAAGGCAGAAGTGACATCACAACCATGACATCACCGATAACAAACACAATCGGAACAGTTCAATGGTCATCAAAGATTATGTTAAATAATGCCCACCTCACACCAGTCTGTCTCTTCCGCAAACTTTGGAGTTCTTTCGCTTCATCCAGCTTAGATCTGTAGAGAAAGTTTACACACTTGAACATGTGACCTACTATGAAAATTTAAAAACTGTTTCTCCACTAGACACTGGGTTTTACACGTTTCTAAGAAGAAATTGGTAAAATATAGATTATTGGGGTATGGGGTCTAATATTTACATGTGTGTGTGTGCACATATTTTCAGGCTTGACCTGAGATCTTAAAGGTGAGAGCTGATCATACATACATACAAGCATGTGACTTTCTTAGACAGAGGTATAAAACTGTGTGTAAGCAATGTTGGAACCTCTGATCATTGATCGTACACAAAGTTTTAAAGCGTATCACTGGCTTTAATCCAAAAATGTTGAAATAACATTTTTATTTACAGGGAGTTTTTACCAGTGGATGTAAATCTTTACTACTTTACTTTGTTAACCTAATAAGGCTGATGCAAAAAAATGCCATTTATGCTGTTTTCTTTACTTTTCTCCATTTAAGATGCAAATCTGAATGATATTGATGTTAATTTGATGTGTTATAAATGTGATCTAACAAGGCTGAAATTCTGAGATTTTTCATTCATCCACAGACCACCGTTCTGAACAAATCCTAATCATTTTTTAACCACCAACAGTATTTGCTCTTATAAATACAATTTTTTGTTCATATTTATCCAAAACCTATCCTTACCACTACACCAAACTTCCTTTAAAATGTGCTTTACTTAAACATTGACAGGAATAATAGTGAAGAAAGAAAAGAGACATCAAAACTATTAAATGCCTGTATAACCCCACTTATAGGAAATTATTAGATAAAAACCTTTAAGTCGCCGCATGTCTAAAACAGATTTGATATGTTTGCTAAAACGAACCGTTATTTACGGCTAAATAATTCCCCCAAAAATAAATAAATTCGAAGCTTAATAGACATTAGTAAAGTCGTTGAGTTGTTTTGGATAGTAAATAAAACGACTGTATCTGTGCAGTAGATATAGCCACACGTCTGTGTTTTTGTAGCCGTTATTAAGTGTAAACCTTAAGAAAAGTTTGCCTGAAGTTAGCATCTTATTCTGACTCCCCGTTCCACCTTAAACGGTGCAGCAGTTCCATTCTGGCGCTTCTGCTCCACCGTTTAAGGAGGAACGGTGATTTTAAAATAAGCTGCTAAATTTAGCCACGTTTTTCCTCCAGGTTTACACCTAAAAGCGACTCCATTTGAGTCGGAACGGGGAATATGAACAACAAGCTAACTTCAGCCACGTTTTCTTCTGATTACACTCAATAATGGCTCAATTTAAAGTGGAACGTAACAAAAGCTAACTCCAGAAAGCAAGCAATTGAGCTTTTCCAGCAAACGGACAGCGAGTTTTACGCTAACCTTACGTTTCTAAAGAATTTTAAAACAGCTCTTTACATCTTTAAGACTGAAATATACAGATTAAACGGCCCCTTAACTGAACGTAACATATCAGATAACTGCGTAAACATCGATTACCAACCTGACTTCAGCGGTTACCTCGTCGGCTTCATCTTCGTCCGAAGACTCTTTCCTTCTTCTGAAATTCCTCCCCGCTGGCATAATTAGTTTTCTGGGTTTATTTGTATTTTATTTGTATTTTTAAATCTTTTTTTAAGCTAACGTTTCTGTTCCTCCTGTCTGTGTAGAACAACGTTCACCCTCCTTCCGCCTCCCCCCAATAACGTGGCCTACGGAATATCGTTCCGCCCAACCACTTACATTTTTTCGTCCCCCCAAACAACAGCCGCTGCAGGCTGATCCCGGATCAGCATCAACATTCATGATCTAATTTACGACTGTAAGAGCCGGAGAGTCACCAGCCGACCCCAGGACGACACACACAGCCCAGCGCAGATGTATTAAACAGTGTACAACTCGGAGAAATATTTAAGAGTAACGCATTTAAACGGCTTGTTTTTTGTTGTTGGGCTGACCAGAAGTGTGCTCTTTGGTCAGATAAAGTGTTTTTGTGAACTGTGTTGTGCTCTGAAGCTTCTTAACCGGATGGGCATCTTTGATTTCACTGCTAATGCGCGTTAGCCTGCTGGCTAGCGCTGCAGAAGGCTACAAGCAGTCGTGATATTTCATTTTGGCCTAAGATGAACACTTTCCAACATTTCTCCTGCTGGTGCTGACGAGGTAAATGTCTGAATTCACTTTCCATTTAGCTTAAATTGAATGTCATATTGTGTTTTGTCTTCTATTTTCCTCGGCCACTCAACAGTGGCTCTCGCTAGTTAACGGTGAGGTAGTTCGTTAAATGGCCTCGACTGTGGTCAGACGTGGGGAGGAGGTTTAAGGCAATGCTGGCAATGAATCAGTGAAATAAGCGACATTTAGCAGGTCAGCAAAGTTGCATTTTTCTACCGTTAATTTGCAGCAAAAATTAAGCTAATTTAACCTTAGCTAGCCACAATAACTATATCTCCTTTAGATGTGCCTAAACGGTCAGTGGCATTAGTTGCTGAGCCCGTTTACCTGAGATCAGTGTTTGTTTTCCTTTTTCTTTGTGTACAACATGATGTGCTTTATGTTCATCTGAAAACCAGCATTGTGTTTTCTAAACGAGTTAAACAGCTGCTTCTGTTGAGCTCATAGCTGCTTATACAGCGTATCCGTGCCAGGCGAATGAAGCAGCAGTTTTGTTTTTGTGGGTCTGACTTTGTGTTTATTTGTCATTTTATGTTTTTTTTTGTCTGATTGCTATCTTGTACCAGTATATCTCGCAGATATTGGCTGATGAACACACCTACACCAGAAAGTACTGATCAATATGTGCCCAATCAATAAAACATAAATCAAAACAAACAAAAAAAACATATAAAGGTAAATGTAAAGGCTCAGAGTATGAATGTAACGTAGGGTTGCATTAATATTGCAGTTTTGGAATAAAGCTGAAATTTTACACATTTTTTGACCACCCTTTTGTTTACTTGACAAGGGTCTATATCCTATTTTTTAAAATATTGATCCTTGAAGTTAGTTTGTAACATGTTTGGGTTTTATTTACCAGACTTATTTATTTTCTAGTTTTAATTAATTTAGCATGACCCATAGAACGAAACAGTCTGTTTCTGTTGCTGTACCTTTTAGACTTGTCTAAGAGAAATGAGCTCTCTTCTGATTGGCTGTCGTGTCTCATTCAGAAAAGCACTCCTTAGAACTTCAGTATAAGTGGGTGGGGCTGAACTGCTGAAGTCTGAATAGGTGAATGTTTGTAAATAAGTTCTTGTGACATTACAGAAACAATGTGTTTATTATTATTATTATTATTGTTGTTGTTGTTGTTGTTGTTGTTGTTGTTGCTGACTCCTTTATTTCCGTTTTATTTCTGAGATATGAGCATTCACACAAGCAACCACCCAGATACACCTTAATCTCCTTCAGAGTTCTTTCTGCTGTGTATCTAAATTTGCTAAAGAAGATACTTATGAGGAGATTAAATACAAGATAATCCACAATAAAATGTATTATTATTATTATTATTAATACCACTGCAGTGTATAAAAATGTTTTTGGTTATTTATTTATTTTTCCATTTATTTGGCCATATTTAAGAGGGCAATTACTTTTTGAGTTTGTTTAAATTTTTATAACGCAATACAATCAAAAGAAATGGTTCAACTGTTCTTGGAAAAAATCTTGTTATATTAATTTAAGGTATTGTTCAGACAGTAATGACTTAAAGAAAGAATAGCCTATGGAAAATAAGTTGGGCTGAAAAAAAATAATAAAAGATGGGACTATTGACATCTGTGCTGTACCTGGCAGACTATCAGATCTGTAATAAATAGATAGACCCTGTTTAGATGAAGATAAGAAATTTAAGGTCCACTCTTGCTTCAGATTAAAAAAATCACATCTGTTTCTGTTTATGATTTTACTCAATGCTGTGGGACTGAAAGGATGTGTAGCTGTGAAGAAATAGAAGTAACAAAACAGAAATTTACACCAGAACACTGAAACAGGACATCCGAGACGTGGAGTAAGGTTTTATTGGCTGATGAGTCTAAAACTGCCTCGCAGTGCTGTTTTTCTTTTAGCTCAGCGATTCATTTTTCTCTCAGGTTGAGTCACTCAAGGACCAAAAGATGACGGACAGTGGAGACGTTTGTCCTCACCTGGACTCCATCGGGGAAGTGACCAAGGACGAACTTATACAGAAATCAAAGGTAACATTATAACTCACGACACCAGAGGAATCAGATCATCTTTAAATACTTTATCTCTCACTCAAGTAAACATGGTATAATATTAAGTAGTGTATCTTTGATGAAGCCTGTTTAATTTGTTTCCTGCTTTCCACCAGGGCACTTGTCAGTCATGCGGAGTGGGTGGTCCTAACCTCTGGGCATGTCTACAGGTGAGGTGGGAAGTGGGGTTTTGATTATTTGATGTGCAGAAAGAATATATTTGACTTGTGTTTAACACATGCTTCACTTTGCTGAGTGGAAGAGCTCAGGGTGCAGCCAGTGTATAAAAAAATTGAAAAATAAATAAAAAATTAAAAATATGCTTGTAAGTATATTAAACTCGAAATTACTACTGAAAATAGCACAAACATAACATTTAGGTATGTTTAACAAAACATGTCATTTGGCCAAAGGGTCACTGTTTATAGTGATATTTGTACTATTTACAGAGAACAACATGCCACATAGAGTTTGAGTTTGAATTGTGTTTTAAACTTATAAGATCAAACTTATGAGATTTCATGGATAGATGCTATAGATAGAGGAAAAGCAAAAATAAAAAGTGTATATCGTCGCTGTCCAAAGAAAAACAAGTATCTCCCAAAGACAGCAAAAACTTTCTTTACTTACAGTGTAAGTTAATGTTAAGAGATTTTATTCCAAATGATTTTGGGTCCATTATTAAACTTTTACCGGATATAAAGAACAGCTATTGTGTTCTAAAAACATAGAAAAATGACAGTAGACAAAAATGGTGATACATGTGTTTCTTTGAACAGTAACAATATAAAAGCTGTCCCTTTAAAAACATGCAATAACTGATTCATAACAGAATATATATGTATGTATGTGTGTATGTGGAATATACAAATAAAATGTAAAAGAAATGAAAAAAAAAATCAATTTTTTAAACTTTCTCTTTTTTCAGTGCGACTGTCCCTATGTTGGCTGTGGAGAGTCCTACTCGGACCACAGCACTACTCATGCACAGGTAATTCTGCTACAGGCCAAAAGTGTGGAATGTATTGTCTAAATTTAGGATTTAGTCCGTTTGCCAACAGCAAGCACAGCATGTTTACTCACATCCAGTTTAGCTTGTTTTTGTAGTGATGCTCTCTAAGAGGATTTTCAGATCACGCCTTTTTAAACGCAGACCATGCCACACACCTAAAACCATTTAGAAAGCGACTGATAGAATAATAAACTCTTCTATGTTCAGATCGGGACTACCAAGCATTGTACCTCGATGGGTTTTCAAAAACAGACAAAATTAGATTTTTATCCCATGTAACTGACTAAAGAGATTAGGGCTGGGGCGATGCATCAATGTAATTGATTATGAAATGACGTCAATTGGCATAACGTGCGTTGACCCACCCCTACTGAAAGCAGTCGCTCACGTGCATCTAAAGTTGTGGGAGAGTTTCACACAGAATCCCAAAAGTATGGTGCTTTGTCAGCTCTGCAGTACAGTACAACTGCTATACACGAGCCCTTGAAGCTCAAACATCCCGTAGAGCTTTGTCAACACAGCAGCAAGACAGCACCTGTTTACCTGTTTATCTTATTTTAGCAGGTTATTTTAAGATTATTAACACGTGTGACATGATTCTTTCAGTTGTGTCACTTGAAAAGTCTCATTACTAATCGTTTCTTAATTGTCCAGTGTAGAACCTAAGACTGTTCTTGATACCGCGGGAGCTTTAAAACACATGAGCTGCTTCTCAAACGACTCTCTGCGTGTCATTTGTTCCTCTAAAAGTCCATTCGGAGCGTAGACTTGTTACAAATCCATTACAAGATAATAAAAAAATTTAATTCCTAACACACTCTCATTAGAGTAATCTAAAAATTAGAGTCGTTAGATTAATGAACTGTTCTGAATAAAAAACAGCTTTAGATGAATCGATTAAGAAATTAATCATAAGGTGCAGCCCTTTAAGTGAAGTCTTCTCAATATTGATTGGTCAGCTGTGAATGACATATGAGTCTACTTAAAACTACACTATGAGTGTTTTGTAAAAAATTAAAGGAGTGTTACTGAGTCAGGGGAAAAAAACACGCTAAAACATGACGTACATGCGCTCTGCAAGTCACCTTGTAAAGCCTGAAATAAGAGTCAGAGTTTTTTAGACCACATCTTTACATACTAACATTGTACGGCACAGAATCAAAAAGATGCCCCAGGTTGATGTTTATGGCTTAATTCCAAATTAAACAATATACTGATGATGATACGCTGATGATAGTAGCTAATTCACGTACGTTCCCCTAAGACACATTCTTCCACAGAAGTTTTGACTGAGTTCTCTTTGAATGCTCATTGGTAATCATCTGATTCATCTGCACATGGACGGGTCTGAAACAGAGCTCCACAGAGGTCTCCAAATCTGCAAATTTTAAACAGTGTTGGTTTAAAAGCATGGTTTGATGCTCGTTGTGCAGGCTAGAAGACTCCTTTTCATTTAAACAGTATAAGCAAGAGAAGTTGTAACCACCATCATGTGAATATACCCATATTATAGCAGATCATATGGGAAATACCTTCACAGCCTTTGTTGAAAACATTGACTTTTGAAAATGTTATTTACTATTTAACACACCTGATTCAGTTCATTGGTCTTCTGAATGGGGCAGTCAGGTGGATTTTAATTAGATCTGCAATAAATCTTTAAATAAAATAAACAGAAGCAAAACAAATCAACCTATCAACCCCTTATAAAGGTGTTTTTCTGTTCTGTTGGTCTGCAGTGTACATGCATTTGTCTGTCTGCATGCATTCAGTCATCGCTCTGTCAGATTTGTTATCTGTGCTGTATATTTATTAATCTGGTTAACCTGCCTGTCCTTCTCTCTCCAGGCGAAGAAGCACAATCTGACAGTGAACCTGACCACATTCAGGGTGTGGTGTTACGTGTGTGAGAGGGAAGTGTTTCTAGAACAGAGGCCTGTAGTGCCAGTGACAGGAACTCACCGCTACAAACCTCTCGACCAGGTACACCCCCATCATCCACCGTACCAGGATAGGGAAACATCATTTTAGGGGATGACAACATTATAGTCAGGTATATAAATATGTAGATGTTGAGGAAATGATTGTTTTAGTTTTCTACCACAGTGTATTAAAGTTAAACTTGAGTATTTGGGTATTTGCTTCCAAGGTTGGTAAATGACTGTGTGATTCCCTCATTATTTCACTCGCAAGTAAGCAGATAAATGGTTTAGGTTTTTTTTTAATGGAATATGGAAGCTGTTGCTGCTGACTCTCAATATGAAGCTGCAAGTAAGTAAGTCATCATTAGGCTGAGAAATCAAAATAAACCCATCAGAAAGAAAGCAAAAATTATAGATGTGGCAAAATGAAATATTTATGTTCTTCAAAATCCACAAAATCCACCACCACAAAGCCTGGAAGAAAACACAGAAAGTGTATGCTTGTTATATGAAGCATCACTGGGTCTGCATAAGTGGTAAAATAACAACAAATCACAAAATACAGACTTGATGTTCAGTAAATCAGTCTTCTCAGAAGGGATTCCTTATATGAATAACTTCACTAGAGCTACTAAATCACAGGGAACTTTTTTTTTAACATCTTGTACTTCTTTAAAGTTGTAAATCGTAGTATTCTACATTTGAGGAAATCAGATCTTTTAGAAGTTGACCTACCAGGGGACATTTTCCAATTTGACTGTTTGGCGAACCTGTTGGAAACCACCTTTTTATATTTTGAAGCATCACTGAAGCTTCAAAACGTTCTTTGTTCTGATGCATAAAAAAGCAATGAAAGATTAGTATCAGTAAGTGTGAAGTGGGTGCCCTACGTGTCTTTGTTGTGCAAAATTGACTTTGAACGCTTGAGGATGTCAGATATGTTATTCATTTAGGTACAGGTGTGTCGTATCTTCGTTTTTGCCATCAGAATAAAGAGGGAGACCAGTTCAGAGCTTAAGCTTTTATTCTTAAGACTGCGGTACCGGCATTCTCTGAGCTCTCAAGCCCTGGTCTCAATCATGTCTCAGGCTGCATTGTCTTTTATGGGCCCACACTTCTGCTCCATCTGGCTCATGTGGTACACCTGGTCAATCTAGGTGGACAGTGGTTCTTGAATTAAAATTTCTAAGATAAGTCGCAGGGTCTGCTAAGCCAGATATGTGAAGCCCTATATGGAAAGGGTCCCAAAAGCCCTGACCTTCCCGCAAGCTCTGCAACATTCTTTGGGCCATCTGTCTCACAAACTAACCCACGTGATAGTATGTAAAAATATTCGCTACCGGTGTTAATAGACACTGCTCATACAGAACTAACATTTCAGTCTCTCCTTTTTCCCCAGGATGCGCCTACACCAAGTGCTTGTAACCCGTTAAAAGCGGTGCCGATTGCCGTGGCAGATGAGGAGGGCTCGGACTCAGAGGAAGATGAGCTCAAGCCTAGAGGTAAATTAGTGAACATTAGTTAAAAGTCTAACACCCCAAAGCATTTTAGCTGCACAGCACCTCATAGACCTCTCTCACTAACTCACTCAGGTTTAGCAGACTAAAGATTCTCCCAATGGGGCGCCGTTAGGACTTAAATAGCTTTTTGTGTTGTGGATTAGTGATACTTTGGCCTTGTTAGATGTTTTAGTTTATTGGCAACAATGAAGAATTGTTGTTTATAGTAATTCTTTGTCAAGTTATGTACAAATAGTTCATTTCATTTTAAAGAGAGATTCTGATTTTAATTTTATTACAGTGTAGTTGAAATTAGAAACATCTGAACATTGGAGTGTTCCATTATTTAAGAACACTTTCAACTGTCATTCAGTTCTCATATATTAAATGCACATGTATATGCACCCGCCCTCTTCCCCAGGAGATTTAAAATTGAAACTATAAATGCTATTAATTAATTTCAGCTCTTAGTGCTGTAAATTGGTTTGTACTTTCAGAAAGCCCCCAAAGACTGAAGCTCCATTAAAAGTAGACACGGTCCTAACTGAAATGTGATTGTCCTTGATTCGTGGTCATATTGTTCTGCAGTGGTTCTTCTTTACTTGCAGGTTTTGGGCACCTGTCTGAAAGTTTCTGTTTAATGTGCTTAAGTTGAGCTATAATATATTGTTTATGCGAATCATTATTTTTTGTAATTATTTTTGTGTCTTTGAAATAATTATTCTCTCTTTCTCCCTCTATTCTTTTTATCTCTTTTCTCACTGTGTTTCTCTTTCTCAGGACTCACGGGAATGAAGAACATTGGGAATTCATGTTATATGAATGCAGCTCTGCAGGCTCTCTCCAACTGGTGAGTTTTCATGCCAGCATTCAGAATGCTTACATTTACAGAGAATCGGTCTTTGCAAATACACGCTTATATGACATATAACATTCTAAACAGGTCTTAGCAGGTCTAAACAAGTACACAGACTATAAGAGTGAATATTTTATTTAAAGTTTATTATATCTAATTCCTAAGAAGTTGGGCTGCAGTGTGAAATGTCAATACATGTAAATAAAAACAGAATGCAATGATTTTGAACATTTTAACATTTCATGAAAATTCAACTCAAAGAAGTTGGGATGGGACCGTGTATACTACTGTGTAGCATCCCTTCTTCTTTTACCTAGAGTCTGTAAATGTCTGGGAGGTTAGGGGAAAGGAAGGTTGTCCCATTCTTGTCTGACATAGGATTCTAGCTGCTGAACAGTCCTGGGTCTTCTTTGTTTTTTTTTTTTTTTGATTCATATTGCAGCAAATGTTTTCTGTTAGTTAAAGTCTGGACTGCAGACAGGTCAGTTCAACACCCGGACTCTTCTTTTGTGAAGACATGCTGTAGTGACGGATGCAGTATGTAGTATGATTGTCTTGCTGAAATATGCCAGGTCTTGCCTGAAAGAGATGTTGTCTAAATGGGATCTGTTGTGTTTTTTTATATACTGTTAACTATTTCCAGATGTGTAAGCTGTGCACATCATAGGCACTAATACAACCCCATACCATCAGAGATGCAGGCTTTTGAATGGTGTGCTGAAAACAAGCTGGACATTCCCTCTACTCTTTAGTCTGCTGGACACGGCGTCCGTAGTTTCCAAAAATAATTCAAATTTTTGTTTAATCTGAACAGTTTTTGCAAAACTTTATAGATGCTACACGTATCACTTGCAACCCCATTCACTACTGAGGAGGTTCTTAGTTTGAGAATTCCTTCAAAGACCTCTATAGTACTGTGGTAAATGTCTGGCTCATTGCTTTGACTTGTCAGTCTGTGTAGTCTTTTGCAATGGTGAAAATAAGGGTTTAATTGAAATCCTTGTTA
Source organism: Megaleporinus macrocephalus (assembly GCA_021613375.1). Lineage (NCBI taxonomy): Eukaryota > Metazoa > Chordata > Actinopteri > Characiformes > Anostomidae > Megaleporinus > Megaleporinus macrocephalus. The sequence goes on from CM038726.1 coordinate 23,791,880, forward strand.
GAGTTTGTGTGACATGTTACGTGCCATCTGTTCATCTTAAAATAATTTATAAGCAAGCATTAATAGTTTTACTTACATATGGGTTTTTTTAAAACAAGGCAAGTATTCTAAAAGTATCTGTATTCTGACTACTGCCTTTAACACTTGAACTGATTACAGATACTTATTACATATTCCTAATACCTGTATTCTGCTACATTGCAGTCCTTCTAGTATGTGATTTTATTTTTTGTTCATGTGACTTTCCTGGTCAAAAAGATACGTCTGAATCTTCACCTCTAATCATGATATCTGCAGAAACGCTAACCAATCAGTGCCCAGCAACAAAATGAATGTTTGTTCGTGAGTATACCAATAGACCATTCAGAGTTATTCTTTGGGTTTGTTGATAAAAAGAGATGTTTTCTTAGATTTGAACTATTCAAAATTCTGAAATATAATTGGAATGATGTATTCCTCCCTCATCAGAGTTTTAAACTACTGCCTTAAATCCTGCTCTAAACACACCCACTGTGTTTCCACTGCAGTGATTATAAGCTTCATTTGAAAATAGTTTGTATAATAAAAATTGTATTTATTTATTTTTTTCTCGTGTATGTCAGTATATTCATAGGAAAGAAAAATCTTGCATTTATTTCTTCCTTTGTCCTACTTTCCTTCTAGTCCTCCTTTGACTCAGTTTTTCCTGGACTGCAGTGGGCTGGTGCGCACAGATAAGAAACCTGCTCTCTGCAAAAGCTATCAGAAGCTCATCTCGGAGCTTTGGCACAGGAAACGGTACAGTAACACACACACACACACACACTCACACACACACACTCTTACACTTACTTGAGTAATGTGATTTGCCAAGGTTGAAAAAGGTTTGTCTTTGTTGGGACTATTCTAATAGAGCCAGCTCCTAATAATAAATGGGTATTGCCAGCTTCCATCATTCAACATTGCTTTCTCTTCCTCTCCTTATCTAGGCCCAGTTATGTGGTCCCTACCAGTCTGTTTCATGGCATCAAACTTGTGAATCCTATGTTTCGAGGCTATGCCCAACAGGTTTGTCTTGACCAGCGATATTAATTTCACATTGCAATGGTGATCACCAACTCTGCCTATGCATGCTAATGGTGGTGATCAGAATTTTTGTTGAAAAAAGCTTCTACAAGCTAGAGCCCAATCGATATATAGACTTCTGGTAGTATCAGCTGATGTTGAGGTCACACTGACGTATTGATTTTAGTCACATTCTTCCCAATAAAATACAGATTATTAAGTGACCTTAACTGTAGCAAATAGTAAAGAAAAGTGTTTGAAAAAAAATAGTTTTTTATTAAGATGATGGAAGATAAGAAAAGCAAGAGCTAAATAACATGAGACAAATCCACATAAGGTTGCTGTAAGAGTAAACCATCAGTGCCATAATATTTATAACCCCAGATCAGAAAAAGTTGGAACGGAATGAAAAACGCAGTGTTTTCTACATTTACTATCGAGTTGTATTCAACTGCAGACAGTACGAACACGAGATATTTTGCTTGGTCAACTTCATTTTCATGGACGCCCCTGAAAAAGATGCCTTCCTGAAGGCAGATGTTGTTACGCTAAGGTCTCAGGGTACTTTTTGGCTGCCATCACAGAAGTGCAAATTGCCTTACCTTTGCCAAGGTTGCTGACACACTGACCCCATACCATGACAGACTCTGGCTTTTAGATTTGCTGCTAACAGTCAAGATGGTCTTTTTCATCTTTGGTACAGATTACAAAGCATCTATTTCTTCCTAAAAAGATCTGAAATACTGATTTGTCTGACCACAGTAAACATTTGTGTGATGTTCCATCCCAGATGCCTCAGAGAAGTCAAAGCCGCTTCTGGAAAAGGTTAACATGTGGCTTTTGTTTTGCACAGTTCAGCGCTGTTTGTGAATGGAACTTGCTTGACAAATGTTGGCCAAAGTAATTCCTTGCCCATGTGGCTTAATTACCTACCATTGAATGATATGTGAATGAATGATGCAGTGCTGTCTGAGGAATCAGAAATCACAAGTGTTCAGCTTATGTTTTCACCCTTGACTTTAATGCACGGAAATTCTTTGAACCGTTTAGTGATATTATGCGCTGTAGAGGGTAAAGCATGCAAATCCCTTTCAATCTTTCTTTGAGGAACATTGAGGAAATTACTAAAATGTTTAGAAACACACATCTGCCCAGTTTTGCTCTTCAAAGACTGGTTATGGATACAGCTTTGTACCAAATCATGATTACAGTCGTCTGTTGACATCACCTGTTTAAAATCACAGCATTATGTAGTGGTTTTTACCTCATTACTAGCCCTAAACTGACCCTCTCCTTACTTTTTCTTGAAGTGTGTTGCAGGCCTCTAATGCAGGAATGGACGTATGCTAACAAATGAAATGAAGTTGACCTAACAAAGCATAAAATATATTGGGTTTATACTGTTTCCAATGAAATTAATGTCAATGTAAATGTAGGAAACTCTGCATTTTTAAAAAATTGCATTTGCCATACTGTCCTATTTATGTCTTATGTCCAGGTGCTGTAAGCTCTGATAACCAATGAAGTCTGTGGATCATAAAATCCAAATCAAGGGATATTTAAAACATATTTAAACTATGAAACATGAGCATTGACCCTACTAGCTATGTTTCCCATCTCTCAGACTGTCTTCATCTAATCTTCTTCACCTGAAACACACAAATAATCTATGGTCTGTGTTCTCCAGGACACTCAGGAGTTCCTGCGCTGTCTGATGGACCAGCTTCACGAGGAACTGAAGGAGCCTCTAGCTGACTGCAGCAGCAGCAGCGGCGACGCCGAACCTGACCATAACCTCGATAGCCGTGCCCATGGCGACGGAGACCGCAGCCCCTCTGAGGATGATTTCCTGTCATGTGACTCAGGTTCAGGGAGCGAGAGGGGGGATGGAGAGAGAGGGGGTGGTGCTGGTGGAGGGGGAGAGGCAGAGCTTCTGATTCAGGATGAGTGCGTGGGAGCCAGAGGTAACGCAGGGATCTCTGAGAAGGAAAGGCTTAAAGAGAGGCGGAAGGAGGACAAGGGGGAGGAGAGGACGCAGGAGATGGATGAGGATGCAGACGTGGACACGGCAGCGCAGGAGGAACAGACCGAGAGAGGAGGAGGAGGAGGAGGAGAGCAAGCAGGGGCAATCAGGACCATCCAGGCTCAGGGGAACACAGGTACAGACAACCACTGTGAATCAGTTAATAATAAAGTATTGATATCTGCACAGGTGTGAAATTGAAGCCTGAACTTCAACCATACCTCCTCAAGTTTGAGGTCTGACCTGACCAAGCCCTACTGGTACTGGTTAATGTTGTCTTGATATCGCTCCTGCAGGATCGTTTAGCACAGTTTGGGTAAGCTTAACAAGTGAGGGGAAATTTTCACTGTGAATAATAACAAAAACAAAACAAAATAATAATAATAATAATTATAATAATAATGTTTGCCTTTATTTCTGTTAAATGTGAGTTTTTTTCTATACGCCTGGCCCACACTGTTTGCCTCTGCATGACTGTACTTTGTATTTTGCTTGTGGGGCAGTCTTGGGCTGGACGTTAGGGAACCTACCCTCTGATGAGAAGTTTACAGGTTTGATCCCCTGACATAGCTGAAGCGCCCTTGAGCAAAGCACTTCTGAGCCATTGGGGCTACACTGGGGAATGTGTGGAGAAATAAAAACACTGCAATGTTGAAAAGCAGTTCCTTTAGATCAATTTGAGTAAGTTTAGGAAGGGATCTCAAATCAATACAAGGCAATCATTCAGCCTAGAGGATCAGTAGTCTCCAGTCCTGGTCCTGGAGATCCACCTTCCACTGTAGTTTAAACCACAATCTGCCACACCTGCTCCAGATAATTAACTTCTTCAGAGAACCCCGACTGGCTGGATCAGATGCATTGGTGAAGGTATGAGGAGTGGCAGTATGTTAGATGCAGGTTTGAACAAAACTTTGCAGTAAACTTTGCGGGAGGGTTGAAGAAATGAAGACGATATAGAAAATACTAATATGAGTATCTGAAGGCAGTTGTTGATTAATCATAATCATATAGAGCCTGATTCTGATTCTCTCTTTTCATGTCTTTTGTCCCTCAGAACCCGATAACGAGGCCTCCATGCATCGCCCGTCATCTCGTCCCTGTAGCCCCACCCACAGCGTGCAGGAACTTCACTCAAAACTGTCCAGCAGCCCACCCAGGTCCAGCCCACTCAGAGCCAGCCCTATCTACACCTTTAAGAAAGGTTTGGCCTTTGGACACACTAACTGCAGATGCATGATCTTGTACTGGACAAGCATTAACATCATAGGATGCACTTACACTAAATGAGTTTGGTCTGTAAAGTGAGCCTGCACTGTCTCTCTCTACAGCTCAGATGCTTTTGGGTGCCAAGAAGAAGAAGCAGTCCCGTTTCCGCAGTGTTATTTCAGACATCTTTGATGGTTCCATCCTGAGTCTGGTCCAGTGCTTGACGTGTGACCGGGTGAGAGGGTGTTTGCAGCTGTCTACACTAGAGGGCAGCACTAGCTCTATCTATTTGAGGTTTAAGAGATGTACCATCTGTATTGTCAAAGACCTCTAACAGTTATTCTGAACAGTACATTATGTATCTGCAGTAATAGTAAAATGATGTCTTTGTCAGAAATCACATTTTCAGAAGTGCCCCCTTCTGAAGTTGTTATTTAATTTTAAGTAGACTTGTGGTTTTTGACTTGTACTATCTGACATGATTTGTTTTTCATGAAAGGGTTGAATGCCAGTTCACCAGATTGGAGTGGTTACTTAATTTGCATGCAGCCTGTACTCCAAATGGAAAGAAAACATGTCAAAACTTAAAGATTTTTTTATTTTTTAGTTTACCTTAAAAGGGAATTCTATCTTTTTATTTCTCAACATGTCTGCATATGTAAATCAGTAAGACGTAAGCAGTCATTTAGAGTGGTTTGGCGTGAAATGCTTTATTCTAGGGAAACTTGTTGAGTGAAAATTCTTTTCAGGGGTGATTATAGAAACCAGATGTCTAAAGAGTTCAATGCTTCTAAACGCTCTCACAGAAAATCGTTACATTGTGATCATTTTGGCCTGAAATATATACTTTTAACATACATGTATAGTGGAATTTATTTATTTTTAATCTGCTCGCATCACACCTTTCCTCTGTCAGCTTCACTGGCTTCCTGTTTCTGAACGCATCGGCTACTTTTGTTGACTTATAAGGCTTTACATGGCTTAGTGCCATCATATCTCTCTGCCCTCTTACAGCCCTACGCACCATCATGCTCTCTCAGGTCCTCTGATTCTGCTCTCTTGGCTGTCCTTCGGTTTAGGCTATCTACCATAGGTGGCAGATCTCTCAGTGTTGTGGCCCCTACTCTTTTGGAACCTTTTTCTATTTGCTTGTCTTCCTCTGTTTCTATGTTTAAATCTGAGCTCAAATCCCACCTTTTCTTTCTTTCGTTCAGCGTCCTTGGGTTTGTGAAAGACGCTATTTAAATGCAACCTATTGTTATTATTATTATTATTATTATTATTATTATTATTAAGACCAAACAGAACCCTTTTTTCCTCCAGACTATCAATATCGCACAAAACCCCAGAAAACACATGTAGGTTCACTGGTGGTTTTTGTCAGTAATTGAAATGGCTGTGCTTGTGTTGTAGACATCAGGTTCTTATTACCATAGCTGCACATAAATCTGACTCTGTTTGTCTACAATTATGCATTTCACATCAAAGCACTCTGAATGACTTTGTTTACATCTCAATTATTGTTTTATGCAGCAATTCTAATTAAAAAAATCTTTGGGATTCCCCTGCCCACAGTCATCACAGCTCAGAATCAAACGTGTTTACTGTAATCTGAACATGCTTTTAAGTTCTGAAGTTTGATTTTTAGCCAGAGTACACAAGTAACTATCCTCAATTGCATTCATACCAGAGACTATATGGTAGCATTTTTACCAACATTCATGATGATTCACATTGGACTGATACAACATTATAATGTTAACAAAGTCTTTGCTGACACATGAGTGCACAGTCAATACAAATGACTGTCATGGTGTATTTGGATGTGACTAAAATCATTGAGAAACAAAAACTGACGTTATTAAAACAGTACAAGTTACATTTATTTATTTATTTATTTTGGCTCCCTAGGTGTCTACGACGGTCGAGACATTTCAGGACTTGTCATTGCCCATCCCGGGTAAAGAGGACTTGGCTAAGCTCCACTCGTCCATCCACCAGAGCGCTCCAGCCAAGGCAGGCGTCTGCACGGACACCTATGCTTCCCAGGGCTGGATCTCCTACATCATGGAGTCCATACGCAGGTACAACAGAGGAAGAGTGTTAATATATGAACTCAGTCCCAGATTTAACCGACTGTTTTGTGCCTGTGGCTGCGTTTTAGGTGTTTAGGTTAGGTTCACTCATGAGTGAAAAGACATTTTAAGCCAAAACTTTACTTAAAATCTATATTTAGTCCATCCATCCATTATCTGCCACTTTATCCTGCTAGTCGGAGTCACAGGGGGGCTGGAGCCAATCACAGCATCATCGGACGAAGGCTCTAGGTATGGACATTGTCAGAAATGCAGGGAGCCTCCTAATGTGCAAGAAAACATGTTTGTGAAAACTCAGCAAGAGGAAGAACCTGAGAGGAAGCAAAACTCTAAAAGGGAACTCGTCTTCCTCTGGGCTGCTCTAGATAGCAACATTTAGATACAGATAGCACGAGAGAACCCATAACCATACAAAGCCACGCATATGAATGCATTTGTCTTTGCAGATTTGTCGTGTCCTGTATCCCCAGCTGGTTTTGGGGTCCCATGGTGACGCTAGAAGACTGCCTTGCTGCTTTCTTTGCTGCTGATGAACTGAAAGGTGAAACAGAACAAAGAGTCTGCATGAGAACTGTTCTTACTTTCAGTTGTCTGTTCTCCCCATGTACGCCAGACAGCTGTAATAACAAACATGTTTTGTGGCCTGTTTTTCCCTCTCTTAGGAGATAACATGTACAGCTGTGAGCGATGCAAAAAGTAAGCACTTCCAGAAAGCAGATGAACATTTGTGCCATATTTAACATTCATGTGTGCAAAAACTGTTACGCCAAGTTACATTCATTGTAAACGAACCTTTCCAAGGCTGTGCTTTTTCGAAAGCAGCCTGTTTTACCAGTTTCTCTGCATCTTTGTAGACTTATGATTTCTCATCAATAAGCACACCACTGTTTGGAAAAACAGCCCCATACTTTCTACCTTTATGGTTTAGAGTAGTCTTAGTGCAGTCTGGTTAGAATTCTTCTCCACACAATGAGTTTACCATCAGTTTGATGTGCTCAATTAGTTTTTCTCTGAAAAAGTATCATTTAGTGAAACATTTTGTAACCTATAGAACTTTAACAATGGCCAATGTTACTGGATTGCTCAATTACATTTTTTGTTGCTGTCAAATGAAGCTAATTTAAATATATTACCTCACAGTAAGCATAAAATGGGTTTGCTTTGTCCACAGGTTAAGAAATGGTGTCAAGTATTGTAAAGTCCTACGGCTACCAGAGGCAAGTGTCTCCTTTTATGCTGTGTTGTTTTTTTAATGGATATATCATATCTTTGAATGAGACTTGCTTGGTTACATACAATAATGAAGTAATCTTTGTTGGTTCCTTACATATTGGAGGTAGGGGATGTGTTTATATAATATTTATACAAACCGGATTACAAAAAAGTTGGGACACTAAACAAATTGTGAATAAAAACTGAATGCAATGATGTGGAGGTGCCAACATCTAATATTGTATTCAGAATAGAAGTCAAATCACAGGTCAAAAGTTTAAACTGAGAGAATGTATCATTTTAAGGGGAAAATATGTTGTTTTAAAATTTGGGGCAAGTTAAAAAGTTGGGACAAGTAGCAATAAGTGGCTGGAAAAAGGAAATTGAGCATATTACGAACAGCTGGAAGACCTATTAACACTAATTAGGTCAATTGACAACATGATTGGGTGTAAAAAGAGCTTCTCAGAGTCTCAGTGTCTCTCTGAAGCCAAGATGGTAAGAGGATCACCAATTCCACCATTGTTGCGCAGGAAGTGCAGCAATACCAGAATGGCGTTACCCAGCGTAAACTAGCAAAGACTTTTAAGTTATCATCATCAACCCTGCATAACATCATCAAAAGATTCAGAGAATCTGGAATAACCGCTCTGTGTAAGGGTCAAGGCTGTAAAACTCTACTGGATGCTCGTGATCTCCGGGCCCTTAAACGTCACTGCACCTCAAACAGGAATGCCACTGTCAAGGAAATAACAGAATGGGCTCAGGAATACTTCCAGAAAGCATCGTCCGTGAACACAATCCACTGTGCCATCCGCCGTTACCAGCTGGAACTCTACAGTGCAAAGAGGAAGCCATTTCTAAGCAAGCTCCACAAGCTCAGACGTTTGACGTTTGCACTCTGGAAAGGCACCATTAATGCAGAGAACTATGTTCAGGTTCTAGAACAACATATGCTGGGTACTGGGTACTGAAATGGCCAGCCTGCAGTCCAGATCTTTCACCTATAGAGAACATTTGGCGCATCATAAAGAGGAAGGTGCGACAAAGAAGGCCCTAGACGATTGAGCAGTTAGAGGCCTGTATTAGACATGAATGGGAGAGCATTCCTATTTCTAAACTTGAGAAACGTCTCCTCTTTCCCCAGACGTCTGTTGAGTGTTGTAAGAAGAAGGGGGGATGCCACACAGAGGTAAAAATGGCCTTGTCCCAACTTTCTTGGGATTTGTTGACGCCATGAAATTTTGAAACAACATATTTTTCCCTTAAAAGGATACAGTCTCTCAGTTTGAACTTTTGATCTGTGATTTGTGTTCTATTCTGAATAAAATATTAGATGTTGGCACCTCCACATCATTGCATTCAGTTTTTTATTCACAATTTGTTTAGTGTCCCAACTTTTTTGTAATCCGGTTTGTAAATAAACAATCACAGTGTGTAATAATGTGGCTGTTGATCAGTAATGTACAGCACTATGCAAACAACAGAGACTGTACAAGTCAAAACAGAGATTGTGTACAAGTTTTAATGTTCTATTTCTGAGGTGCTTAATCCATGTATATATAGAAAAAGAAAGAAAATACATGAAAGAAAATTAAGTTTTAGTCTCATTCAGAGTCCACAAATGTTTCTATCTATCCTTCCAGTAAATGTGAGGAAACTCACATTATAAACTATACTCACATCACATTACAAACTAAAGGCCTGAAAGAAGTTTTTGAGGAAAGTTAAAAAAGGAAAAAAGACTAACTTGAAAATCAACCAGTTAGCTGGTGTACTTATAACAATGGGCTGACCACCTAGAGTCCATACCTCAACATCATTGAATGTGTTTTGACAGTGAAAGCAAAACATGCAACCAACTTCTTACACTGAACTGAAGGTGTGGAAACATAATGGAACTGAAAGTAAGTTCTCTAAAAGAAAATGAAAGCTTATAAAAGTCCAAAAGGTGAAAGTCCACAGCAGATACTGAATATTTAACATTAGTTGTTGAGGCTTTGGGCTTGATACTGTATATGTTGAGGACTCTTGATTATATGTACATAGGGTCTGGGATTTTACAGGGAAATACAACATGCAATTACACATGTTTTCAAGAGTGCTCAGTTTCTGTTTAAAATCAGATTTCAGGCATGTTGACATCTAAAACAGTTTTCATGTTCGTGATTACGGTACAGTCATGTGTGCGCTTGTAGTTGTTAAATGCTCTGCTGGTAACACATTTCATTGGAAAGGTTTTCTTTTGGTGTAATTGTGCTCTGTGTTTGTCCCGCTGCATGACGTACATGCCTTGTCCTGCAGATTTTGTGCATTCACTTGAAGCGGTTCCGACACGAGGTGATGTACTCCTTTAAGATCAGCAGCCATGTCTCTTTTCCATTGGAGGGTTTGGACCTAAAGCCTTTCCTGGCCAAAGAGAGTCCGTCTCAGATCACCACGTATGACCTGCTGTCAGTCATCTGTCACCACGGCACTGCAGGCAGTGAGTCAGCCCCCTCACACATAATGTTTATACCATTACACAATATGGGAAAATATGATAATCCCCCTATTTACTGTTAATAAATACTGTTTTTGCTCTTTTTCTTGTTCTGGTATTAGATTCTGCCTTCTTTATTACCTCAAACCAGATATTTTATCTAAACACGTTGTGTTTGTCATGTTTAGCCCAGTGCAGCATCAAAGAAATACAAAGAAAATTGTACTGTCATAAGTAGATGTGTACAGCCTAACAAGCTATTAAAGTAGCTATTAAACTAGTTTTCATTCATACAACAGAGTAATTTATGAGTGGAATAAAAGGAGTTCAGTTACTTGTGACCACATTAAGTATATGTATTTTAGATTGTATCAGCAACGCACTAGGGTATTTATAGCGTAGGACCTTACGGACACTAGTAAAGCATGAACGCTAGGGGCCGCTGGCTTGTGGTTAATTTGGGGACACCTTGCCTTTTTTAATCATTTAAGAAAAAAGCTTTTTTTTACTTTTCACAGTTACCCTTTAAGAAAGGGGTCCCTGTACCTGACAACTAGCTGTTTCACACTTTTAACAGCATCCTGTAACTGGAGACCAGTCTTTCACATTGTTGTGAACAATTGTTGGCCCACTCTGTTTTACAGAATTACTTTTTTCAGTCACACTGGAGAACTTTCAAGCACAAAATGTTCACTCAATTGGCTGCTTTTGTTTCTTCAGAGGTGGATTCGGTCTTGTGCTTTAGCTTGTTATCTTGCTGCAAACTCCAGTTGTGCTTGAGCTTCAGATCACTCACTGAGGATAAGACATTTTTCTGCAGGGTTCTTCTTTTAGAGAGCAGAATATATGTTTCTGTCAGTCACATAACTGAGGTCCTGAGACAGCAAAGCATCCCCACAACATCACACTACAACCACAATGTTTAACTGTTCCTAGTGTAGAATGCTATTTTAGCTTTACACCAGATGTAACAGATGTAGGGAAGTTCTTTTCTCTGAATACATTTCATTTTGTTCAGTCTTCTTCTAATAAAGTGAACCTTATCAGAGGTCTCTTTAGTTAGATACTGGTTTGTGTTCTTTTATGTCTAGCTGAATGTGTTATTCTGGAATTGTTTTATACTGGGTGGAAAACTACAGAGATCGTTGTAGATCAGTTAGACTAAAATTACATGTTAATAGATAGGATAATAAGCAGCAGTTATGAAATGTGATTTACTGCCTAGTGGAAAACATATTACCTACTCCTGTGTCAATTAGATCGTCAATGTGTTACGCTAGTATATTGCCTCCAACAAAAAAGACATGCTCAGTTATTGGAAAATGTTCTGGAAGCTTTGGACGAGTGAGTAATATACGTCTTTAATTGATTCCATCTTCTCTTATTTGTTAGGTGGGCACTATATCGCGTACTGTCAGAACGTAATCAATGGGCAGTGGTACGAGTTTGATGACCAGTATGTGACGGAGGTGCATGAGACTGTAGTGCAAAACGCGGAAGCCTATGTGCTCTTTTACCGGTAAGAACATGACAGATTCGTAATTGCAGTGTTTGGAGCAGCAACCCCTCATTCTCATTCGTAGGTAATTTAAGGTAAACCCATGACTGTCCAGCTAGAAATTTGGGTAATCCTTTTATTTAGATTGGGCGCCGACATGGTTTAGACTCTGGACAATGTCTGTCTGCATTTTTATCAGTGCTGATTCATGTTTCTTTATCGCTCTCACTCTCAGGAAGAGCAGTGAGGAGTCTGTGAGAGAGAGACAGAAGGTTGTAGCTTTGGCCAATCTGAAGGAGCCCAGTCTCCTGCAGTTTTATATCTCCAGAGAATGGCTCAACAAGTTCAACACCTTCACGGAGCCGGGGCCCATCACTAACCACACCTTTCTTTGTCAACATGGAGGTACACACACATATAGATTCATACAGACTTACCTCCCATGCATATGTACAGAAATATTTGTAAAGTGTGTCAAATACATATTGTGCACAGTGTAAAATGTGGCAGTTAGCTTTGTACTCCTTTTTGCGGTTTAGTTACTATGATTTAGAGTTATCCTCAGCTGTGCATCTTATTTATCTCTGCTGATTTAACACAAAATGCCAAAATAAATAAAAGGTCACAGTAAACAACATCAAAACTAACTCAACTGCAAGCACGCAAGACTATACTGTTATACTCATCACTATTATATCTCAGTCATCGTTCATTCTACTGTTTTAGTACAGTACCATATTAGTATCTAAATATCAGAAGTTCGCTTGTGTTAGCCTGTTGGCTGTCAGATTTAAGTTAAGTTAAGAAAAAATAAGTTGTGGTAAACTAATATGAATCTAGTTCACAGGCTTTTGTTGTGCAGTATCTGTGATGTGGACAAGATGTTTACTTGGTTTCCCATTTTGTGCAGGAATCCCACCAACTAAGTATCACTATGTAGACGATCTGGTTGTGATCCTGCCTCAGAACGTGTGGGAATATCTTTACAACAGGTGAGTCTGATTTGGAGTTACATTCAGGACACAATCTGATTTGTGCCAGATTGCACTGTGGTCAGGGCAGAATTTTGGAATGCAGTGGGAATGACAGAATTTTGTCAGGCTTCGGCTGGTTGGGAGTAATATTCCGGCTTGGCCTAAACTCGGGATAAGGGAGAATTTTGGCTTGTAGTTGGTTTGAGAGATTATTGTCAGCATACAATCCCCCAACCTGTTGTCAGATTAGGACAGAATACACTAGTGCACTAGACACTAGTGGCTTAGGACTGATTTCTGGCAGGCTTTAGTCTTTGGTGCGTCATGGAATAAGTACCACAGTGAGTAAGTACAACAGTTAAATGATAGACTATAATTTTTAGTACTCTTTGAACGGTCACCACTGTGCGGGTTGTGTTGGGAATGCTTTTATCAGACTGCAGGCTGTTTCTTTTGGGCCACAGTGGGGAGGGGACAAAACATTGTCAGGCTACACTCTGGATAGGGCTGGATAGAGTTTTGACATGTTACAGTTGGTTTGTGACCGAGTTTTCTTAAGACAGAATTTTGTTAGGCTACAGGCAGAAATATGGCTATGGTTACAGTTGGGTTAGCGCAGAATTTTGTTGGTCTAAGTCTAGTTAGGATAGAAGTTAGGCAGGCAGTAGTCAAGTTTAAAGGGAATTTTGTCAGACGTTTAGCTGGTTAGCCTTCAAGTTCAGGCAGAACTCTGACATGCTGCACTCGGATTGGGTCAGAATTATTTAAAGTAACAAATTAGTGAAATTGGGATAATTTTGTTGGGCTACAGTTTGTGGTTTGTGAGCTACAGTTGCTTGAGCTACTGTTAGGATCAGACAGAATTTTGAAACTACGGTCAGGACATCCAAACAGAGAGGAAGATGAAAACCACTAACTGGAACATTGTCTTGTCTAAACACCGTTAGTACAGTGTCATCCCACTGTTCAGCATGTGCCGTTTCTTCAGTAATTCATAATCTGAAAGGAACGTGTTTATGCAACATGTTCTCCTTTGGTTCAGGTTTGGAGGGGGTCCAGCCGTGAATCACCTGTATGTGTGTGCGATCTGTCAAGTAGAGATAGAAGCGTTAGCCAAACGCCGGAAAATGGAAATTGACACTTTCATTAAGGTGAGAAAGTCAACATCAACACGACTGGAGAGGGAATATGTACAGTAAGTTTGGGCACACCTACCTTGCGTATCAGAATTTAGATTAATTATAAATCTTTAGCAAATGATTCAGGGTCTCATGACATTTTTAGATTATATCACAACTTGCTATAGTTTTGCTTGGTTCCCATTAGTAGAATTAAGATTCATTTCATTGCTGTCCAATGAAAAGTAAGTCAATGGAACCAGATTTTTTCCAAGCTATTCCAAGAATTTCTATTGATCCATTTATCATGAAATTTTTACATAGCATAAACAGCAGCTGTCGTGTTCAAATGATGTCGAAAAAATGAAATTCGACAAAAATAAAGATACACATTTTTCCCTGGACAGCAACGATTTCTAAAATACATACAGCATACCAGTGTGGATAAAAGAACAATTTAAAGAGCAGTAAAATACAATAACAAAAGAAACAATGCATAAAGTTTTTTTTGTATTAAGAAGAGCCAGAAAATAAGGCATACTTTGTTGAATATTATTGTACATCCATTATAATGTTCCATAAAACAGTTGATTTTTTACCCTGCTTTCTAGTTACGATTACTAGACACAATTATACACAATAAAAAAACAGTTTAGTTATTTTTCTTATATTCCTTCTTTTCCACATTTTACATAATTAAGGTTTTTCCTTTAGATTCTTTCAAGTCCCCCTTTTCTGTGCCTAACCTTGCTTTGCACACGTTTGATATTTTCTAAAGCTCTATTTGGGTGGGATTAGTTTTATATGGGGTTGTAGAGTAATGTAATGTTGCTACAGGGCATCTGTAAAATGTAATGACCGGTTCACTAGAGATAAGAGATTTCTGTATAAATGACGGAATTTGGAGTGGTTATTCAATATATGCACTGCTACCCCTCCAAATAACATGCAAAACTGCAAAAACTCCTTTCCGCTAGATATGATGGAATATTTCCACCAATGCCCATTCGCACGGGATTACTATGAACTGCGGTCAAGTTTGTGGCTCCCTTTATAGACAGTAAAACATGACATCATCTTTACTGCTGCGGGAGCACACAGTCGGTTAAAATGACTGACATGGCACATTGAGACAGGACTAAAATCCCTGAGTAACACTAATAATAATTACATTACCACACCTCCCCATGTAAAAGTAATCCTATCTGAATAGGGCTTAAAGCAGCTTGATCATGAGCTCCTGGGGTGTATTTACAAGCTTGAAGAAGGATTTAAAAAAACATTCTGAATTTAAAATTAAACTCAGTTTTACTTTGTATATTTTCTGTCTTAGAAATAACAATGTATAAATCCTTAGATTAGCAATCAAGTTAATTAGTTAGTCAAATTTTACATACACAATTAAAATTTGACCGGTTGAGGTTGTTGTTCGCCTACACAGCAAGGATTTTGTTCATTGTTCTAGCTCACAGTCATATGGTGTTCTAAACTTTGTTGACAGTTGTGTGACCTTACTGAAGCTGATTGTATAAACCAAACTCTTTAGTTTGCTAACCTCTTTCTTCAAGATCATTTAAACCATCATTTGTGTCGCATCATTTGCGGGACACCTTACACCTTTGCATACAAATTTGTTAATGTATCTCTTGTTTTTCTCTTGTGGTGTGATGACAAATGTTAAGCAGTCATTTCTTTTTCTGGCTTTGTAGCTGAATAAGGAGTTCCAGGCAGAGGAAGCCCCTACAGTTATTTTGTGCATCAGCATGCAGTGGTTCAGAGAATGGGAAAGCTTTGTCAAAGGCAAAGACAATGGTATCAGTACTAAAATCACTTCACTTTTTGTCAGCTGTATGTGAAATGTCTTTCTGTTCTGCTCATGTTTGTTTATCTTATTTGTCTGCAAGTAAAACAGCTTATGTTTTTTTGTACATAACCTGCAGAGGATGCCTTTGTATGTATAGTAGAGGCCTAAATGACAGTGAAGGAAACCAGCACACTGCCTAGTTTTAAAGAGCTAAAACCTTTAATTGCTGGTAATGTTAAAAAATAAATGTCCCCTCAATTTAAAACCAGTTCCTATTTCTGTATCAGCAGGCAGTTACATTAGTCACAGTTACTGTTAGATGCCAGAATGTGGCCAGTCAATTTTAAAGCACTATGTTGTTGTGACAGTACTGTTTAAATTAGATTTTACACTTAAGGTTAGATTTGTCTCTGTAGGCCTCATTTACAGCGGGTATCTCTTAAATACAGGCTGAGGTAAGAAGTCCAGTGTACTGATTAATGAACTGTGTATACATTACTTTCTGAGAAAAGATTTCTTTTGGAATTTGTGAAATTAATTTCTACGAGGGAAGGGAAACCGTTAGCTGTGTGTTTGTCTGTTGAGCTCCGCTTGAGAGCTTTCTGGTACGAAGTGCTCTGGAGAGGAACTGGCTTGCGTTGCTGTTGTGTGCACTGTGAAATGTCATGTGTTCTAGATGCCCTCAAGAGCCAGGCCTCTGAAGCGAATTGTAAACAAACACACTTTCTAAGCTCTCCATGCCTGTTGGATCTCTCCCGCACACACACACGTACAGTGTATACACACCCACCCGTTCTGTAATAAAAACAGTCTGAGACCAGCAAAAGCTTGCCGAGACCACCCACATCTTTTTGATTAAATGTACACATCAGTGTATTCTCTTCATGTGTCTTATCTCTCCTCGTGCCTCCATCTTTCCAGAGCCGCCAGGTCCAATTGACAACAGCAAGATTGCGGTGATGAAGGGGGGCCATGTCCAGCTTAAACAGGGTGAGGCTGATGGAGTTGTGTGAAATTTGGTAATATGTATATGATGCTTCCAGTGACTCACTTCCCCCCACAATCTACTAATCACACAGCGGAGCACCTTCAGCAAGAGACTCATTCAGCTCCACTGCAGTAAGGAACGGTATAGGAGATCATTCTTAGCAACAGCAATCACACTGTATAATTCCTCCTCACTGTGCCGGGACATAATCAGACACTGAGCCACCTCAGACAGGCTCTTTGTTGATTATTGGAACTCTGTAACAACACACACTCTGCCACTCTGTCACTCATTTACTTTATACCCGATAGACGCTGTAGCACCGGATGGACAATATAGTACACATTCAACTCTTGTTGAACTCTCTCTCAACTGTTTTTACTGCACTTTACACATAAGAAACTTTACTTCTGGTAAATTAGACTGTTCTTATCTTATACTTGCTTCAATGCACTTTAATATTCGTTTTTATGTGAATATGGATAGACCTTACCTGCTTTGTGTAATACTTGTACTGTAGATACATCTGTACTTCATCTGCTGTGTTAAATTTACTGCTGGGATCCATCCATCCATCCATCCATCCATACCTTATATAATTTAACTTCAACCATATCTCTTTCGTGCACAAAAGTCACAAGCATGCACAGTTGATGTAAAACTGTTTACAACCGAGGGGCATTTTCTTTCATGGCGGATGAGAACATCACTGCTTTTTCTTATTTATTTAGTTGTTGAATCTACTGTGTAATTTTAGCTGTTCTGCTTTTTTCCCGTCAGGTTTATACTTGTGATTAAATAAAGGGTGCTCCACTAAGATGCCACCTATTTCTATAATGTGAGATGCAGTGTTAGCTACTTGTGTATCTGCAGTTATTTTACAGCTAATTAAAAACCTCATAAAACCTAATAAAACCTCATAAAATGACAAGGGATGCTGTTTAAGTAGTGCCTTATTGGAGTATCTGACTAAGTAAACAAACCTTAAGATCAGAATCAAAAAAAGGTTGCAGTAACCACATCTGACCCACCCTGAATACATTACCAGTTTAAGCATTTACAGCTCTGAGAGACCATGTGACTGAAATATCGATCTATTTTTGAAATTTTGTTTGTCTGCTTTGGTTGATCCACTCATATATATATATATATGTGTGTGTGTGTGTGTGTGTGTGTGTGTGTGTGTGTGTGTGTCTGCAGGAGCCGACTATGGACAAATTTCTGAGGAGACGTGGCAGTATTTGTTAGGAATTTATGGCGGTGGTCCTGAGATCGCTGTGAGGCAGAGCATTAGCCCTCCAGACCCCGACACACATGGAGAAAGGAAGATAGAGGCAGAAACCAGAGCTCTCTAAACGAGTAAGAAACACACACACATGCACAGTTGCAGAACATATAGGAAAATTCCTGATATTCTACTAAAATGAACATCTATGACGCAGGTCCTCGCTGGGCCTGTATTCAAAGCTTTTGCACTCGCAATCCAAATCTAGTTAAGCACGTATTAGTACAGTACGCAATGAACACTAGAGTCAAACGTTACAGCAAGCCGAGACACAATCAATCACAGCGTGACTTCAGAGAGATCTGACTTGATCCTCCTAGTAATTATGATATAATAGCAGGAAAAGAGGTAAAACATTACTCATAAATGGGCGTATCTCTGTGCCAGAAAACGCTGGGCCAGTTTGTGAAATACAAATAGAAAGCAGTGATTTGCCAACTCACTTTGACCTGCATTTATGGAAAAAGGACAAAACAAGATTCTTCCAGGAGTCTGAAAAAGACTGTGTGTGTCAAGGGCAAGGCTAAAAAACACAATGGAGGACTTTCATGCAGCTCTACATTTAAAAAAACAGCAAGTTGCTGTAATAGATATTTTCAGAGCACTCATAAATACTTGGACAAAGCATTGCCCATAAACACCATTCATCTCTGCATCCACAAGTGCATGTAGAAGTCTGTACCATGTGAAGTACAACCAATACATCTGCAGTATCTAGAAATGGACTGATGCACAGTGGAAGCACGAATTGTGATCTGACAGGTCAACCTTTCACATTTTAATTTGCATGGATATAATAGATATTGTGTCCTGGATCCATTTGATGGCCACATCCATTCATGTTGGCAGTATGTGCACCAATACGAATACGCTAATCAACACTGATCAAGATGCTTTTGAGATTATGAAGAACGCACAGTCTGGTGTGTCCAAGCCTGTCCTACAAGTAGTAGATTTTGGGTTTGAATGATATCTCTGCTATTGTAATTGTCGTTTCTCTTCCGTGTAGGTGGTGTCCTGAATGTGGCTGAGCATTTTTGCAACATGTTTACGCCTGCTTTCTTGTAAGCACTTTGTGAGCGCACCCAATGCCATGATCTGTTCCCTGTAGAAGACATGGACGTCTAGTAGCGCGGAGTTGGTAGGCTGAAAGGTCTATAAATCTTATTGGACAAAACTAATGTAGAATAAGCCACTGTCCTGCAGCTGGGCGGAGTGAGTTTCCTTTTTCCCCTGGCCCGCACACTCAAATACGCATTTAAACATTTCTTTTTTTCCTTTTTTCCCCTAAAATTCTATTTATACATGTATGCCAAGCTGTCTTACAAAAAAGTCTTACAAAAGAAAAAGCTTTACACATGTTATGTGGGCTAAGCAAGACCTAATAGGCTGTAGGTTGTAGATATTAACTGCCGGGGAGATTTAGCAGGCCACAATTGCAAGGGGCGGTGATGCATTATTCCATGTAGCATTAGCTCTACTGTATGTAACTGTATACTTCCATGAATGTGCACACTTAAAGGTAAAAAGAAAAAAACAAACAAACAGTATTCTTACAAATCCTCTATGTTTTCAAACTCTTAAAGGAATACTCTATATATTTTGAAGCCTGGTCCATATCTGCTGCTTATGTAACATGTTTCCCTGTACTTATAAAAGAACAGAAATCCTTAAAAAACACAGTTACAGTAAAAACTGGTTGCTGCGTTCTTTCAGCGCACATCTAAGGTATTTGTAAGTAACCTTGTAAATTTGTAAAGAGAAAACACTGCGGTAATTAGTTACTAGCTTAGTGGTGAGGGTTATCATAGATAGGAGCAACTTTGTCTAAGGTTGTTTTTCTAGCTTAAGTGTTTGTTTTATTTTGTTGCTCCTGTGTTCCAGATTAAAATGACATTTTAGGAAATCAGGTTTGGACATTTTTTTACACTGCTGTGCTAAAATCAGAAAAAATCATTGGTTAAATTTCCAGTCAAAACCTCCACAAATAACAATAATGTGTGGGGTTACAAATAAAAAGAATAAAATAACACGTATATGTTGTGTGTCCACCCTTTACCTTCACTACAGATTCCGTTCTGGGACACTTGATTTCAGGTTTTCACGTTCTGCTTCTCATGATCCAGATAATCCTGAACAAATTCACTGATGTTGAGGTTTGAACTCTGGGATTGTTCGATCTATTGTACTGAGAACACGGGCAGTTTGCGTAACCAATTTCTTGGTTTTCTCAATCAGGGCTTCTTAATCCTTCACATCCTTACTGATCTTTAAGGTTTAGTCGTCATCTTGCAGTGAAAGGATGAACAGACACACCTGTGGATGTTTTTTAAGTCTGAAGTAGAAGATGTAAGTATGAGGTCCTGCATGGTTGTTAGGAAAATCTGTTTATGTTTACTAATGTTTACTATTTTTAAGCTCTGTTTTTAGAAGCTATTGCTTTGTTTGTTTGTTTTTTTTTTGTGAAACTTGCATTCCTTTTGATTTCCTCGTCCATATGCTAGCGGATTATGTCATATCTAGTCTCTTCCTGAAATGGGAATAACCTGAATAACTTGATTTCTGTTTTGACTGGAGATTAAATCAATGAAAAATGCTTTTTGACTTTTGCACAATACTGCACATTGTTCTGTACTTAGTTTTGCGGTTTCTAAATTGTGTTGCATATTGTGTTCTGGGAATTCAGCATTATCCCAATAGCTTCTGTTATGAACAAGTTTCAGTTCAACATATTTTCTGCTGTTTTCTAAGTACAGGGAAGTGTGTCGGAAATGATTGTCCATTACGGTCAGCGGTACGGTGTAGGTGAAAAACGCTAGGGTAATCCTTTAAATCTATAAAAGGTTTTTATAAAAAGTGGTGTTCTCCCAAATGAACTTAAATTGCAGAGCGTTGCACAGATGAAACGCCCCAGGTCAGCTTACCTTGACCTTAAACATAAATTGACTCATTGTGAGTCACAATACGTTCTAGTAATTATGACTTCTGGTTTTTTTAGCTAGTGTTGTTGTTTCAGATGGTATCTTCTTTGTAGGCAGTAGTTAATACCTGCTCCTCTGCTGAGTCATAGCTAAAATTGTCATTTTCTATTCATTCCAAGTAGGACAGAGTCTGAAACGAAACAAAAATCATACTAGAATATTTCCTCATTAAATGCTAGTGCTGTCATGTCTACTGCCATCTCATGCACACCTCACTATTTCTTGCGCTCACTTGGTTGATAAGGTGTGTGCATGATGTGGGCTGTTGATAAGCATTTTCTTTGGAAGTTAAAGAGGTGTTCTGTATAGGAAGTTGACATATCATTTCCCATCTGAAGCAGCTCCGTAGCAGTCTGGCACCACGATTCTCGTTGGGCCACTATCCTTACTGATGTCGCTTTGAAAGTCTTTTATGCTTTTTTACTCCTAAATTAATTTGGGGGTTATCTGATCTGTTTGTTTTTCCAAATTTCTACATACATCAATGGTTGTGCTGTAAACAGGGTCATTCAGAGTGGTTTGATATGAAAAAGTTCATTAAAAAAAAACTTAAATATATGTTAATTGACAGTGTAGTTGATGGGAACCAGCACTTGGTCCTGTGTCGTGGAATGAAGCTTCCTTTCCTTAACTGTGCCTGGTATGTAGCTGTGGCTCCAATTAAAAATATCTGACTAGCTTGCACATTCACATTGCTGCTAGCATCAGGAGAAATAAAGGAAAGCAGATGGGAAAGGGAGGATTCACTCAACCCTGGGGTCACACAATACAAATATTTAATTTAATTACTATCCAGTATAACCAGTACATATGATGTTGATTATGAATGTACTTCTCAGCTATGAATGGATTTTTAAAAAATGTAGTCGGCCACAGTCTTCTCAGAACTATCGTAGCATGCATCATATTCTTACAGTTAAAAAAATATATCATATAAAAAATATAAATATATCATTTGAACGCAGTAGCTGCCCTTTACATTTGGTGAATGTTTGATGAAGAATGGACCAATAGACAAGCTCTACAAATACTTAATCTCTTTAGCGTACATGTACTCACATTAAAGGTTATTTGTTTGTCTTTGGAGATGTTTGAGTTTTTGTACAACAGTGATATTAATGACTGATTATTAGCTTTTTCAGGGTATTAAGCACTTTAAATGTCTGGTTTCCATCATGCATATATGTTTTTAAATTTACATTTTATATATTTTTATATATATAGTGCATGTTATATATGTGTGTATAACATGCACAATATATATATATATATATATATATATATATATATATATATATATATATATATATATATATATATATAATATATATATATATATAATATATATATATATATATATAATATATATAATATATATATATATATATATTAGTCTTGCAGACACTCTGCAAGTATCTGGAACCCCATGTTTCACATTGATTCACTCTGGGTGATTTGGCTTACAGTGTAATGATTGAATTTTGCAGAAATGTAGAAAAATAATCAGAATTCCACTGTAAATGGACAGTTCTGTAAATGTAATATGGTGGAAATGAACCTCTGTTGTGGATCCATGATGCACAGATATCTGCGACCCTGTCAAATCACAGCATTGCTGGTCATTTTCATGAGCTTTTCCTGCTACACTGTTACAAAAGCCAACATACAATTATGGTTTTCTATATACCTATAACAGAAATCACATGAAGGGAAGTCCTGAAGGGTTTAAAGTCCCAGCATTCAGCAGCAGCTGAAATTCACCAAAGTACAACACTGGCTCAGTGGTTGCACCAACCACAGAAAAACTGACATTTCTGTCGCTACGATTCTTGTTATTGGACTGTACAGTCAATTAAGGGCATGTGCAATGAATGGAAATTAGTTCTAGAGGATCTGGCTACAAAGGATTGTGAGCTAAACATAAACTGTCCTCTTGTGCACCCTCGCTGGATTGTACGTAATTGCGGGCCACTCTTTGCTGTCGTATCAGCTTGATCTTAGTCTGATCTGTGTTTCAAACTTGCGTATTTAAATATTTAGTCTTATTTTATTTTCTATTTATGTGATTTCTTTCATTCTACTGAGCAGAAAGGTTGTTGTACTATATGGACCAGTCATAGACAGCGTAATGGTGTGCTAGCTGATATTAAAATAAAATGTGAAGGAAAAATAACTATTGAACTGTTACATCTAAACAAAGAGTCTGTTATGCTCATTCTGTTACTTTCAACAAATTGAAATTCTAAGCTTAGTGCTGCTGTAATGGCTTTTTGACTCAGTTTGAATGTTTAGATGTCTCTGACTTCTTGACAAATGAACTAATAAAGCCTGTTCTTTCATCACTGTGTACATGTTTTTAATGAGAATGCCACGTTGGAACAGTAACTGCTATATAATCTAATGTGAGTTTCGGTTTTTGCCAGGGGTGGTAAAAATAATATTAACCAGTGATGTCATGTCTCTTCTCCCAGCACCCCACAGATTATAACACAGACATGCTCAGCTATATTACAATATATTACAATATATTACTTTCTGGTTACCTTGACCTAAATAAGAAGTAAAGTATGTTTTCTTCGCATTTTGGTGATACAGGGTGGTTGTATACAGTACTGTACAAAAGTGTCGGGACTTTGGTACATTATATTTAAAAAGCTATCTTTTATTTGTTTAGCAACTTGTGGCAACCCAGTATTACTTATACCAGTTATCATCTAATACCTGTTTTGACTGCTCAGTACTTCATTAAGCTAAATCAAGATTCTTCTGCTGAAGAAACTGAATACATTCATACAATGTCTGGGGTATCCAGGAGAAATCTGGAACTACACTTTGTTCTTCAAACTGGCACTCCTATTTACTTATTTAATCTGTTCTAATCATTCCTGCTGTTCTTACTGGTGAAAATAAACTTATTATTAAAGTAAAGGGTTTTGCATATATATTGTCCACAAAACATTTAGATTTTTGCTGTTTTTTTATTATTTACGTGATTTAAACATGATAGCTTTTATTCTTTATATCATAAAATTTCATGACAAATAGAAATGCTCCAGAATCGTATGGAATAAAAGCTACTTGCACTAAATGTAAAGAACGGGTTTGGCTGCACCAGTTAAGCTACTATTTTGGAGATAAATGTCTTGGACAGTGATGCTCAGTGATGCTATTTATATATTTTATTCCAGTACCCTGCCCATAGCAGTACTGACTCGTTCTAAAATAATTCAAATAGTGGTAAAATTAGAAATTTTCTGGTTCTCTGAATGATTTCATAAAGAATAGTAATGGAATGCATATTGCTTGTTGTACAGAAGTACATTGCTTGTTGCTAGTAATTTCATTTCATACATTATATTTACTTTCTATTCCTTAGGTTGTAAGCTCATTACCATGCCAAAAAAGCTAATACTCTGTGACTAATAACTAATAATCAATGAGTCTGATGTTAGTATTGTATATTATATATTGTATTGCTACACCTGTCAGTTGCAACAAACTGGATTTAATCCCTACGAGCTGAGGAGGCCTGTAAAGAAAGCATCCGCTCCCTCAGCTGTCCCTCTTCCATTTTAATCATCCTTACACCCCCTCTGTAAGCCCCCCGTCCCTCCCTACCGGTGCAGCTTTAAGTGCTCCGTCTGCTTCATCAAAACCATCTCCCAGGGGAGGTGTACGTGTGTGTGTGTGTGTGTGTGTGTGTGTATATATGCTTGTCACAGAGACCACAACCAGCCGTGATGTCATTTCCAAGTCCCCAGTCGAGCAAACAGACGAAGGAAAGCCCAGCATTAAGAGACAGGGGGGGAGATGCTGGAGTGGCATTGCTGAGCATGCCGAGCACCTAGATAAGCCTCAGTCTTGCTGATAGAGAGAAGATCGTCTTTTTCTTCAGGAGCATTCCAAAGTGAGTATTTGTCCTTCTTGATGCTATCAGTAAAATCTTGCTCCAGCTGAATGCTTGCAGATATTCACAACAACAGCTGCGAGCTTTCTCCACCAGCAGTGAATAGTAGCCTGTGTGGGGCTAGCTAGCATGGGGAGAAGAGGAACCTATCCAGGCTTTTTTTCTGGCAACAAGGGTGTGTCCTTTGTGAAAGGAACTGGATTCCTCACTGAACCTGCGTTGCTGTTTTATGAGGTCAAATGTTATGAATAGCTGGATGTACTGATGAAACATAGCTTAAGATGAACAGATTTCAGCAGATCTCTCATACATTATCAGAATATTTCATGCAAAAGTCAGAGACCACCTGTCATTTATTTATTTCACAGGGAAATGGCCAAGTTATACATTTATTCAGTGTCGGTGCCTAAAAAGCAGAGAACATTTTCTTAGTACTGTTACGTGTAAAAAATGACCTAATTGATCCTAATTATTCTGTAATGTATTAAAGTATCAATGTCCACCTTTTGCTTTTATTATAGAAGACATACTTTATTTTCCCAAGTGCCTGTTTTTGTTAGTCTCACATCTCTAAAGTTACAGTTTTTAAAGTTGGCTGCATTTTCTTCTTTTCATGATGCAGCAAATCCCAAACACATGCAGTGGTGCTGGGGTCTGGACTCTGGGGTGGTCACTTCATTGTTTTACCAAAAGCAGCATTTTATTTGATTTAGCAATGTCCTATTTTGTCTTTGTCTTTTCTCAGTGAAAGTTTCTTGGCAGCTGCACAGCCTCTGCTGTTCTGGGGGTCCCATGTTGGCTGGCTGCTCCAGCATTGGCAGGCTGCTAACTCATTAGCCATATCAGCTCTGATGCTACCTTCAAATGGAAACAAAGTATTTGCTTTAAGAATTCTTTTTTTTAGGATGAGGTCTTTTCTAGGTAACTCGCTCTTCCACACATTAACTGAGATCTTACTCATCTCCCCTTCAGTTCTTCAGTGTGATGAATGACTAACAGTTCACTTTTTCCACTAAACTCTTGGGAAACTGGGCTGTTCCAGGTATAGTTACACTTGCTAAACTATTAATGACCAACACGGTAAACAATTTGCTACAGCACCACCTTGAGGCTGACCAGTGCTGCAGCTCTAGTTAGTTAGGAATCTCAAAGACGGCAGCTGGTCGACTGTGGGCAGCTTTCTATGAATTTTTATTTAAGTGGCTTTTTTACTCTAATAGACAGCATAACACCAAAATTTCAGGTCTAATTTAGACAATTTAGGGGTCCAAGAAGTTAATTAGGGCTCTCAGGCGGAGCTTGATTTTCTCCTGTTTCTCAAAGGTCATGGTTTTGGTGGTCTACAAAGTCTGTGGTTTTGGAAACTCCAGATTTGTATTGTTTTTCTCCTTCCATGCAAAACTGGATACGTGTATATTATACCACTAAACTGATAGCAGGTGTTTGTGCTGAAATTAAGATTTTTGGTTTTACTTATTGATATTTTGGACTGTAGTATGAAGGGTCTTTCCTCTACAATGGAACATGTCATATATTACAGTTACTAGAGAGCTGATGTAAAAGGAATTGAAGCATATTAAAGAAATGAGTTCAGTCAAAGGTGTAGTTTATCAGTAACAAACAGTTATTCTCTACTGAGTATGTGTAAACAAACTAAACAAAACATTTAGTTTTTCTTTTTATGGGTACTTGTATGGCTCATTTTGTAAACTGAATGTATTTATTCCATCATTTCACTGTTGTTGGAACAAAACCTCATATTTACAAAATGATAACTTTACATGAGAAGGAAAACTTACCTCACTTTTAGTGTAAGTCGGTGTAAACAGATTTTTTTCCGAGTCGTTTTGGGTCATTTCCTTTCCTCAATTCAGCATAAAAATTACACCCAATAAAAATGACAATACACATTTTTGAAGTATGTCAAAACATAAGAAACGGGAAAGATAGGGATAAAGCTTTTGCTCTGACAGTAGCGATTCTGTTGAAGTGCTGTACGTTAGTGCCCTGGAGCATATTTCCACTAAATTAGATTAACTCTAATGATCAAACCGCATGTGTGAAATTTGAGTGCTTGAGAAGGATTACCCATCGCCAGAATGTGGTATTTTTGCTGAGGGAAAATATCTGGGGGGTGAGGTGGAGGTCACTGCATTTTTAATCAGTTAAGGTGACTTTGATGTACCTAATTACCTTCAAAGCGCACCGACAAGACAAGATCTTAATACTCCCTGCACTGCGTGTCTCCTCCCTAGACCACACTGAATCTTTCATAGATCTGACTACTTACACCTCAGCAACTCCAGTGTTTCTTTGTACTGTCAAGCCAATATAGAGCAAGTGTAGCTGAAAATAACTGAACTGCTCTGGCTCTCCTGCTTTACCCAGTTAGACTTCTGTAATGCTCTGTTTGGGAATTTATTCTTTCAGACAGACTGTTAGCTGTCCATGATGTAGAAATGTCAAAAAATCGAAATATATATATATATATATATATATATATATATATATATATATATATATATATATATATATATCTCGACACTATCCAATGAAAAACATACATCTCAATTTTTGTCCAATTTCTATTTTTCTTCATCAATCAAACACAGCAGCACATTGTGGATATGTTCCATAGAAGTGGTCCAAAACAGCTTGGAGAACTTATTGGTTCCATTGACTTACATTGAAATTGAAGACAGTTTTTGGCCTCTCCTGTAAAGTTACTGGACAGCGATAATATATATATATATATATATATATATATATATATATATATATATATATATATATATATATATATATATATATATATATATATATATATATATATATACCTTTTGGACGTTTATAACCTTTACAGTATTTATCATTGATTTGAAAACGCTGTTGGGCGTCATGTTGGACTGATTAACTACACACTACAGTAACTCACTACAAAGTGGTTATTCGAGACAGGACAGGCCAGAGCTAGCTGGTTAGCATGCTAACTTGAGTAGATATCTCTGCAGCATAGTACTGTCAAAACAATTATTTCTTTATGTTGTGATGATAATTTTAGTTATTTTGGAGTGAACCAAAAAATCTTGCTTATTGTTTCTTAAACGTGGAATTTTTCCAAGAAATTTTAGTTCTTCTGAAAAAAAAAAAGCAAAAACTAACAAAAAGTACAAGAGATACAACTTCTGATAGCTGTGGTATGTTATTATTGCTTTAGAGTTTGTTTTCAAGTTCTTGCAGCGTTTTCCCAAGAGCTTTTTTGGCCTTCATTGAACTCTTAATGTAATTCCCTGTAAACCACAGACTGCAGAGAAAAATCAGTTCTCTCCAGTGTTTACGCCAGTAGCCAAACACATATGAGTAACTTGAAGGTAGGAGCGTCCATTTAAGGTCAAACTCCAGCTCTTCTGTCTGAAAGTGCTCTTTCAATTCTTCAGCTTTTTCCTTATACTCTTCTGAGTGCACTTTGTGCTAGGCACTAAAATAATACCCAACAGGGGTTTAAATCTCTGACCTGACCAGCTGATTCTTGGAAAGGCTTTAGCGCATCTCTATTTTCATCATAATCTGATTTAGTTTGTTCATTACAATGTAGAAATACAGTATATTTCAAATACAAACGAATGCACAAGTGTGGCTGAAGTAACTGCTTACACAGTAGGGCGATATACACAATAAAAACAAACACCACTCATCACTGGGGTACTGGATAGAGCTCCATCACTCCAATGAAGTGCTGGAGCGTTTAGACCTCTCTAGACAATATTTGGCTCGTGTGGCTGCTCCAAAGCGTGCCTTAATACTGCCAGTGTTTTTGAAGGAACAGTGTGTAACCCGTCATGGTGTCATATTGTAACCTACTGGACCCCCTCACTTACCCGTCCCTTCCCTAAATCCTACAGTGGCCGTCAGGTTTTCTGCTGTCACATCAGCTTCTGTCCGTTTTCTCTTCTTTGGTGGTGAGGGTTCACTCGCCTTTACTTCTGAATTTGTGCCAAATAATGAATACAATCCTCAGTTTGTCTAAATAGGAGCTCTCCAACTTCTCACAACACAAAATAGTTATCCAGCGGAGTTCTAGCTATTTATTCACCTCTACTTAAACCTTTAACACCAAGCAAATCATATTTCAGTTTTTGAGACCTGTTAAATCACTGTTAATTTATTTTTCCCAAATAACCTGATGTACACCTGAACTTTGCTCAAACCCACACTTTTGTAAATTTCAGTGGAGAACCAAAGATTGTAGTAGATACACAATGTGTTGAACACTGTTGTACAATATGGAAACATGTTCTTTTGTAAGTTAGTAATGACTCGGGTAAATTTAAAACAAAGGGTTAAAACATTGTGTTCTAAATGCTTTGATTTGTTAGCAAAAAAATTCCAGATGTACCAAATATAATACAAAACAACTCATATATAACATCTTTCTAATTTTATCTAAGGTAATTGTTCTTATTATTATATTTGTTATTATTTACATAATAATCAATTATTGTTATGAATTTATTTGTATTTATTTATTTAAATTATTTTATTCTACTTGAAAGTCAAATAAACACTCATGGAGTTGTTATTCTGCAGCTTCTTTTTTTAATTTTCCCATTCCACCTTAAACGGTGCAGCAATTATAATAAGAAGCTGACTTCAGCTTCGTAGGTTTAATGTTGCTATCAAAATATATCTTACCTGGAATTTTTTTTAATAGAGCTACCAGTAAATATGCGCTACAACAGGACATTTGACAAAGATATTTTTTTCTATATCCTCCAACCAGTGCTACATCACCACCAAATGAAAACATAAAACGCAAAGGCCACTTTCTACAGTGTGTGGTTTGTCTATGCTGAGCTACTGCATCAACACTGTTGCTCTGTGCAGCAGCCTTTATTGGAAGATGTAGATATAAGGGGCTCTTACTAAGCACATGAAAACATGACAGTTTTTAGTTACAGGTAACTACACGCTCACAAAAACATAGTTTTGTATATTATATTTCTTTAATATAAAATTAATGTCCCTACAATAACAATATTCCTTAATAGAAATATAACATAAAACAAGATGTTTTTATGAACGTGTAGTTAGAACAACTCTAGGATGGAACACTGAACACATATTTCTTTGGATATTATTATAATCGATTACAGCTGGTTGCAACATTCCAAAACTGGTGCAGCGGGATTCATTAATGCCACACCCAGACATGGGCATGCAATAACTCAGGACTCAAAAACAAAAACAGGGAAAAATAGTGAGCAACTGATTACATGATTTTGTTGTTGTAAGTGCTGAAATGGTGCTGCTCTTAATATTTGGACCACTGAGGCAATATAATGATTGCTGCACAGTTTAAGGTGGATTAAGAGAACTAAAACAAAGAGCTGGCGAATAAGAACCTGACTTCAACCTCGTAGTTTTAATGCTGATAGAGACATAAGCTACCTGGAGTTTTGTGAATGGAGCTCTTGATAAATATGCAGTACAAAAGGACATTTCTAATCTTTTACATCTTCCAGCCGGTGCTACAGCATTGTTCTGCGTGCTGTACATGTCAGTTTGATTTGCTGAAGTTTAGTCCACTAGCAGCGGGACAGTTCCACATGAAATTTTTACCACAAACGAGTGTTGTTGGACCACTTCATTTACCAGTAGCAGCAGTTATAGTAACTGATCAGATGCCAAGACCTAAAAGTCTTACTAAAACAATATTTACTAAAAGAATAACACTTCAACAACTCCCACTGCGAAATGTGCTTTAATGTGGCTGCAGTATGCATTCAGAATGCGTTGTTTCCCAAATTCTCTTTTCTGAGTCAGATCAGAATTACGCCCTTCTGGGTCATTCTTTGTCATTACCACTGAACCTGCATTTCCTTATAGTTCATAGGCGGCTCCACTGCTACACCTCACACCTAGTAAGCAGGACTACCTGCAGTGTTTGGAATCAGCTACAGCCTGAATATTAATTTCAGATGTATTTTTGTGGCTGCTTCAATTTCGCATTTTGTACTGCACCTGCTCGTGTAGATACATCTTATCTGTAACAGTCTAACTGCTAATCGAAGTATTGTGTTTCTCTCCATAGGCTGGGCAAAAACCTGAGTGGTGTTCATCACAGCATCATATTCATTCAACAAACAATGTGTGAGAACCACTTCTGGGATTACTGGACAAAGCAGGTCAGCCAGGGGCCTTCCACAGCGGCAGAAGCTCGGGTGGCTAGAAGCTCCTACAGTGTAATAGAGTAACCCAAGAGTGGACTGGCATACAAAACCATCATAAAGCCTACTGAAAATATTACAATATACTAACAACATATAATATACTCAGTAGGACTTCCTTGCTGGTTCCAGAGTTCTGTTTGTTTCTTGTCGATGGCGAGAGCAAAAAAGAGCTTTATTTTGCTGACCTTGTTCGGAATAGGAACCTTAACTGGAAAGATCTCCTTTTGCCCTGCCCAAAGAGAGAGAGAGAGATTCATGAGTGTAAATATTTACATTTGACCTGTGTGTGTGTGTAAAGCTGAACCGGGAGTGGTGCCATGACCCTGTAACCTCTGGACTACCTTCCTCTCTCACACATCTGCACGAGAGACATCCAAGAAGCACGCAACGGCAGCCTCTCTCCTTCTACTTTTCTTTCATCCCATCCACCAAGCTATTGTTCTCACTCGCCCCCAGGCTATCCAAAAAGTTCCAAAGAGGCTTTCAGTGTTCCCCTTTTCACACAACGTTCCTCAGACGCAGACTTGCAGTTACACGCTAGACCCGCTACCAAAGTTGCAACGCAAGCGTGATGTGTTTGGAAGACTAATGGGGCTGACGTTGTTAATGAATGTTTTATTGCTGTGAGTCTGTAGAGCTACACTGGGCCAAATAGCAAATGCGTATCTTGGGTAGTTCTGGGTGATATTGATGGTACTCAGTATTAAGGTCATTCCCAAATATATGATGTTTAAGCTTGCATTAATCATTTTAATGAACCACCTGCACAGCAGTGGTTTATGCTAGTGATGAAAGATGAATTGCTTCTGTATCAGTATTTGTATCACAAAAGGTATACTTGTGATTGTAGCCTACATTACTAGTAGGTCCAAACGGGGGGAATCCAATGGAATGGCATGGAACTGGTTGTGGATGAGTTCAAAAGCAACACTTGTGCTGTGTACATGATAGCATAACTATTAACTTCTTGAAGCCATAAGTCAGAAAATAGGGACATTTTGTGGTTTCTCTTGGCCAAAATGTCAGTTCTGGACCTTCATTTCTAGACAATAATTGCACAGTATGTTGGTTCAGGTCTAGTCTATTCCAAATGATTATCTTCAGAACTTAACATTGTTTTCTTCTCGTAAAATTGGGCCAAAATGAAGATTCTTTATTGTATTGCATTGTATTGTAAACAATAACTAGCCAGAATCCACATTTTCAGAACGCAAGTGTACTTAAATATTTGCTTATTATGGCTCTTTTAAAAAAGCATGAAGATCTCAGCAAGTGTTTTCTGTCATCTATGGATGTTACTAAGGTAATGCTAATGTGTGACACCAGTACTGGCCTATTGATAAGCTCATATTCAGTTGCTTTCTGCCAGCCAGGGTGTGTGACTAGTATGAGGTCATGTCTGTGTTGAAGTCTGTGAGTGTGTGTGATGTTAGACTTACAAAGTGGGAACTTTATTGGTTTTGTATGATTGTATCCCTTTGAGAAGTCATTCTGAGGTATTTACGTAAGCAGCTCAGTAATAACTCCACCAGTTTGTTTATTGTGTATGTACTGAATAATAAGCCTTACGAAAAGCCTTACGATGTTGATGTACTAAGCAACCTAAGAAGCCGGACACATACTGGGACAATGGGCTGCGCAATATGCACTCAGTTGATTGACATGTTGAATGTGTCTGGACAGAGAGCTGGAGAGGGAGCTATGGAAATGGCCGGCTTTCCACAGATCCCTCAGCAGGACTATCACAGGCTGTCTGGCCTGCATTACACCTCTTCCTTCTCTGACGCCGAGGACTGCTGCGACGACATGACCAGTACAAGCTCCTCCTCAGACTACCTCGGAATGGACGACTGACAGGACTGAATGTGATGCAGTCAGTGTGTACAGTTCGGCTAAACTTTGGAAACACCTTGTCATTTAGATTCCAATTAAGGTTTCATCGTTGCTGTTTCTTACCAGTTATGGGAAAATACATACAAACAAAGCTTTTGTTGAAGTGGAACTCCACAGATTTTAAAAATCTACATCATTAAGCAGTTCAGATGAAAACAAAGTTATTTCTAGTGGTTTAGTGTGAAACGCTTTGTTTACAGAGTCAGACTTGTTTGCAGTGGTGGTGACAGGAACCACACGCCTGAAGAGTTTAATGCCTTAATGCCTAAACGTATAGATATAACACTACCTACTGGTTTGTATTTTAATTTATTTATGGCGGAGGGGTACATGCAGAATGTTGTGGGGCAGAAACAGTCCCTAAAAAAAAAACACGCACCCCTTCCCATCAGATTTATGAGTATTTTGCCATCATCAATATTACATATTAACACTCAGAGGACACATGTAGGTTCACAGGTGGTTTTGTACAGTAAGTACATGGCTATGTTTGTGTTATAAACAAGGCGACCCCTGGTTCCCATGAACACCACTGTAAAGAAATCAGAATCTGTCCTTTTCTCTACAATTAACCATTTCATATCAATCCACTCTGAATGAGCTGAACTGAATTATTATGTAGAAAAATTGGTGGAATTCCCCTTTAACAATAATCTACTATTGGGTGGGTCTGTTTTCTTTAGTATGATGAAAAGATTTTCACAGCAAACCGGACTGAGCCCTAAAGACTGCTGACATAACAAGGGGATCAAATGCATGGGCTTGGACACTATTCATGAGGTAATATGAGTTTTTCAATTGTTTAAAAGGGCCAAAATGTGAATGGACTATGTCATGTTCTCAAGGTTTTCCATATTCGGTAGCACAGAAATGAGTCTTACTGCTTCACTGGCTTGACAGAATTCATTTGTAAGCTTTTTGTGTTTTCACTCCTCACAATCTATCACTTCTGTCTCACAACAATACCTAGCATGCATTACACAAATACACACAGCACAGCAATAAAGACGTCCTCACTGCTAGCTGTTGTAGAGGCTAATGGATAAAAAGCTTCCAGGTACATTAGTCAGCTTATCAGCCTGTCCTCACCTTCAAGATACATCATCAGAAGGGAGTTTTCCTACTTCCTGCTTTACAAATTGTTGTGGCGCCTCAGAATGTGTCTAAGCATGTTTACAACAAATGTTGCACCAAGACTGCTTTACCAATTACAAGAAAAGTTTTTGTCACAGGTATTTATGTGCTATAATAAAAAAAGATTGATTTTTTTGGATTATTGCAAACCAACCAAGAAAACATGCTCATTTGTTTTTTAAATGTTTTACTGGTTGTCTACACGTACCATTTTCAACCAAAAACTAACTAAATAAATAAATAATAATAATAAAAAATGCCTATCTGTGTATTTGTGTGTCATATATATATATTCAGAGCCAGCAGTAAACCTACATGTTTCTTTTGAGCTTTTATATAATATTGACAAAAGTAAACTCAGCAAACGCTGAAACTCGGCAAGAATCCACATTCAACAGCAAACAAAAGCACTAATATAAATAGAAACGTTAATACAAGAGTTAATGTTCATGTTCCTTTCCACAACTGGAGACGCTCTTGGTAAGTAAAGGGATAATGCTGAACTTGTGTTTCTTCTAGACTGGTAAGTAAACAGCTGTCAATGCTGACATTAATGCTGAGGATTAGAGACTGTGTTTCTTATAATACGGGAGGGCCCCAGTATGTACAGTCGGATAGTATGTTGCCCCCGGTTTGATTGGAGTATAAATTGAACAAATGACAAAATCTTATCATTTATTCTTATATTGTGTTTACATAATACATCAAATCTTTTTTTAAATGCTTCAACAAAATGGCAAAAGGTACATG
Organism: Megaleporinus macrocephalus; assembly: GCA_021613375.1. Classification (NCBI taxonomy): domain Eukaryota; kingdom Metazoa; phylum Chordata; class Actinopteri; order Characiformes; family Anostomidae; genus Megaleporinus; species Megaleporinus macrocephalus. The sequence goes on from CM038726.1 coordinate 23,826,505, forward strand.
GAGGAGAATATTTACGTTAACATACTATATACTATATGTTAATACATTGGTGTAGGAAACCAGGGGGATATTAGAAACAGGTAGATTTGTCCCACTCAAAAATTGAACTCAGACAAAAAAAACTCAGCCTTTGCAATTGTGTTGAGATGCCTGTTCAGAAATATCCTGCAGTCAGCAGCTTCACTGACCCAAGCTCTTGCCTCGCCAGAGCGTTGTGTAGCTGGTGCCAGCTTTAAACACAAGGTGAAGAGAGCAATGAACAGCAACAATAACCATATATACTGCAATAAAACGGCTTTGGTATAATGTGTTGTTATGGTAACAGACTAACAGGGTTTGGGTTAGCTAACGTTTATATTAACTTTTGACAGAAAGCACTCTGGAACGTAAAGTTACACTACTCTCTGTTCACGCCCCAAACTGCAGACTGCTACTACACTAAATACATAAAAAATAAAATAAATAAATAAACGAAGTGCTTTCAGTAGTGCAGTATGTAATGTTCCAGATGGTGCTGTTTGGGACACAGCCTTACTGTCTAACATTAATGTTAGTCTTGTCTAGTCAGGAAACCTTAACATACATTTTTGGTCATTTCATTTCAGCATTATGCCACCAAAGAAAATAATATACTTTTTAGTTATATGTGTATATGATCCAGACATTGTATGCATAATTTAAAAGTTTTCTAACAGCAGGACCATGTAATGTGGAGTATCTTGTTTAGTTTGTAAAGTGATCTTTAAATGGATTTATCTAATAATAAACAGACGTACAGATAATGTTGTATTTTGTTTATTTATTTGTAATTTACTGTAATTCCACAAAAGTTGTTCTACATCACTACATACAGTAAATTACTGCCTAGAGTGGAATCCACTTATAGGTAATATTTTAGGGGATAGGGTGGGCTTTGATTCATATTAGCAAATGTGCCCCTTGTGTTAATATTCCATAATGGAAATGCAAAAATCATTTCCTATTGAGTTAGGAGGCAGATTGTGTGATAAAGAGATAAGACAAATAAGTAGATGCATCCAGTAACATGTACAAGATCTGTCTTGCTTGTGCATAGGGCATGAAGAATGTTGCAATATTGGTTGTGCTTTAAGAAACATCCTGCCTTCTGGGTATACTATACATACTGGTCTGAGCCAGTTATGTTTCACTTCAACACAATCTCTGTGCGATTTGGCAATCTCTTCCTCACGCAACAATGATCACAGTTTAAACAGTGAATAAAATGACATCTTAATGTAAAATAGAAAATATAGCAAATGTTATCACTGCAGATGAACAAATACCGTTTCTATTACTTTTATGGCTTCAATTAAATTTAGGTTATTCATTTCTAGATTAGAAATGACTAATTTCTTCTTTCTGTTGGTCTGTTCACCATGAAATGGTCAGACACTGTAAATGGCAACTGGCACTTCTGTAGAAACATTTGATTCAAGGAAAAGAAATACATTAAGGTTTTAATATGATGGTGATGGCAAAAAAAGACTAAAAGACTAAAAAAGACTTCTTCTGCTTTGCCATGACTTTCCTGCCCAATAAAAACCTTTAAAAGTGCAACCAGTCACATGAACCTCCCAGTTACAGTCATTCAGTTCCAACAAGACCCATCATCAACCAGTTATGAGTAAGAAAACTAAAAAGCTATAATAATGAAGTTAACAATGTCTCTTACAAAATAACAATGATTATAATTTACATAACATAATAATTACAAATTATACAAATAAGTCCATGAGCAGTCTAACGCCATACTGGGGGACATCCTTGTATTCAAAGAGATACTGTACCAGGTCTGTGGCATCATGACTTAACAACCACCTGGAATAACACAGCAATGTCCAAACAATGCCTCAGTAATCACTTGGGATGACACAGCAATTCATATCATGATATAAGTGAAATTTTAAAATTACAAATTAAATTGAGAAAGGTTTTTAACAGCGGTTTACTATTCTGTAACTACTCGGGGAAAGGCCATCAAGTATGAGTGGCCACACACCCCCCACGTTATGTAAACATGCACCATCCCAAGTCTTATATGTAAGGTGAGGACTAGACCTCATGACAGTGGTTTGGTCAGCTGCAGGTGGTCCTGCATACAAGGCTAATAACCCTGAGAGTCCTGCAGTTCCTCTTATACTGCGAACACACAGCAAAACATAAAACATGATTAAAAAGAAAGAGAGAGAGAGAATTACAACTGATACACCAACAGAACCCCCATATCGCCACTTCTAGTTTTGAATATTAAAACTAGGTTAAGAATACGGTGTATGTCTACACTATAGAGTGCTCATGGTGACCACGTGAGAGTGTCAGTAGAACACACAGGTCAGAAGGTATGTCCTGTGTGATCTGTCTCTAATAAGACTTATTCCTTAAAGAAATCACTTTTAGTGATCTCAGACCACTGATAGCTCTTACATCACAATATCCTCATGTGAAGCCGTAGGATTGGGTAAATGTTTTATTGGCTAATAGGAACTTTCCCACTTCACGTGAACACAGATGTGGAAACTAATACATTGTTACTGCTATAAAATGAATCGCTCATTTCCTCCCAACTAAAGTAATCTGTGGATATAACACAGTGAAATAACACAGTCATTCTGGTCCCTGTCTTTTCAGACCTCCTATTGTGATGACCTAGCAATGGATAAATTCTGAAGTCATAACAATCGTTCCAGGAAGAGTTATGTTCCTGAAAGTCTGTACGTCCTTACATCAGTATTATGATGACATCATAACGGGGACTAAATTTGCTGAAAGACTGATGCAACCCTTCCAGAGAATGGCAAGGACAGTATATTTTATATTTCAACATTTTAAAAATACCAAAGATTTAGCACTGGTTCTTTCCTGGGCAACTGGTAAGGAAAAGTGTTCATCTTCTACATTGTAAAGTGGTTAAAGATGCCATTTATATTCCAGCGTCCTTAGATAATAAAATAAATAAATAACAACTTACTCTAGTTACTTATTGTACTTACAGTAGTTACTGAAGGGATAACTGAGGTGCATTTAAATTCACCACTGAGAATTTAGGGCCGCAATACAATTTAGAACTGTTTATGGCGGCACTTATTCACCAAAATAGAACTACATCCACCAGAGATTGTGGATGAATCCCAAATGTCTTTGTTAGACATAGTCTACACGGTTTAGGTTAGAGGGCCATTTGAGGTTTAGCCTAGGTTTTGGATGGTAACTGTTAATACCAAGCTTCTTCGAAGAGAGTCTTGGAAATGGTTAACACACCGACATGTATTTGTATAAGTACACACTGAAACGTCCAATTAAATAGATTTACATAACACTTTCTCAGGTTGCTAAGAATCTAAGAATTTTGCACAGTACCACACAAACACACTTTAATTTCTTTTGAAATTAAAAACTTCAATTATTGGGCTACATTCAGCTTTATGCACACTTTGAGCAGGAAAGTTTTCTTAGACCTGGCAACCCTGTCTGAGCGGACCTATTCACAAGACAAGACTAAACAAGACAACTTTATTTATGAAGCACATTTTAAAGACAGCAAGTGTCAACCAAAGTGCTGTATAATAAAATAAATTTAAATAATCATAAATAATAATAATAATAATAAGAGGCAGAGTGCCTACATGGGAAAATAATTGTATCTAGTAGAAAAGTCACTAATATCAAAAGAAAACCAGTAAATCAGACAAAATCAAAGTTTTCAAATTTGTTTTAAAAATCTTTAGTGTTGGAGAAAATTATATGTATAATGGAAGGCTGTTCACTGCTTATGTTTGTAACTGTTCTTTAGCCCTTGATTTTGACCATGATCACTGAAATCTGAGGCTTCACACTCATTCAATCACAAGTAAGAAGCACACAACACTGGTCTGCGATCACCTGAAAACTAGGTGCCATAATGGCAGTTAAGCTAGCAGCGTTAGGAATTAAAGCAAAATTCCACCAACTTTTCAAACTGTCTCAATAATTCAGTCCTTGAAATCCACATTCAGTGTGATTTGATTTGTAATGGTTTGTTGTGGAGAAACCTAATGAAGGTCTTTACAGTGGTGGTATTAAGAACCAGGGATTGGTCTATCTACAACCCAAATACAGCTTTTTTTTCTTACTATACAAAACCAACAGTGAACGTCTGCAAGTTTTCTTTGGGGACTACTTTGCATTTCAATGCCCTACATGTACAGTAGCGTTCGAATAAATGGATTTAAATACATTTTAAACCAAAACCTTGCTATAAATCAATGTGTCAGCCATCAGTAAAGATATATCTAGCCATTTCCGATAATAACATTCTGTGAGGGAGATTTCAGAGATTTCCAGTGAACTCTGACTCAAGCTAGTTTTACACCAAGCTACTTCTCAATGACGTGTTTAAGCAAAACAAACCTTTGTAAAACATGTTATTGTTATTGGTTGATACTAATTAAATAGCTAATAAACACACACATATATAAACATACACAGTGTACAGTACACACAGGCATACAAATATACACACATACATATACACCTACCTTGAAGCTACACTCTTTGTCCATTTTATACTGTGCTAGCGCTCTTTCACTTTGTTCTTCAGTGGGCTGGACCTCTTAATGACCACCACCACAGAGCAGGCTACTTGTGGGCGGTGTTTCATTCTCAGCTGGTGGTGTGATAGTGTGTGTTGTGATGCTATGAGTGGATCAGACACAGCAGTGCTGCTGGAGTTTTTAAACACTGTCTCCACTCACTGTCCACTTTATCAGATACTCCTAGTTTGCTGTAAAGTCAGAGACGACAGCTCATCTGTTGCTCATTCTCTAGCCCTTCATCTGTGGTCACAGGATTCTGCCCACAGGACAGGTCTGACTAAAAAGGTCTGACTAATCCACTCACACCAGCACAACACAGACTAACAGTCCCACAATGATAGTGTCACTGCAGTGCTGAGAATCATCCACAACCAACACAATACCAGCTCTGTTGTGGCGGTCGTGAGGGGGTCCTGACCATTAAAGTACAGGGTAACAAACCTCTCAAAGTTTTTTACTTTTATAAAGAGAGTTTTTTCTTGGAGGAGGAGCTGATACATGGACAGTGGATGTTGTGTGTAGGATATTTACTTGAGTTTGCATTAATATGTATGGAGTGTATTGGAGGTGGGCATCAATTGTAAAGAACTCCAGTTTTCCAGTCAACACTACAGCTCTGTGAGAAGGGGAGGGGAAAAGTGACTCCGGTGAGTAAAAGTTTGTGGGATAGCCCCCCCTCTGCCTTTAACACGTCTGCTCTCATGTTCTGTGGTGAGTCAGTGCAGACCAGCCAGCTTCTGCTTATAAACCCGCCAAGGGCTCCTTCACTGCTTCACCACCGCAGAGCTCTGCAGCAGTGAGAGAGAAAGAGAGAGTGTGTGAGACAGTGAGAGCGAAAGGAAGACAGAGAGAAACAGCAGCATGCTGGGCAACCCGGTGTTTTCATGCTTCGTGTTTTACAGCACGCTTTTAATACTGAAGATGTACATCATCGCCATCATCACGGGGCAAGTGAGGCTGCGGAAAAAGGTAAGACTTTTCTCTTACAGAGATTTTGGCGATAAAACGGAGAAGTTTAAAACTAGTTAGGCAGCGAATGGAGCCGTTACTGAGCGTAAACTTGAAGAAAGACGTCCCTGAAGTTAGCTTCTTATTCGAATTCCCCATTCCACCTTAAACTCTTATTCAAATTCCCTATTCCACCGTAAACTCTTATTCAAATCCCCTATTCCACCTTAAACTCTTATTCAAATTCCCTATTCCACCTTAAACTCTTATTCAAATTCCCCATTCCACCTTAAACTCTTATTCAAACTCCCCATTCCACCTTAAACTCTTATTCAAACTCCCCATTCCACCTTAAACTCTTATTCGAATTCCCCATTCCACCTTAAACTCTTATTCGAATTCCCCATTCCACCTTAAACTCTTATTCGAATTCCCCATTCCACCTTAAACTCTTATTCGAATTCCCCATTCCACCTTAAACTCTTATTCGAATTCCTCATTCCACCTTAAACTCTTATTCGAATTCCCCATTCCACCTTAAACTCGTATTCGAATTCCTCATTCCACCTTAAACTCTTATTCAAATTCCCCATTCCACCTTAAACTCTTATTCGAATTCCCCATTCCACCTTAAACTCTTATTCGAATTCCCCATTGCACCTTAAACTCTTATTCGAATTCCCCATTCCACCTTAAACTCTTATTCGAATTCCCCATTCCACCTTAAACTCTTATTCGAATTCCCCATTCCACCTTAAACTCTTATTCGAATTCCCCATTCCACCTTAAATGGCGCAAATCGCCGGAATGGAACTGCTGCACGGGTTAAGGAGGAACGGGGAATTCGGCGCTACCTCTAGAAAAGGTGGTAAAAGTTATATGCTGTGTTTTATTTTTCAGGCTTTCGCTAACGTTGAAGACGCGATGAGGCACGGAGGAGAGCAGTTCTGCCGAGAAGACCAGTACGTAGAGAGGTGCAGAAGGTAAGACAGCTAGCTCCTCAGAGGAGATTCATGATCTGCTCGTATGGTCTGTAAACTGTGCAGCCTCTCCGTCACGCACAGCAGCTCTCACAAGTTCGCTATTAAGTGATTAGGTGTATACAGTGACTGTGCTGTGATGCTACAACTGCTAGCACAGATTTCAACTAGTTCAATTGTCCTATTTTGATGTTCCTGCAATGGAAACCTATTAATGCTTCCGTAAAGGGCAACTCCACCCATTTTTTATTGAAAACATTTGACGTAAATAAATGATTGAGATGTATACGAAATGGATTTATCTGAAATGGCCGTGATAGGAACCAGATATCCTCTAAAAGCTCTCTCACAAAAAAAGAAGTTATTCCATGAAATGCTACAAAGCAGCATGATTAGATCTATGCTGCCTGGTGTCTGATAGTTTGTGATAAAGGAGGGGTACGAGCAGGACGCTGTGAGGCAAAACAGCCCTAGAATAAAGCTTATTATTTGAGATATATGCCTATTTTATTATCACCAGTATTATATGTATGCTTTGAATAGTACATTTTGGATAGAAATGTAAATAAAGTGGTGTAATTCTCCTTTTAATGGCCCAGAAAGCTGTCAAGGACAGTATATAATTTATTGACAATCATTTAAGAACTTCTTGGTTCTAGAAAACTAGAAATATTGAATAATTATTAAGGTCTTATAGTATTTCAGTCAGTCTTTTAAGTTAAACATATTGAATAATATAACAGCAGCTACTGATGTGACCACTGGTTTCAAACTTTTAAATATTGTTCTGTTTAGGTTTGACCATAAAATGCATAGATATGCCATAGATAATTCTATTCTGAATTAAGGCACATTCAAAGGTTGCTAGACATCACAGGGTTAAACTTGATGCACATGCACTAATGTTGGTGTGAAAGTATATTTGCACCATCAGATTTTAGTCTATTGCAATGTAAGTGATGATTTATAAATCATTATACATGATTGAAGCATTTTCATACCAACACTGTATTGTCTCTCAGCTGGACTTGTGTTGTGTTGATGTAATCTGCCCTGTTTATGTGGAAATGGTGTTCGCGTTAGGATTAAGTCACCACTTTGCATTTCGTTCTCCCGCCCTTTCCCCGGATCTTGAGTCCTATTCTGCTCCGTAGAGAGCTGCAGGTTGGTCGCTGTTCAAGCTTGCTGGGAAATGATGCATGTGACCTGGAGGCTAAGAAACAGATGTTTTTCTCCCTTAAAACTTTTCCATGTGTCTGTTTCCAACCTTGATTTCTTCAGGCTGTAGGCAGACTCATACCTACCTACCCATCGTATTTTTGTTTGCTTTTAATGAACATTTATGAGCAGTTTTGTAGCAACAAGCAAGACATCTGTACTAAATTAGTGGAGAGAGTGGGCCATGGTGCCAGATGGATGACTGACCATGGCCTACTTAGAAAGTTCAGGTTTTTTCAGCATTTTAAATTGTTAGCTGATGACTACACAGAAGGTATGTGACTTTGGTGGGTGTGAAAGATGCTCAGATGCGGTTCTACACGTCCATTTACACCCTATGATTTGGGCGACAACCTAGAATGAAACGAGGTGTTTTCCTTTTTTGGTGAGCTCATGAATAATTTGAGAGCTCTGCTCTGATTGGCTGCTTTATAGTGATGATCACACAGAAGCAACATGTCAAAATAGACACAGACAGAAAACTAATATGAACCTCCAGCAAAATAATCTAAATAAGCTAGATTGTCTTATTGTCTTAGCATTGCTGGCTACTTTCTTTATTCCCTACACCAACACAAAGTAAACCAACGTTACTAAATATGAAACGGCTTCAAAGATCTGCTTTAACTGTCAAACAGTGATACAATCACACAGCATGGCTGCTACTTATATTTTCCTGTTGACGTTGTGAGGCTAATAAAGGTGGATCAGCTTCCCTCGTCAGTCACCTAAGTCAAACACTGAGTGAAGCTGCTTGATAGTGTTAAAGATTTGAGAAACTGTCTGGAGTGAAATGCGCAGACCAAACTAACTAATTTGAACTTAAGGTGTCCAGGATCTTCTTAAAGATGTTGGAAGCTAAAGTTGGCTCTCTATTTGCCAGCTTGTTTTTCATGTTTTCGGTTCCACTTTTCGGTTCCATTCTGGTTTCTGACCAAGCAGTAGCATATAAGGTTGAATAGAACATTCAAGTAAGTAAAGCTAACTTCAGCCTTGCTTAAACATCAACCATTAATCAACACAACCTAATAACAGTTTTGTTTCTTGCTCAATTGGTGTGTAAATTTTTAAGTCAAGTGTTTTGGAACTTAGTGGCCCATTTTCTCCGATCTTTTGTAAAGAAGGGATTTGTATTTGAAGGACAAAATGCAGTGTTTGAAGTTAATGGTATGTCAGGTCTATACCGAATTCTACTTATTCAACTATGCCAATGCAATTACAGTCTTCAGTGGCATCTTTTTCTCTTTATCTGCATAATTTTCTGTGCAAATGTTCCATTAACTTGCTACATTTTTTACTCTCCAAACACACTAAAACCCATATATATATATATATATATATATATATATATATATATATATATATATATATATATATATATATATATATTGAGTGCCATAGAAGAACCACCTTTTGAAAAAACAATATAGGTGTTTATGAAGACCCAATGGTACAAAAGTGTCTGCATTATAATGTACAGGTTCTATATCAATAAACATTTTTCCCTAGAACCAGGTGACCAGGTCAAGACCCATTTAGGGATATTTATTTTTAAGAGTGCAGCTTCTATCCGCATAGTGGTTTGTTACGCACACAGTATGTGATGGAGAAAGTATATGCCCGTGTGTGAAAAAGGGACTGTGAGCCCTCAAATACTAAAACAATATTTATGAGACCAGGTCCGGCAGCCAGGAAGGATGCAGACGTCTGTTCGAACTACAAAGCAGCAGATTTGTTTTTTCACCTTTAGGCTATCTGATGCTCTGTAGAGGTTAAGGCATGCTATCTGTAATGCTGTGCAGGGCACACGATTTAGGAAAGATTAGAAATCAGACGTGATAAGCGAAAGTAAAAAACAATAATAATGATGACAATAAGTAATGGTTCCACTGCTTGTCTGAACTAAGCCTGATGTTTCTTTTGACTCAGTTCCAAGCCTCTGAGGCCCCACCATACAGCAACAAGTCCATTAAACTCCTTTCCTTCCGCCATGGAGAAGGATTTGGGCTGATTGAGCAGCTTATCATAAAACACATTTTTCAGTCTTACCCACATTATCTCAGAGCTGCCTCATTTCCAGACATTTCCCCCACAAAAATCTGCCTCACACCCTGATGTCCACACTCCTGTGTAAATTTTCAGTGTTGCTATAAAATTTTTGTTCCCGGAAAAACTACTCCATGGACATTTTTAAGAGTTCTAATTGCAAATGTCTGTTCCATATTATGAATCATGTCCATGACCAAACTAACTTCAGCTGTTTCAGCTGAACAGAGTGAGCTTTTTCAAACACAGTAAACCTTTTGGCCTTGATTTTCAATTCCTGTTGACTTAGAGCTACTAGTAACCATCTATAGCCCTAACACTGACAATGTAATTGTAAAGTTAGTGCTATCTATTAACATAACTTATTAACGTAACTTCAATGCTAATACTAATCACGTATAGCCTTTAATGTCACATTAATACTAATACTTACCATCTGTACCATTTAATGTAACCATAATTCTAATGCTGACCATCTTTATACCTTAATTTAACATAAATACTAATACTTACTATCTGTACCATTTAATGTAACCATATCTAATACTAACTACCTGTATACCTTAATTTAACATTAATACTAATACTTACCATCTGTACCATTTAATGTAACCATAATGCTAATGCTAACCATCTTTATACCTTAATTTAACATTAATACTAATACTTACTATCTGTACCATTTAATGTAACCATATCTAATACTAACTACCTGTATACCTTAATTTAACATTAATACTAATACTTACCACCTGTACCATTTAATGTAACCATATCTAATACTAACCATCTTTATACCTTAATTTAACATTAATACTAATACTTACTATCTGTACCATTTAATGTAACCATAATGCTAATGCTAACCATCTGTATACCTTAATTTGACATTAATACTAATACTTACCATCTGTACCATTTAATGTAACCATATCTAATACTAACTACCTGTATACCTTAATTTAACATTAATACTAATACTTACTATCTGTACCATTTAATGTAACCATATCTAATACTAACTACCTGTATACCTTAATTTAACATTAATACTAATACTTACCATCTGTACCATTTAATGTAACCATAATGCTAATGCTAACCATCTTTATACCTTAATTTAACATTAATACTAATACTTACTATCTGTACCATTTAATGTAACCATATCTAATACTAACTACCTGTATACCTTAATTTAACATAAATACTAATACTTACTATCTGTACCATTTAATGTAACCATATCTAATACTAACTACCTGTATACCTTAATTTAACATTAATACTAATACTTACCATCTGTACCATTTAATGTAACCATAATGCTAATGCTAACCATCTTTATACCTTAATTTAACATTAATACTAATACTTACTATCTGTACCATTTAATGTAACCATATCTAATACTAACTACCTGTATACCTTAATTTAACATTAATACTAATACTTACCATCTGTACCATTTAATGTAACCATAATGCTAATGCTAACCATCTTTATACCTTAATTTAACATAAATACTAATACTTACTATCTGTACCATTTAATGTAACCAAAATGCTAATGCTATTTTTTATATTTTAATGTAGCCTAACTGATAATACTAACCATCTATAGCCCGAATGTAATGTTGGTGCTAATATTAACCTTCTTTAATGTGACATTAGTCTTAATACTGTAATAATAATATGTGTTACATTTACATTTAGAGCTGCCAAACAATGCAGTAAAGCAATATCAACTAATTGAATCACAGATTAAGCTACACTAAGTGAGAATTTCATTGTACAGTGTAAATGCATATAACAATAAATCACCTGAATCTTGAGATAAGCAAGCAGTTCTAGTATATATGTATTCCAAGTATGGTACACATGTATTACTTTCTAGGATTTCTTCTTCAGGCTGTCATGTGCCAGGACTTAAAAGAGGAAGCCAAAGCTAACGGAAGTCTCAGCACGCATGTGAGATGCCACTTCAGCAAGTTTCTAGCACTTCAACTCGAGATGGCAGATAGAATCTTTGTAGCTAAATGAGGAGGGGCAGATATGTGCAGCAAAGGAATCTCTGAAATCTGTTAACAGGAACATGGTGCTTTTATTTTTATTAAAAATAATAAAAATAGTAAAAAAAATATTAATAGAGAAGTTGGGCAGAATTAAATCTAATTGTCTCCACAACAAATAACTACATTACTTTATCTCTGTTTGGTTGTAATATCTGTAAACAGAAGTGTTGCTGCATAGATGGTGCATAGGTTCTTCCAGAGCTTGACCTCTCTAAGAGTGTGATTCAGATGAAAAAATGAAAAGGAGAAGATTAAAGTGAAGGGAGAGATTAAGGAGGAAATGGTTCATAAAGGAAAGTACTTGCTGCCATGCGGAGCAGAGGAAGTTGGCTAATGCAGGATTTTGTGGTGTTGACTTACACTAACTCGCGAATTTCCCTCCACAAGACGTCACATTTTTTAAACAAGCAGGCATACGACCACGTCCGAGCAAGTCAGAGTGGTGTGATGAGTCCGTTTCTCTAATTGGTGAAAGTGACGTTCAAAAGATTGCACAAGGCAAAAATGCTTATGCTGTAGAGTGAAAGTTTAGTCTGTGCTCAGATGACGTTGGCAGACTGCAGTGTCTGGGCGTGGTGCCAGGAGGCTGACTCAGATAGCTTACAACTCAACCCCCTGATCTAAACCAGATGTCATGGCTTTCTTGTGTGTGCATGCATGGATGTGCATGTTCCCGTATGCAATCACGCACGGTTTAAAGGAATGCAGTACAGTGCAAAAGTCAGAGACCACCCATAATTTATTTAACCACCAGTTAATACCACTATTTATTGAGTTGCTTATTTTTTAGGAGATGTTTTCGAGGAGATTCGATATGAGATAATCCAGTTTCCATTGCATGATAGTTAGCTAGTAGACCACCGAAACTGTCACTATGAGATAAACAGTGCTCAAATGTTCATCTTGAGAGATCAGAGATTACAAAGCTCCACTCTTGCTTCTGGTCTGAAAAAAGGCGGAAAAAACAGTTAAGAACAAGTGTTTCTATCCATCTTTCCACTGAGACTCCACTCAACACTTTCAACACTGTGGATCTCAAAGTAAGGGTGGACAATATGGCACAAATGTCATACAATAATACTGTAAGACATTTCCACGATTCATAATATATTATAATCTGATATTTAAGAAGTTGCAACCTGTAGTACCACAAATAAACAACGCTACACTAATAAACCTACAATAATAAACTATGGTTTACAAATTGCCCTGCATTGAATCCAGCTAAACAGCACAATGCATGCTCACTTTGTAATGAACATGTAGTTAGTCAGTGTTTTTAACTACTGACATATCTTTTTTTTATCACAATAGTAATAAAATATTGTCGTGTTGGCTTCTTTATCTAAAAGAATGTGTAGCTGTCACGAAACTGGATTGATTAAGAACACTGCATTGACCACCTCAGAGTCGAACATTGTTGTCACTAAATGTGTGAGGATCACTTGGATCTTGAGAAGCAGCCTCACAAACAGCAACCAACTTCTAAGACTGAACTTTGGAGGTGCAGATTTCTTTAAAAAAAGCAAGTCTCCTGAAAAGAAGGGAAGATAAAGACAAAGTGCTGACACATTAGATACTGAAAAAAATGTTATTATATATGTAATTGTTGAAACGCTGCAATCACTTCATTAGGAACACCTGCCCTGACTCTATCCAGACTCATTGTTCAATTTATCAGCTCCACGTACCATATAGGTGCCCTTTGGAGTTCTATGATTACAGACTGTAGTCCATCTGTTTTTCTGTGTACTTGCTGAGTCCTCTTTTGCCCAGTTCTTCGGCTATTATTTAGATGTTAAATCATGTGTAGATACAAGGAGGTGTAACCAGTGGTCAGCGAGGGCATGTGTGATTGTTAAAATATCTCACTTGATGCCTTTTTCGATAGAAATCAAGTAAATGACTTTTCCCTTTACTCCAAATGCTTTCTGTCAGCCAAGACATGTTTGGTATCTCCTTTAACTTTGTGCTGGAACTATGAAGCCAGTGTAGCTAAGAAGGTCATGGCACACTTTAAAAAAATACAGACAATAGTGCAAGCTATATTCTGTCTTAATACAGCTGTGTGTACATGTGACTACATTTGGGGTAAGGAAAAGAAAGCTGTATGCGTTTGTTTTCCTTCCTTCAGGTCTGTAAATCTTGAGAGGGCAGGAAAGCAGTTTTCCATCTGTGTTTCTTGTAAAAGGGCATATATCATTACTTTGAGCTGTGTGTAACTGTTGTGGACTGTGTTTGTGCATATACGCTCACAGCATTCTATATGTGTGTGTGTGTTTTTCAGGGCACATATCAATGACATGGAGAACATCTTCCCCTTCCTGTTCCTGGGGGCCATTTACTCCTTGACTGAACCCTCACTGGCAATAGCACGGGGCCACTTCCTGGTCTTCTTTATTGGTCGAGTGGTGCACAGCGTGGCGTACCTGTTAGCCCTGAAAGCACCAACGCGGTCGGTGGCGTACACCATCGCTCAAGTGCCGTGTTTCTCCATGCTCATCCAGATACTTATAACCGTGGCCTCATATGCTTGATATTCTCTATAAGCAGTTTGTTGGTTACAGCTGAGAACTAGTGACCTTGGAGCTCATGGTTGCTTGATGACTGAATATGACTGACCAAGATTTATTATGATGCTTCCAACATTTCCTATACTGGTCAATTTTCATGATCTTTATACATAAAGATATATCTATTTATATTGTAATATATTATATGCTACGTGTATGGTTTCAAATGAAGGTTATTTAATGTCTTCTCAGCTTTGAGGGTTTTTTTGAACACCAGAACACTTGAAAGGATACAGAGACCTTTTTTTTTTCAAGTGGGTGGACCAGAAAGCCAGCAAAACTAGTGCCTCTGTTCTGTTTACAAAGCAGCATCCACCTTCGTTCCCAGCAGTGCAGTATGCTAGACAATCAAGGTCATTCCATAAAGGAGCCTGTTCTGCTAGGGTTGCCCAGTTTGGAAAACAAGCTCTGTCCCAGATTTATAAAGTTGAGTCCTTTCAAAGCTAACGTGGCGTTAAACAAGCAGCCTTAAACAAGCAGCGTTCCACAAATGCTCAGTCTCTCGTTCTTCGCTGTGAACAGAGCCTCACACAGTCAGCATGTGGAACGAGCAAAGTTTAACTAACAAGTAAGATGAACTGTTGAGTTTAATGCTCAACGTTGCAGTTTCCTGAACATTAGGTCACATAGGAATTTCCTACTTATTTAACAGAACTGCTACATACTAATGACTTTGTGAGCCTTTGTAGTGTTTCAGTGTTTTGAAGAGAATATTGTATATTAAATTATTAAAGACTATTTTTATTATCCTACTGGTCTGACTGCCACATGTAAACATTAAGATGCATGTTTTATAATAAAGGTGTTGTTTAGAAGGCTGTGTGTGTGTGTGTTGTAAGTAGAAACAGTAGGCCCTTGGTGTTAGATAATGGCCTACTGGACTAAAACCAAGTCCTGGATACCAACATTCCATTGAGTTATGCAAGAACAAGAACAGACAGAGTGGAAGAGATGCAGGAAGATATGGAGGTGGTACACCTCAGTACACACACATAGATCAAGTGAAAACCAGTCACTGCTTTGCGCAGGGAATTCAGCACAGTTCTTTCCAAATTACTGCATTAAATGAGTGGCTCAGTGTGAAATGGTGCTCTGAAGAGAAACTGCAGTGGTGATGGAACCGGGGATCACAAAGTCTGCAAGATTCAAGGCTGCAACCTTATCATAAAGCCCTATTCAAGCCGAATGAGTTTTATAAGAGGAGGTCTGGTGATGTGTGGTTTGAGCGGCCGATATCTACAGGAAGCAACAACCAGTGTCACACTAAATCTGAAAATCACTGCATGAAGAAGGAGACTTGCATTGTGTCCAACATGGGCTCTTACTATGTACCCAACATTAGAAATCTAGATCATTGCATAGAAAACATGTAACAGGAAACAATTTCAAACACCACATCATCATCATCAACACTACTACACTACATCATTTGATCGTTACTGTACGACAACAGATTCCATTGCATAAACGTTACAGACTTCACATCACCAGTTCAGTATACCTGCTGAGGCCACTTGCACGCATGAGAAAAGCTTACGTAACATCTGTTTGCTGTGTGTATTCAAAGACAGTTCTAAATGATGGTGGATAATCATAATTTACCAGAGCTAAAATACAATAAATTGTGTAAAACACACATCATAGATTTGAGGATTAAGGAATGGTTTAAATTAAGCTTCATTTAGATGTTAGCCTTGTTTTCAGGTTGCCAAATTAATAAGGTATGTTAATTTAAACAGGACTTTTATTATTGGGGTGACTAACGTTGCAGATTTGCACTGGATTACAATCCTGGAGCTCGTCAGTAAGTATTTCAACTGCAGGACTAAATTACAGATAAAACTGATTTAGCTCCAATAAGGGTTATGACAATGCTTCTGGCATCACAAAGCAATAGAGCATTGGCGTAGGAACCGGGAGGGATGGGGGGGGATGTGTCCCACCCAATATCAGAAACAGTTAGATTTGTCCCACCCAAAAATTAAACCACAGAAAAATAATATTTTACTTTTAATAAAATGTATTAATACATTTGTAAACTAAGCTTTGTGAACTAAGGTTTTTCCCCCGACACTGATTTCGGATTAATAGTCCGAAATGACTTTTAGCCTACAATCGCCCCTGGTCTAACATTAATGTTAGTCTTGTCTAGTTAGGAAACCTAAAACCTAAAAAAACACCAAAGAAAATATTAATTGTCTAGGTTATATATGTATATAATGAGGACATTGCATGTATAATATAAAAGTTTTCTGACAACAGTACCATGTAGTGTGGAGTATCTTGTTTAGTTGTAAAGTGATCTTAACTGGATTTATCTAATAATAAACAGAAGTACAGATAATGTTGTATTTTATTAATTTATTTACCGTAATTCCATACATTTTGTTTTACGATACTATACATACAGTGATTTACTACCTTACCTACAGTGGAATCAGCTTATAGGTAATATTTAGGGGATAGAGTGGGCTTTGATTCATATTAGTAAATATGTCCCCCCCAATGTCAAACTCGCTCCTACGCCCTTGCAATAGAGTATTGTAATTGTATAATACAGAGTGAGAACTGTAAATAAACAGTAACTTTACAGTGCACAGTAAATAGTTTTGGTCTTTTTAGTAAACTGAAATGCCTTAGTGAAGCAATTTCCAGACAATTAGATGTTCGTGTAGAAAATGCCACTGCAAACGTATCACTGAACTAGCATTCATTAGAAATTTGGAGTTCAGTGAATTATGGGAAAGTCTGCCACGCTGTTTGCAACTTCAACAACAGTTCATTCTGCAGGCTTATTTGCGAGTCCACTCTCAACAAATCCACTTTTATATTAGGATAAAATATGGCTATTTGGAGTGATGCCATTAGAGTGGTTCTCTAAGAAAAATTCAGGACATAGTTCTTTCAAAAAGTCTCACTTGAAAGGTTCTTCAGAGAACAAACTATGTGTTATTCAGTGGCACCACTCCAAACAATCCCTGTTTTGGCACTCCTGTTAAAAAGGTGTACACAGGCATAACTCACAGCAGCCAAAACATTGCTGGGGCAAAGAATGTGAGTTTACATCAACACAGTGATGTGAATATAGCAGACAGAGCTCCTCTGGAGCAATGACTGGAAATGGGGCGGCTCAGTGATAAGGCAGAGGAGCGGAGTTTTAGAAAAATGTGTTTTATGATAAGATGCTCAATCAGCTCAAATCCTCTGTTCTGAGATTAATGGATGTAGCTGTATATTTGTATGCAAAAGTTTGGGCAGACCTGGCCAAGTTACATATTTTTCAAGTTTAAAAAAGTTTATTACATCCAGTGCTGATGTGCAGTTACTTTATATGTGATTGACTTCAAAAATGAAAGTGTGGCATGTGCAAATGTTTGGTACTTTACTAGATATCACATCTTGCAAATACTTTCTATAGCGACTAGTGGTCTTTATGTTATTGTTTTAAGGGGAACATCACTTCTTTAGTTCTTGTGAAGGTAAATTTGGGCATCGGCCTATCAAAATAAAAACTGTGGACAATTCAGTACATTTTTTTTTCAGCTGCCTAATCAGAAAACACAGGATTCAACAAATCGTTTAGAGTTGGCTCCCCTTCCTACATCAGGTGAGGGCTAGGATAATACCACCCCTGTCTTAGTTTCCCCGCCCACAGCTTCAGAGCCACTTCTTATTAAACACTGCAACAAGTGCTGAAGAACTGAAGTTCTGATGTATTCTTGGGCCCACAGATTTTCAATGATGTTTAAGTCAAGGGACTGTAACAGCCATACCAACAGCTTCAGCTGTTGCCTCTCCAAATAGTTCATGATGGGATCCTGGTGTAGAATCCAGCTTATTTTCAGCTTCAGTTCTTTTACAATTTGCTGATATTTGGTGGGATCCTTCCACCTGTGCCACTGCAAGAATACAACCCCAAAGCATTACAGGTCCCATGCCTAACAGTTGTCGAGTTCTTTTCATCAAATGCTGCTCCTTGTTTCTACAAATATATCTTTAGTGACTGCTCTATAATGTGCAAAACACCCCCTGATATTTGGAGGTCTTATGTTGGTTCGCTAATTCAGCATAATCCTGCACCCAGTTGGGTTTAACAATGACATTTTCTGGAATGCACTTTCCTAGTTTGGAAAAGGGGTCTTTCACGTGTTAATGTAGGTCTTACATGTCTTCTGTCTTTGGTTTGAAAAATTTGGAACAATTTACACTTTCCGCCCCTCTCGGGAAAACTGGTCAAGATTTCAGATTTTGCTATATGTTAAGGCATCTTGTAATGTTTTTAGGGGTGGTGTAATAATCTTTCGTCCTTCTTTTAAATTGGGATTTGTATCCTCTTTTCTTTTGTTTATTTTGGTATTTTTATCCTCTTTTCTTTTGTTTATTTTGGTATTTTTATCCTCTTTTCTTTTGTTTGGGATTTTTATCCTCTTTTCTTTCATTTAGTTTGGGATTTTTATCCTCTTTTCTTTCATTTAGTTTGAGATTTTTATCCTCTTTTCTTTCATTTAGTTTGAGATTTTTATCCTCTTTTCTTTCATTTAGTTTGGGATTGTTTTATCCTCTTTTCTTTCATTTAGTTTGGGATTGTTTTATCCTCTTTTCTTTCATTTAGTTTGAGATTTTTATCCTCTTTTATTTAGTTTGAGATTTTTATCCTCTTTTCTTTCATTTAGTTTGGGATTGTTTTATCCTCTTTTCTTACATTTAGTTTGAGATTTTTTATCCTCTTTTCTTTTGTTTTATTTGGGATTTTTTAATTCTCTTTTCTTACATTTAGTTTGGGATTTTTATCATCTTTTCTTTTGTTTAGTTTGGGATTGTTATCCTCTATTCTTTCATTTAGTTTGGGATTTTTATCCTCTTTTCTTTTGTTTAGTTTGGGATTTTTATCATCTTTTCTTTTGTTTAGTTTGGAATTGTTATCCTCTTTTCTTTTATTTAGTTTGAGATTTTTATCCTCTTTTCTTTTCTTTAGTTTGGGATTTTTATCATCTTTTCTTTTGTTTAGTTTGGGATTGTTATCCTCTTTTCTTTTCTTTAGTTTGGGATTGTTATCCTCTTTTCTTTGGCTCTGTAGAGCCACCGTTTACCGGTCACACTAGGCAGAGTGTGCGACAGTCACCTTCAGGACTTCCGGTCTTTTATAGGAGTCCCAGGTGCTGCGGATGAGATCTTGTTAGCTCCGCGCCTTACAGTCTTAGTGGGCTTACGGCGCCCTATGGCGGTTATGGCGGGAACTGACGAACGCCTTACATAATCATCATTTTTATTTTTGTTTATAGAGCACGTTTCATACCAGTGGCAGATTAAAGTGCTTTACAACAAGTTTTCACCAGTAATAACATAAACTAAAGTCCAAATTAGCCAAAGAGAAAGTTTTAAATGCACTAAAAAGAAAAACTTTTTAATTGTTTCTTAAAAGTGAGCACTGATCCTGCCTGTCTAATGAAAACTGGAATGGAGCTCCACAGTTTAGAAGAAGAATAACTGAAAGAGGTCTCTCCATGTTTATGTATTTTACATCACAGGCATAGTTACAGTTGCTAGTCAATGAAGTTCCAACCAATTTGCCACAGCGCCACCCTGAGGTAGACCAGTGCTACAGCTCAAGTTAGTTAAGCTAGCCAAAAGATGTGGGTGAAGTAGCTAAACAATGACAGCAGAATGTCATAATATGCTTATTTTTAGGGAATTCCCAGAAATTTTTATTTTGTTGTTTTCAGGGGTCCAAGGGGTTAATTAGAGGGTCCTGGGCTCTTATATTTAGGAACTTGACGTGACCGAATGATTTTCACAGAATTAGTCCTCAGTGCTTGTGTCCAAAATACCTCTTATCTTACCTAGATACTTATCTAGATGTTATTCCATACCTCATTAGATCAGTTGCATACAAGTGTATGGTGGGGTTCTCTAAGCTTTGAATTGGGATCATATTTGTAGCACATCAACAGAGTCAGTTCTGCAAGGGTTCACTTAGTGTGTCTCTTGTTGTCATAATGCTACTTTCACTAAGCTCTTGAAAGTAATTATCTTTCCAATCTAAAGAGTTGTTTTTCCTTTATCATCACACAATCTTCGATGACTCAGGGGAACTATACCGGAAACGGATTTGCATTGCTGATAAGATCGCTGAGAATAAGCTTTTAAGGAAAGTGTGTGGGTTTGCGTTTTGCATGTAAACTTGAGGATTTGGCTTGGCTCGGGCGGGTTTCAGCCTGCCCCTCAGCTCACGGCTGCTGTATGTGTTTATGTGTGTGTCAGCACATGTCTATGGTATTTATCACCGTGTGTTCGAATGACATGACTATCATTATGTGTCCTTGGTACTTGGCGTCTGAGAATTGTAATTGTGGACATGTCAGGAACCTGTCTGAAAATGAGAGGGAAAGGAGGGATACCTGGAAAAAGAAAAGGAACAAAGAGGAGCCTTTGGCCTGGATCTGCAGCAGGATCTCAGACATGGGGTGGCAAAGGGGACAAGAGTACACTAAGGAGTGGCATCTCCTATTTACTTACAAAGCAAAAGCATATTTGTAGAATATATGACTTTGGTTGTACATAATGACATTATGGGCTTCACAGTATGCTTCTAGTATTATTACTGAACACGTACAAGAACCATATCAAAATCTGTATGCTTTCACAGACGATACTTTGACGAACAAATAAATGCATTAGTTAGCACTAGCAGTAATTTGTTCATACCTGTCTTTAGAGGTATTTTGTCCGTTAGGTGTGCTGGGGCTCCATCCTACCTGGTACCACCAGCAAGGAGGAAGAAACCTTGTTTTAATTACTATATATATATATATATATATATATATATATATATATATATATATATGTATGTTATAGGTTTCATAAATTTTAGCATCAAGAAATTGGAAGACTTGAAAGTCTTCAGTGTGAGAGTGCCGTAGTGATGTGGTGGTGAGGTAGGTCACCAGCACTGCGGGACTATGCCAGCAGAGAAGTGGATGCTGGCTGTGGAGTCCTGCGGCAGCTGTGGACTGTGAATTGATTGCATTATCCAGGGACTCTGATAGGTCACTGGAGATGGTTAGTCCTTGAAGGGGGGCTATAAAGCATCCTGCTATTGGCCACTAGCTGGATAATTTTCTCTAATTCTGAAACTGTGTTATGTGGGCGGGGCAAGAGATGTCAGCATTGTGATCAGGGAGGAAATACTTACCCAAGATCAGGACCAGCCAGTTTAAATGGAGAGGAGAGAATTATGGTAATATTAAAATGCTTCAGACATTTATTAGACTTTGGGTACATAATCATAGGACAAACTTTGTACATGTATATTGTGGCTTACAGGCACAACATGAACTCTATTCGACAGAAAAAACAGATACTGAGTGCGTCCGAAATCGCCTACTCAGTAGGTGAAATCAGTAGGCGAGTATGTCCGAATACTCAGTAGGCATCGAGTAGTAGGTGAACGGTTGACCTATTGAATTGGCAACCATTTTAATGTAGGTGAACACAGCACAATGCGCTATCCTATGATTCACCTGGAAAAAACAGTGAAAAGCGAAATGTCAGCTGTGTGTACATAGCTACGGCTAGTGAACTATATAAATATAAATACAAATATATATATTTGTCCAATGACAAAAGAATTGTCCATTTATCATGAAATGTTCAAAAATGACCATTGGTGTGTTCAAATGATGTAGAAATGATGTAGAAAACTCAAAATCGACAAAAATGGAGATACATGTTTTTTAGTGGACACTGATCACTGGTGGGGAAGAGACAGCGTACAGGAAGGAGGTGGCTGAGCTGGTGGCCTGGTGTCATGACAACAATCTTTCCTTGAATGCAGACAAGACCAAGGAAATGATTGTTGATCCAAGCAGAAAGTGAGAGCTACACACACCCCTGTACATAGGGGAGACTGAGGTAGAGAGGGTGAAAACCTTTAAGTTCCTTGGCATTCACATCAGTGAGGATCTCAGCTGGTCCCACAACACTCAGATCATCATCAGGAAGTCCCAGCAGCGACTGTACTTTCTGAGAAGGCTGAGAAAATTTGGTATGCCAACCAAAATTCTCACCACCTTCTACAGGAGTATGATTGAGAGTGTTCTTACCAGCTCCATCATCGTCGGGTATGGAAACTCTACTGCTCAGGACAGTAAGGCTCTCCAGCGTGTGATCAAAACTGCACAGTCCATCTCAGGAGCAGCCTTCCCCTCACTGCAGAACATCTACCACACCAGGGTCACCAGGAGGGCCCACAACATAATCAGGGACAGTACACACCCCCAGCACACACTCTTCACAAGTTTACCTTCAGGCAGACGTTACAGGAGTGTGAAGTCCAGGACCACAAGACTGACAAACAGTTTCTACTCACAGGCCATAAAGCTTGTGAACACCTCACGCACTACCTCTCTAACCTCTCCTATCTGAACTGGTTTTAACTGGTCTAATTTGAATTGCACCTTACACTCACTGTACTGCTGTTTACATACAATACTGTTTACATTCACTACTCACACAAACATTATTGTTTACATTTGTTACTTGTAGATAAAAATACTTTTATCTACTTCAACTTATATTGTTATACTTTGTATATTTTGTATATATTTTTTTATTATTTCTTTTATTTGTTATCTCTATCTATTGGTGAATGGAGGAGCAGCAAAGTAAGAATTTCATTGTACAGTGTAACTGTCTGTTCTGCTGTACACATGACAATAAAACTCTTTTATTTGGAGTTTGAATCTAAAACTCTTGAATCTTAACTAAATGGTCTGAATAGATTGTATTGTAACTGTCTCACCAGTCTTTCTCATACACTGTACTCTACACACAACACTGCCATCCAGTGGCTAATTTAAACACAACACATAAACACGCCACCACATTTCACTGTATTACAAGATCTTCAGATATTCTCCACCTATACTCAGCAAACCTGAATCTTTTCTATAATAAACCATTTCACATTAAACCACTCTGAATCTCAATTTTATGCACATATGGTATATAAGCTTGGGTATAATGTATATTTATATGATTTAGACTATATACAAAGTCTGCATATAAGGTATAAGGTGCGGTTTAGTTTACAGACTCTGATTTGTTTACAGTGGTGATGCTAGAAACCAGGAGTCACCATGTCTTCAACACAAATATAGCCTTTTTATTTACTTACCAAAACTAGTTATT
Organism: Megaleporinus macrocephalus; assembly: GCA_021613375.1. Lineage (NCBI taxonomy): Eukaryota > Metazoa > Chordata > Actinopteri > Characiformes > Anostomidae > Megaleporinus > Megaleporinus macrocephalus. The sequence continues at coordinate 23,850,125 of CM038726.1, forward strand.
ATATGTAATGTTTATGATAATAAAATAGTCATGAACATGAAACAGTACGTTTTTGGGGGGGGGGGGACTAATTTGCCTTACATCACCCTGCCATGAATGGATTAACATAAATAGGATTAAAATACATTCCAAGTCCAAACCTTCTCACGAAACTATCATAAAGCAATATTTCACACGTCGGACAGATTTCAGAGCTAATAAACTAGTGGTGTGGCTCCTAGTAACACCACCACTGTGAACATTGACTTAGTAACTTGCTCCAGAACGAAGATATAATCAAATTAAATATATAATCTAATGATATTCCAAGTAATTTATACTAGATTAGAACAACACAGGGACGCTGCAAACACAGTAATAGTCTGTGGTTATAGTAACATGAAAATCACCACCTTTTAACAACGTTATGTGTTCGCTGGGACTCTGAATGACATTCTTTACATGTAAACCATTTAATTATGAAGATTATTTTACCCCTTTGAGATATAAATAAATATAATCTGTTGTATATACACATGTTTAATAAATAATATATATGTAAATTATAACTTACATTTCTGAAGGTCAATTCATCCCCACTGTGTCGAATCTGCGGAAATTTCGTATTAAAACCGCACAGCGCGTATAAAGATATGCCATTAAATGTAATATATATTTTTAGCACACCCAAGACTTGTATGTGTGTGTTTTAAGGGGAAACTGTGTTTTGATACATTTACTTACTGCTGCGGCGTTTCGACGAATCAAGACGTACTATTTCTGTCGCTACATTTACCAGGTCATCCTCCTTCTAACATGGCGGCGCCCGCAGGACGCAGTGAGGAGCGGTCAGCAGCCGGACAGCAGAATGAGTATTTACAGTACAGCGTTGTTCTGGAGCACCTCATCGGCAACAAGAGGCAGGCTAAAGAGCTGAACCCGAGCGTTATGGGGGGCTTACCGAGCCCCCAGAAAACCGAGGAGCAGAAGCTGATAGAGCGCGGAATGGAGAGCTGCGCCTTTAAGGCAGCGCTGGCCTGTATAGGAGGTACATCATCTCTCAACAACTAATATCCTGAATACTCACACTTACTGATCAGCGGACTCACATACTGGACACAGCACGCACCGTCTACATAGAGTCTACATAGAAATGCATCGCCAATAGAATGGCATGGCGTTATTGAGCGTAAACCTGAAGAAACTCTCCGTTCCACCTTAAATGAGCGTAAACCTGAAGAAACTCTCCGTTCCACCTTAAATGGGGGCCCGTTAATGAGCGTAAACCTGAGGAAAGACGTGGTTAAGGTTAGCCTCTTATTCGAGTTCCCCGTTACACCTAAATACTATCATATAACTGCTGCACCATTTAAGGTGGAACAGAGAATTCAAACGGAGGAGCAGCTGTCTGTTCCATTTAAGGTGGAACAGAGAATTCAAACGGAGGAGCAGCTGTCTGTTCCATTTAAGGTGGAACAGAGAATTCAATTAAAGAAGCCTGAGGCACCAGAATGTAACTGCTGCACCATTTAAGGTGGAACAGAGAATTAATTAGAGAAGCCTGAGGCACCAGAATGTAACTGCTGCACCATTTAAGGTGGAACAGAGAATTAATTAGAGAAGCCTGAGGCACCAGAATGTAACTGCTGCACCATTTAAGGTGGAACAGAGAATTAATTAGAGAAGCCTGAGGCACCAGAATGTAACTGCTGAACCATTTAAGGTGGAACAGAGAATTCAATTAAGAAGCTAACTTCAGAAGCATGTGGTTCAGTCTTTCCAGCAAACTGATAGCTGGCCTGAGTTTTACGGCAACACTTAAATGGTGCAGCAGCAGTAGTCAGATTCATCCATTACACATGGCCCCACAACCATATTGTGCTACCAGGGCATAGCTAAAGGATGCCAGCTGCTTATGCCATCATTGGACAATTCAAAGAATGTGAACTGCCAGTTTTGTTTTCAGCTACAGGAGCCCCATTGGCCAGCGTGTATTTGAACTCTCTAACGTGCTGAATGTGGTTTTCCTGCTAGGTTTCGTGTTGGGAGGTGCTTTTGGAGTCTTCACAGCAGGGATTGACACCAATGTTGGGTTTGATCCTAAAGATCCACTGAAGACCCCCACTGCGAGAGAGGTTTTGAGAGACATGGGTCAGAGAGGAATGTCTTATGCCAAAAACTTTGCCATTGTTGGTGCTATGTTCTCATGTACAGAGTGCATCATAGAATCAGTAAGTTTCACTCATTGCTCTTTTTTTTATTTTGCAGTCATGTCATATCTTCACTTAGACTGTCCTTATATGTATATTATATATTTATTTCATATGGTATGACTGAATGTGGCTTTGAAATAAGCTGTCACCTTCTGAAAGGTTTCTCAAATCTTAGATGTGTAATTAAGGACAAGGAGAAGTGATGAGGGATGTAGTGTTGTAGATTATAGTTTGAGTTTGGCAAGTGACCAGTAATCCAGGATACCCGTAATACCCTTATCACCTAGATTGCAAAATGACTCCATCTGGTGGATCTCTGTGGTGTTTTGCTGAAGCATGTAGCAGGCTTATAAAACTGTGACGCACTGTGTTGCAGCACCGCGGTAAATCAGACTGGAAGAACGCAGTATACAGTGGCTGTATCACTGGAGGTGCAATCGGATTCAGAGGTAACACTCAGATCAGCTTTCTTCTGTATATATCAAGTCCCAGGAAGCAAAGTATTAAATGTAAAGAGTGATAAAGCACATTGTCAGATGTCGGTTTGGATGGTAAAAAAAAAAGATAGAAATGTTTGAGATATATCTGGGTTTGACTTAATATTCTAAAGAGAACGCTTGTTTGACTACCTGTCTGCTCGACTAAACAGCCTGAGCAGGAAGAAAGAGAGAGAAAAAGTAAGCATTTAGCATGAAAGCTCAGTCAGAAGCTATTTACAAATTATTCAAGTTTATTTTCCATTTTAAAATTCTAGATCAAATATTCCATTGTTTTATTTTGACAGACGTATTAATATGTATTTGACCGTATAGTACTTTTACACTATAGATCTGCTACCATTATTATTATTATTATTATTATTATTATTATTAATAACCCACTGATTTAGCTGCCACTCAAATTCAGTCAGTGATGTGTCTAGGACTCCCAGAAGGTCTAGAGTAACGTTATTTCTTACAGGTATTATTATTCTAACAGTGATTATGCTGGTAGTTAGTAGTCTGACCCATTAGGGCTGCTTTTCAGCTTAGCAATGAACAACTCCTGATTAAAACTTCACCTCTTTTTTTTCAAGAGCAGTACTGTAACGCCTGGTGAGTGTTAATATCAGAATGATGCTCATGATTAAAAGGAAACATTTACAGACATGCTGTTTTTCTTACCAGAAATCATTAGGCTCCCTAAAAAGCTCCACAGCATTCTTCTCAGATTTCTTTGGCATATTTCACAATTTTATGTTATTTATATTTTAATGCTAATATTGGGGGCTCTTTGTGGTTGATTCTGTTTTTGTACAGAACAAAATGGGATAAAAGTTATTTTTTACCCGTTCAGTGAGAGAAGATGACAGACAGATGCTATTTATTGCTGGGTTAGTTTTTGCTCATGTGAGACCCTTGGTATTATATAGTTTTGTCGAAGCTGTGTGGGCACAACAAGCTGCATCAGCCACGCATGGCAAAAACGAAGCTTATACAAGCTTTAGCCAAGATCAGGACCACCCAGTTTACATTAAAGGGGAGATAATCTGGTCAAATTAATTGGCTATTAAAGTTGTTTCATGTGTATTTATATGTATAAATCTGGATTTTGATTCTAATAAGCTGCAGTCATCTGCTTCTAATTTCTTTATTGGTTCTCCATGTACTGTTGTGTAACTGCCTGTTGTCTTCTAGCTGGCTTGAAGGCTGGAGTTTTGGGCTGTGGAGGTTTCGCTGCTTTCTCTGCTGCCATTGAGTACTACCTACGATGAACGTCAGCTTCAGGACCTTCTGAGTCAGATGGTTTACCAGCCCATTGGGATGCACACGAGCTTATGCAGCCTAGACTGGACACTGAATATAAGACTTTTATTTTGACAGGCTTTTAATGCTTGTCAAATGCTATGGACTTGTTCTCATGGAGAACTAACTTTCCAATCCAGTTTCTGTTGTGGACCAGTTGGACAAGTGTATATTGTGTTTTTAGGAGGGTGGACATGTCCTGTGTGTAAGGATCAGTACAGGCTGCTCTGTGCTGGGGTAATGTGATGTGATGAAGTCTATTAATAGCTTGTATCATGATTGCCATTCAAGCAAGCGAGTAAAAGTGTTCATTAATATAAGAGTGAGCGGTATTACTGTGGTGTATGCTGTCAGTAGATGTTCGTTGATATCATAATGAAGGAAGCTTATGTTATGACAGCTCACGTTAGTCAGAATTCTCTTTTGGTCCTCTGTTAGTTTCTGTGTAGAATCATTCCTCTAAACCGCTTATCCTCCTGTGTTGCCGGGGGCAATGCTGGAGCCTATTAAAGCTCTCATTGGGTGGAAGGTAGGAAACACCTACCTTCCCTTGCAGTCCATCACAGCACATGCACACCTAGGGTCAAATTAAAAAGCAGCCTGGTCACCCTGTCAGGGAATCGGACCCAGACTCCTCGTGCTGTAAGGCGACAGCTCATAAATCTCATAAATCAAATATTAGTAAATCTTTGGAGGGGCTGGTTATGTGAATGTAGAACAGCAAGCCAGAAAGCCAGAACTGATTTAAATGAGTATGTTTATCATGCAGTGGTAACAATAGCAGTAAAGAAATTATAGCTAAATAATACAAACTGCTGTTGTTCTGGTAGCACACCTGTCAACAGGGTCATGGTCAGTCTGTATGTGTTTAGATGTTTTGTAGACCACTGGCTCATCGAGTGTTTTTTTCTAACTGAAGCTATTTCTAAGGCGATTATCCATATTTAGGCTCTACCCTTCTAGGAAGCATGGAATGATGAAGGACAGAACTTTCCTGTAAGGATTTGCATTGCATTCAGCTACAAGAGCATTAGTGAGGTCAGGTACTGATGTTGGATTACTTTCTCATTACTTTCGCTTTACAAACGCCACTCCAGCTCACCCTAATGTTACTGGATGGAGCTTCATCTGTCTAGTTCCACTGCTACACAACCTTACACCCCTAAAAGTTGGTGCTTGGCATGGTGCATGGAGACTCATTCAGCTGCCCATCTAATTTTACTTGCGAGAGCATTTGATTGGACTTGTTTTTCTTTGGAGAAATACACAAGCGTTGTGTGCAGTAGCTGAATTCCCAAATTAGAATGAGTGTCTGGAAACTTTTGGCCAACTTTGGTTTGATGGGAAGTTTATTTGGTGAACTCTATTTTATTCTTAAAATAATTATGTTATTTAAAATATACTTTTATCAGAAACAGTGTCCTGATAAAAGTGTGTTCCTGATCTTCATAACATTTACAGAATTCATAATTTCGTGTCATCATTTGTCAATGTTCCCTCACTACAATACCCAGATGTGCATTATGCAAGTACCTTATACAATGATTAGGATTCGCCCAAACTAGAAGTGGACGTATTTACAATATGCATCTGTGATTTAATATGTTGGCACAAAGAAATACAACCTCTAGTCAGTCATATATAAAATTTAATAATAAGCCTACTAATATATACAATATCTTATAAAGTGCACCGCTCTAAATAAACAGCCCAATTAAACCTACTCTCTCCTAAAGAAACATATAGTTAATGTTCTTTAAGCACTAGGTAAGACTGTATTGGCAAGAACCTGGCAATATGATATGTAGAATGATACAGAGGTGATAATTCATACTTTTTATAAATATAATGTTAGGAAAAGTCTCAGTATAAAACCTTAACTGGTCTGCTAGGTTTGCCAATGCGAAAGTTGGCGCTGTGCTCTCACGCTACTTGTCTGCATTAGTGTGGAAGAGGCTAATGGCTGAAGATGGATTACAACACTGCTAAACTGTTAAAAATCCATACTGTGTTTTGAGAATCGCTACAGTGTCACAAAACATAATACTGTAATACTTACGTATATCCAAATTTTCTTAGACCTCTAGTATTGACAACATACACAATTTGCTTAATGAAGATAATTTATCACAATTATAATAAGATAGTCTCACTCCTAGCAAAACCACGATTCCCACCTCTTAGCCACAGATGTACAGAGTATCTTTCTGACCTGGGGGGCATTTCAAGCGTATCCACCTCAAACACATTATTGTTATTTATTTATTTATTTATTTTATAAATACTCTTTCAAACTACATCATTAGAAGAGGGGCTCCTCGTCCTTTTCTATCCTTGTAACTTTTGAAATACCTCTAATATCAAACCGAGTAGCAACCCAAAGCAACATGCGAAAACACAGGCACGCAAAGTTCCAGCAAATAAGATTTTACTTCTCTGTAAAGGGTGTCTGGATTCACAAAATTCAAAAAAATAAATTCCTCTCAATCAGCTGTAGGTTAATTTCATGCAGTAGGCCATTCTCTTTCAAACAAGAAATTTCTCAAAAAGGTCACACACTACAAACAAAACTCCAATATATATACATATCAAATCTGATATATAAATATATTTGAAAAAAAAAATCAGAATGTTATCAAAACAAGAGGCAGGGACTGTTAAAGGTTGTCAATGTGGAGAACATGTGCATGAAAATCGCAGTCAAATATGAAGTGACCTTATAGTAAGAAAACAAACCCATACCAGGGCATGACGAGTTGGGACCCTAAAATATGGAGACGTCCCAACCCTCTGAATGAGGTCCTTCATCCTGTACTTGCTTCTAAGCTATGGAACTGAACATGGACATCAAAGAACAGGGGAATGTGGGTAAAGAAGCGTTGAGTGTTGTGATACTCTTTCTCTTGCATAGTAAGATACTGTCACACTGTAGTTCAAGTACGGCAGCTGATGCTCTGCCTTCATTCATTCATTCATTGCTAACGGGCTGCATAGCTAGACTAATTATGCGCTATTTGCGTTACTGCGACGACAAACAAGACCAATGAATTGGGAGGTACTGGTAAAGGTTTCGTTTAGATTAAACTAAAAGAAAAGCACAACAAACCTATTTTGACTCTGCTAAAGAAATAATAGTAAGACAAACATTATGATAAGACTTTTATAAGAGTTGCTAGCTTGAAAAAAAATCTGTTAATATAATAGATGGATTATGGTACCCATTTTCTGTTTTGATACATCCATTCTTTAAAGAAAAGGTTCACCAGTTTTTCAAAGAATTTGTGACTAACGATCAAGAGTACTTGGACCCAGTTTACTTAGCTCCGCCTCCAGAATTGTAACTTTGTTTATATATATATATATATATATATATATATATATATATATATATATATATATATATATATATATATATCTGCAGTGGGCCAGTGTTCGGCCTAATGCACTCCTGTTACATTAACAGTCAAAGTCAAGATAAAGCTCCAGGAAAGTTATTGCACTCACCCATCCATTAATCTCAGGGCAAGTAAGGCCAGCAAAAGTAAGAAATATTCGGAAAAATTGATGAACGTTCCCTTTAAGTCCTCAGACAATTGCAGTCAGTGACCACTACCTCACCAGAGCTCCGGTGTGCGCCAAGCTTGTGTGGACATTGCACACAGATTTAACACAAGGCACTGGATTTTCAGTTTCAGTTACGAGTCCAGACGATTCCATCTGGACAACAACAGGTGTTCAGAAGTTAAATCTTGGTAGGACAACACACACAATTAAATAAAAAAAAGATGAAAATGAAAGAGGGCGGGGGGAAGGAAAGATCTGAAGAGTTGCATATGCTTACAATTTGCCCAGCTTGTATTTCATCCAGCTATACCACAAAGAAAAACTATGCTGAAGGACTAAAAACCCCTTCAATCCGAGAGTGAGACCATCTGCACGGCAGTCTGGACCTCAGCTCCCTGCTTTCTCCTCTAATGCTGAGCACAGAGATCAATGTGTATGCAGCACTTCTGATTGCTGATGGTGCATCAGCTGAACCTCGAAGAAAACCTCCAGAACACAAGACCGCTAAATGATGCTCTGAACCTCAGAAGAATGCAGCCAGACCTTAGCACGTTCCTACTCATTCCCACTCGCTCTGAGGGACAACTGTACCTACATTTCCATACTTTCATACTCAGACTTGACAAACGTTCAGTTAAAGGAATAGTTTGGTGAAAATGCCCCTTTAACCTAAATATAATCGATCAGCAAAGATATGTTTATCATTATTTCATTATTTTGCACTGAAGCTATTAGGCTAATGTGACTAACAAGTAATAAGCATCATGCAAACTTCACGACTAATAATCAGTAAATAGTTAAATAAACCTGTGGTTTCTGATACTGTATGACATACTGTAATCTATAAAAATGGACCAGCATACCTAGTAAAGCTATTTAAACAAAGCTTTTAACAGGGAAATCCCACAGTTCAATAAAAGGAGCCGCTCAGCTTGCTGGTAAGCTGGAGAAAGGCTCTCCTTGTAGTGGAGACACAGTCATAAGTAAAAGCTTGAATACCCCTGGTCAAATCAAATGTTTTCATTCAGTTAGAAGTGAACACCTCTACAGTAAATATGCATATTTTAAAGCACAAGTTTCTGCTCATTTACTAAACCTAACATACTGGGGGGGAAAAATATTAAATAAAATGACAAACTTTGTACAAGCCACATTTCATTTTATATGTTATATACTGTCGCTGTCCAAAGAAAAATCACCCTCAGTGATTTTGGAGTATTTCTATTGGTCCATTCTTTATACATTTTCCACACCATGTAAACGGCAACAGCTGTGTTCATATGATGCAGAAAACTAAAAAATGAACAAAAACAGAGATACATGTTTTTCATTGGACAGTGACAATATATTGGCCTATATTTTCCACCATAACATCACGTCTTGTATAATTCTTGTTTGCTATTCTTTTTTAAAATTTGGAGCCTGAATAACCAGTTAACGGTGATATGGTAGAATTTCCGGTATCCTGCATCATATCACATGATATTCATCGGCTGCAAGACACACAACCCATAACCTACGAACTAAAACAAGATCCTAAGAAAAAGTATTATGACTTTAAGAGATCTTATATTTTTTTAACCTCCTTTAAATTTTGAATTGCACTGGGCCTCGTTTACCATTTTCTGAAGATTCTGATAGTTACCAGCTATTTTATTTGGGATTTGTTCTTAGTTAAGAAAAGAATCTGCGCACACTCAATACAATCCTGTGGTTTAAAAACATGCTGTAATGTAGATTTTTTTTCTTAGACCTTTAAAAAAAAACGTTTCAGCTGATTAACTATATTTGAGGTAAGAGTTAAACTGTGTACATTAGATTTTCTATTTAATTATTACTGTTATTAGTGCACTTAGGAGTGTGCAGGTACAGAGACAGAGAAAGTGTCCCATATGTAAAGGTGAGCTATGCTACTGTATGACACATGGTCTTCTCTTTTAGTTACTCTTGACAGTCTTTGGTCTACCAACCCCAGCACTGCACAACACAAGCCATGTCAGAAAGCTAACCAACAGAAACAAAGATGCTGGTCCTTTTCAGTGTCAAGTTTTGTGTCTTTTTTTTTTACAATTGAGTTTAAACTCACAGTTTCATCTTTCATATCTAAAATAAACCTCTGTAGATAGCGGTTAACATCATCTATACCAAACCCTGAGCAGAAAGGAAGCCTCACTTCAGACGAGGCCTAGGACTTCACATATCACTGTTAAAAATCTCTCAGCATAATAAAAATGTGATTAGGATTATTACGTTTGCATGTTTTCAGTGATCCCACCGAAACTGACCTTGAAGTGACCTTGAGTAACAAATTCCACGCGGATATGCCCATATAACATAACATTCAATAATTATTTCCCCAAAGGTACTAGTGTATGATCCATAAATCACAGTAAAAGTGCGCACACCCTTTTCTCTTCAAACCACACGACGGTCAAATGTGAAATATCACATAAGGCCTTCTGTTAGAGACAGAAATGTCTGTCAACCAGAGCGGGAATACTCTCAGTACCTGGTTTATAGTTGTGGAATCAGAAAAAAAAACAACTGTTAGACATGTTAGCATATCTGATCAAACAATTCCTTTAAGACTTCTGAGTGGGGGTAACCAAACACGACAAGTGAACATTGGGGTGGTCCAATAGCTTATGAGACAAAAGACATACACGACTGCTCAGCATTTGATTGGCTGAAACCAAACAGGCTTGGCCAAAAACCCTAAAATGGGACAAACTGGCCATATTTTAACGGCAAATCAAAAACAGAAAGTGAACAAATACGCTGTTCAGCAAATGTAATACTGTAGCCAACGCAGATGGCAAACTACCAACTACTCGAACTAAAGCTTTGGTTGTAGTGCAGTGAGTACTAGACTTCGTATGTTGTCCTACATTGAAAAGCCAAACGCATTTAGTATTTCCATCCAAAGGAAAAGGGAAAATCTAACTATACTATTATGAACCTCACAACTCATTTCTACTCACTCAAACAAACAGAAGGCAGGAACTGCCTCCAGCTCAGCTTAGAAATTATGTTGAATCTGAGACGCAATCACGCTCCCGAAATATTTACATTGTAAAGGTGTGTGCTGCTGAAAGTGCTTCTACGGAGTCCAGAAGTTGCTGTAATAAAATAGTGTATTTAAGTGATCTGCATTCGCTGAAAATGTGTTGTTAAAAGATATGTTCAGGAAATGCTAATGCCCCTTGAAGAAGGTCTCTGAGTTCCATGCTACGACTAAAGCTAATTTGCACGTTTGTACAGAAGTCTGGTCAGCTGCCGCCTCTTTTGAATTGTGCACCTTATATTTCTATGAAGGCTGGATTTCAAGACATATTAAACTGCAGTGAAAGCCATTTTTGGCGGGAATAAAGTCTTAATCTGTGTCTGAAAAACCAGGTCTGACCTGACCTATTGATGCTCCGCCCACAATTGTGTTGCTTTGAACGTGTTTGGAGCTCGAACAAGCCGTACCGAACTCTGCCTGACCTAACGGAACAATAGCACATGTTTTTTGGGGCACAATACCAAAATTTAAAAGTGATATCAAATATTTCAAATATTATTTATTTTGTATGAGCAAAATGATTACAATCCTACAACATACATAGCTTTTTTTGTGTAATTAGGTCACTAAGGGTCACAACAAAGAGAGGCCACCCCAAAACGTCTGCCACATCATTGGTGCCTTTAAGAGGAGTGTAGTTCCGCTATCTGTTCTATCAGGCTTGCCTTTAAGGGGACAGTGAATTAGTGATTGATGGTTCAGCACTTTCTCATCCCTTCATCTTGCACGCTCATACTGCCACCCATTTACCACTGACCTCTTACCAACCTGCCCAGTTTTGATTTGTTGCAGCATCCGACCCATTATTAACCCACTCTGACTTTTGCCAGTGTTCTGTTAAGCTTGCCCAACCTAGCAACACTTGCTATGAAAGAATGCACCGGTGGGCGGAGCAAGGACAGGTCGACTGCAGTCTAGCTTCAGCCTCAGAGAGTTTCAACTGCCTCGTGATGACATTTAAAGAACCTTTGCCAAGTGCGCTTACCTTCTGAGCTGTTTATCACCCGCCCAAGACGATACAAAGAAAGAAATTAGAGCACGCCTATGTACAACACAAGGGCTTCTTCATAGCCACATGGATATGACGTTCTTTCCTTCCTGCTGGAATACAGAGGTCAGCATTAAGAGCACAGTGCAATGCAGCTTTCTAGTCTCTCTGTGGCCTGGCCCCATTCTGACAGAGCTATTACACTGACTACCCATAATCCCCTGACTTTCATCCAGTGTTATTGCTTTATCTGTTGCCCAGAGATGCCCCCCAGGAGTTAAGTGACCTGAAAGATATGCCAAGCGGACGCCCCCTTTCCTACTATGCAAGAAGCCCACCCCCACTATGCAACAGTCCAGGACATCACAGAAGCTTCATCACTATGGAAACTGAGCACCTGCTCTAGCATCATCTGGCCGATGTTCCACAGTAAAACTGGATATCTTAGGCCCGCAGTAGGGCCTGTCCAAGAAAATCGTTTTCTTGACTCTCACTTTGGGCTCAAGTTATCTGGTTAACTGGGAAATTCTGCTTTGTGAAATATCTCCCTGCTTGCGGACTCCAGTTTTTGTAAACATGTTGCCTGAAACTCTATTGCCCCCTTGTGGACCCACGGAGTCGTAAGTTTTCCGAAGCCCTTCGTAACGTGGGGCAAAAAAAAGGTGTGACGCGCCAGTGATTCAACTGAAGAGATTCAGATGAGGAGTGTAGATGAAGAGTATGAACAGTCACAGCAGGGCAGTGTGCAAACACAGATCTACGGCAATCGACCGTAAAGGAAAAGAGCAGCGCTTCAGCTGTGGATATGGTTGCTGTGTGAAGCGGCAAGGTTTCTGGAGTGAAACTCATGGGGTGAGGCCAAACAATGCAGAATGAAGACGGGGCCTGAAAAAAATAATACGTTCTAAAGAAGGAACAGATCGGCGATGACATCACCCCACTTTAGAATCAGTGCTGGTGCAAAAGGATTACTAAAAGTTTGTGGAGGTCACTCATAGATGTCTGAAGTCCAGCACCTTCTTCCACCCTAAACTCTCCAAAATACATGAACGCATCCTTTGCAAACTTCTGAGGAGGGTGGAATATGATGATCTAAGGGGTTGTCAAAGGTAAAAGAAGGAAAATACAGTTCTAGTAACATCACTCCAAACTGTGAACAATCAGCAATGAGAGAGGGTCATGACTTTTGACATGTACGATTTATTCAAGTGGACTCCCCTCTCATAGCTGTTTTCACTCATCTGCTGCCTTCTAGCCCCTGGCATATCTGTCCAGATAAAAGGGGCGGAGTTTCATTATGACCACTCCCACCCTTAGACATACAGGAGCTGCAGATGGGGCGGGTTGAACTAGGTGTCTGCTCCAATCAAATGCAGCAGAGCATCACTGTAACAGCCATATATATGTGTATGTGCAGAGTAGAGAGAAATACTAATAGTCCATTCAAAGTATAAGTGATTGCAGAAGCAGTTGAAGAACTGGAGAATCCTAGCAGTTGGTGTTGATGTGGGTTGGTTGTTGCTTTGCCTTTCCAACTCTCTTTGCTCTGCTCTGGCTCTTCTACTCTGCTTTCAAGAGTGGCTCTGGCGAGGATAAGGGTGAATCTTGGCCCTGGGTGCTGCGCTGACGCTTATAGAGCCTGTAACCCTTTCGACAGAGCAGGACGAACCAGTAGACTTGGGGTGCCAGGATGCAGAGGTTGCCCAAGTTGGCTGAGAGCGGGATATGGAAGGGCACACTGTAGATGGGGATGCCAAAGTGAGTGCCGTACACCCAGTACATGTAGGGGAAAAGCACGATGCGGCACAGGAAGAAGCTCAGCAGCACCATGCCTCCATTCACCTTATGCAGCCAGCAGTCCTGCATGCCCACCTAGAGAGAGAGAGAGAGAGAGAGAGAGTGGGAAGAGAGAGGATAGAGAGGAGAACGAAGAGAGTGAGCGAGAGAGAAACAGAAAGAGATAGAGACAGAGAGACAGAGAAAGAGAGAGACAGAAGAGACCGAGAGGGAAACAGAGAAAGAGAGAGACAGAGAGAAGAGAGAGAAGAGACAGAGAGGGAAACAGAGAAAGAGAGACCAAGAGAAGAGAGAAAGAGAGGGAGACAGAGAAAGACAGAGAGAGATAGAGACAGAGAGGGACACAGAAAGAAGAGAGAAAGACAGATAGAAAGAGGAGAGAGAGGAGAGACAGAGAGAGAGAGAGAGAGGGAAACAGAGAAAGAAGAGAAAAAGAGAGACCGAGAGAAGAGAGACAGAGAGGGAGACAGAGAAAGACAGAAAGAGACAGAAGAGACAGAGAGGGACACAAAGAAAGAAGAGAGAAAGGCCGATAGAATGAGGAGATAGAGGAGAGAGAGAAAGATAGAGACAGAAAGACAGAGAAAGAGAGAGACAAAAGAGACAGAGAGGGAAACAGAGAAAGAAGAGAGAAAGAGAGAGACAGAGAGGGAGACAGAGAAAGACAGAGAGATAGAGATAAAGAGACAGAGAGGGACACAGAGAAAGAAGAGAAAAAGAGAGACCAAGAGAAGAGAGACAGAGAGGGAGACAGAGAAAGACAGAAAGAGACAGAGAAAGGCCGATAGAATGAGGAGATAGAGAGACAGAGAAAGATAGAGACAGAAAGACAGAGAAAGAGAGAGACAAAAGAGACAGAGAGGGAAACAGAGAAAGAAGAGAGAAAGAGAGAGAAAGAGAGAGACAGAGAGGGAGACAAAGACAGAGAGATAGAGATAAAGAGACAGAGAGAAACAGAAGAGACAGAGAGGGACACAGAGAAAGAAGAGAAAAAGAGAGACCAAGAGAAGAGAGACAGAGAGGGAGACAGAGAAAGACAGAAAGAGACAGAACAGACAGAGAAAGGCCGATAGAATGAGGAGATAGAGAGACAGAGAAAGATAGAGACAGAAAGACAGAGAAAGAGAGAGACAAAAGAGACAGAGAGGGAAACAGAGAAAGAAGAGAGAAAGAGAGAGACAGAGAGGGAGACAAAGACAGAGAGATAGAGATAAAGAGACAGAGAGAAACAGAAGAGACAGAGAGGGACACAGAGAAATAAGAGAGAAAGACAGATAGAAAGAGGAGAGAGAGAGAGGATTATCATTTTGTTACTAATATTAAGACCCACCTGGTAACCAGTATGAAACTGATATGAAAGTCCAGCACATACACAGGCTCAAAAAGAACGTCCAGCACAATGATTACGTCTCAAATGTCTAATCAACTTAATACTGATCAAGGCATGATCTCGATAATAGATAATTCACTCAGATTCTTGAAGGACCTCGGTTGTTTACCAAGCTTTGTCTTTGTTTTCAATCACCAGATTGATCTGCTTGGGGAAAAGGTCTGAAGAGCAAACATTGTTACAAAATGTTCTTCAGCAAGTTGCATGACATTACACATGTCCACCAGAGACGTCTCCAAATCTTACGCAGTGCAGCTTTAATTTAGGACAGATTTCTGTTGTGTAGTCACGGTAACATTAGCGTGATATTATCAGTAGCATTATCAAGTTCCATACACACTTTAAAGATGGTTCTTCAGGGGTCCCTCGACAAAGAAAACGGTTCTACATAGAACTCTGATCACTCAGAGAGCACTCAGATTGAAAAAGAATATATGTATGTTGTATATGGTTCTATATGAAACCTTCTATACGGCAGCAAAAAGGTTTCTGCTATAATGTCAAGCTTGTAACAATAGAGGAACTTTTTTGATTTTATATAAAACACTATTTTTTAGAAGCTCAGTGTTATGTAACTAAGAGCTGTATTATTTCTTAACAGTGTGAGTGGGATTTCTGTCTGAGTTCTTTAAGTGAGAGGAAGTTTTGTATATTTCAAATAATCTCAGACAAGAACCTATGCTCTTGAAAACAACACATGGGATGACATTACCAGACATATCCACAAGGGGGTACACTGTGCAGATACAGGCATTAATGTACTATGTAGGTTACCGAAAAAGAGCAAGAGCAAGAATTAACAGAGGCAAAAAAAATAAATAAGAGAAGACAGGAATAAGAAGGCCATGAAAGAAAAAGAAAGGAAGATACAAAGGAGTATAAGAGGCACAGACGAGAGAATAAGAGCAGACCAGGGAGGACAGGAGACAGGAGGAAGCAATAGAGTTTTCTGGAATTGGTGCACAAACACATTTTGGATGTCAGACCTCAGAAAAAGCATGGAGGGCTGCTGAGAAGAGAAAACACTGTGTGTGTGTGTCATTACAACCTCAGTAAACAGTAATCAGTTAACAATTGAGAGTCTCCTGAGGTCTGCAAATCTGTAAGCCTGTCATCGAAAACCTGCAAGCAAATCATTAAGAGTTTGTGTGTGTTCATTACCTGAATGAGGATTTTGCCCAGCGAGACAAAAGGTGTGCTGACCTCCGTGAGGAAGAGGCAGCCAATGAAGAAATCACCCTGATCTTTCCTAAAGAACTGAGAGGAGAAAAGAAAAAAAAAAAAAAACATTCAGCAACACACATTTACAGATACAATGTCCATCTATATACATATAACTATTGGTACAAATATCGCTATAGGTAAATAATACTTTAACATGTGTAACTCATCCATAGTTCAATAATTGATATGTAAATAAAGTTCTTCAGGGTGGTTTGATGTAAAACAGTCCTTTATAAAGAAACTAACTGATTAATTTATTTACAATGGTGGTGATGGGACCCGGGAAACAAAAACTGAGATACAGAGGTTGTTCTGACAGTAGCAAAATACAATATATGACCAGCACTTTGGCTTTCGGTGCTTGGCCCTAATGCAGACTCTACCTAATCTGTTACAAACAGCTGCTTATACCCCATGACCGCCAGCAGTCCCCCTAACAATGTCTGGGTTATTACTGTACTAATATGTTGTGTAAGATGTTTGAGTGTGTGTGGGGGTGGGGGGGTAAACGACAGTTCTTGAAGTCTCAAAACAAACATAAGCATCTGGGGCCAAAGATAAAAAGCTTAAAGATACAGGACACGTTTCTGTGGTCATTATATAATATTATGGTGGCGTCAGTAGAAGTAATGCATCTGGTGTTTGTCTAATAAGGCAGGTTCAACTTCAGGTTCAATAAACCTAATAAATAAACACACGATCAACGTGTTTTAACCCATGAAACAAAAGAAACCCAGGAAAAAAAAAAAAAAAAAACTTAACTAAACAGCTTAACTAAAGGCTTCCAGAAAGTGTTACCAACCACTTCCAAGAATTTCCTTTTCTAGAATGCATACATTATAATACATTATTTAAGGGAGTGGACACATTCTAGAAATGCCAGTGCCTTATTATGAGGAACACCGTCTTTATTAAAGAAATATTAATGTGTTTTATATATCTGCTGTTACTTTTTCAAAAGAGTGTGTTATGTACACATGGGATATGCAACATTTCAGCTAGTAAAGCATTTATAACCACCAAAAAGCAATGCTGTCTTCACGGTCACCAGGGTGGATCTTAGTAAGCTTAAATAACAAATGCTGTGTCATGAGACTCCTGGATCAGGAATGCTGAGAAGGTTATCTGTAATTTAAACTGTAACTTATTAGAACCTCAAACAAGCATCCAAATCAACAGCAATACACAATTTAGCCAGTTATAAATAGATATATATATAATTTAGATGGCTTGTGGCTAGTTGAGTTTACTATAGGACAGCTCTAGGGATGCACCAGTATTGAGTTTTTTGGGGCCGATGTTGACATCCAGTACTTTTCTATGTATATATCTGCCAATAGATAAACATCTGTAGTATCCACCTATCTTTATACCACCAATTAAATCTGCTTAGGTCATCAGATCAGATGTTTTTGAATTGGCAGATGTATACTGGACATAGGCATCGGAACACGGTTTCCATATCGATGCCTCCTTAGAGCTGTCTTACAGTAAACACAAACAGCCAAAGCATGAACACTTCTCTGCACACAATGGTCGTTAAACGTTGCAACAAATGACAAAATTAAGCCGTTAAGAAGTCATCTGTGGCCAGACGAGCGTTCGTGTGCGAGGAGCAAAGGAGAGATGATGAATAAAAGAGGAGGTGGAGCAGTCACTGGAACAGACAGTGGCCACCCTCAGTGTAACCCTATACCAGCAGACTGTACAGAGCAAAGAGAGTGTGAGAAAGACCTGCCATCAGGAGCGTAACTACAATACGCTTCGACCAATTAATGTACAAATGCGCATACATATATGTACAAACATACACGGGGGCTTGTGAACAGGTCAGGGGCTTTGAGGAACAGTTCACCTTTTAGTTGAAATATATGTACTTTTCCTGATCAAGTCACTTTATTCTCCTGTTAATGGTGCTGCGCCTTGTTGTTGAGGTATATATACATACACACACACACACACACACACGTATCCATGTGTTCATCTAGCTATCTATCTGATTATGAATTTAGGGTAATTGAAGTCAACAGACCTCACATAGCTGTCACTGTTATAATAAAAAGAAGCATAGTGACAATTTATGCATGCATGTATATTGCATTGCTACTTTACACAATACTTTATCAGCTGTATGATTATGTATGTCACATTTAAGTGTGCTTGTTTGTGTTGTAATGTTTAGCAAGTCAGCAAACAAAGGTGTGTGTGAGAGAGAGAGAGAGATAGAGAGAGAGGGAGATGGCATTAGAGCAGCAGCTGCATGTGAATAATAGAAGCCAAGGTAAAGTGATCTCATATCACTACTGACAGCAGAGCATCCCCAAAACAAAAGACCAGGTTTCCTCCCCACCACTCGGCTCCCCGCCGCAACATTAGACGCCTCTGTGTGAGTGTGTGTGTGTGTGTGTGTGTGTGCGCACGCATGTATCTGTCCATTAATGCCACCACTGTAACAGCTCTTATGGTAATTGGCGATGCACAAAAATAACTTGGCTAAAAACCAAAAGCAGGACTGAAAACAACAACCAACAACCAAACAAAAATACTAACAGTTTTAATCGCTTGTCATTTTCATCATTATTAAACCTATTTCTTATTTCATTTCAATTTTTGGCTGTTCTTAACCAAATATGGCAAAAAGCAAAGCTGTATTCACAAAATTCAAACAACTGAAACAGTTAATCCCACATTTGAAAATGATGTTACAAAAAACTAAGAAATGTAATGTTTAGCACTTTCTGAAGGCGCCAATAATGCATAAATATAAGTATCCCATAATTTTATATAAGATATTCAAATATGCTGAAGTCATGCATCTTTAAAATGTCAAAGCATTGTGATATTTTGTATGTTTGCCATATTGCCCACCTCTATGGCTCTATTTTTTTTTTTAACATGCCCATATCACTGCTGTCCAAAGTAAACAAAGTATGTCCATTCTTTGTGATTTTTAGTTTTCTACATGAAAAATTCTGGTTGCATTGACTTGCTCTCCTCTCCTGTACAGCCGGCATGTTATATTGAACAATATCTGTTCTGCTTAAATGCTTTTGCTGATATTTATTTTATATGTAAAAAAAACCCAACAACATTAAATAGGAAAATGAAAACCAACATGGTAAATAAACACAGATTTGGGATGACTCTACTTCGTAAGGTACTGTGCAAAAGTTTTAGGCACTTATATTTAACATTATATTTAAAATATATATATTTATTTTTTACACAGGAAGATTGTATTTGCTCAGCAAAACACTATTTTTTAAAGATTCTTATGTAAAACTATTACTTACTGTATTAATTCTATAGATCAGTGTGGTTATTTAACCCTTTCCAAGCTTTTTCTTGGGGGAACTTTTTGCTTACAGTTCTTATCTAATACCTGCTTTAGCTGTTCAGTACTTCATTAATCTAAATCAAGATTGCTGCTAAAGGAAATGAATACATTCATACAACGTCTGGGGCGTCCAGGAGAAATCTGGAACTAAACTTTGTTCTTCAAACTGGAGCTTAAGATATGATCTACTTCTTTTAAAATAAGATATTTATGTTACTTTGTTTTGTTGTTTATGCTTATTTATATCTGTTATAATGATATCTGGTGTAAATTCACTGGTGAAAAGACACTATTTCTGTTTAAAGGCTTTTAAACTTTGAGCTGAGGTACCTAAGACTCTTGCACAGCAGTCTATATCTCTCCAGCTCTCCATCATGTCTAACCACACTGCACCTGCAGTCCCTCTTACCAGTGTAATAGGCAGCAGGATGGTGAGGAGTGCGATGTGATGAAGGACCAGCAGGAACTCTTTCCTCACAAATGAGTTGACTGTCCTTAGAGAGTGCCCTTTGTAATCTTCATGACCTTTGACGCGGAAACGATAGAAGTGGCTGAGGTACATGGCAAAGATGTCATATGACATGTAGGGAACTCCATACCAGATGACAAAAGAGGTGGCCAGCCAGTGCCTGAAAGAGAAGACCACACAAAAAATGAAGGAAACAAAACAAAAACAACAGTAATAACTAGAAAAGTTCATTTCCTGAAGAAAACACAGGATGGATGTGCATAAACAACAAATAGAGGAGTGCGGGTGGGTATGTCTGTGGATTAGAGGTTGGGGATCTGCTGTGAGTGAGTACATGTAGTGTGGTGGCTGTAGGTTAAACGAATTTTAACTGAATTGGACCCTATGGGAGGAACAAGGGATGAATAAATGACAAAAAACCCCACTGTTTTCTTAAAAAAAAACCCAAAAAACCCTGCATTATTCTCCAGAATCTGTACATACCATCAAAAAGCTGTATAAAAGCCTAAATCAGACGGACAATCTGGCACTGGAGCGGAGTTGATCTTTTGAAATCTGCGGGAAGAGTTCTTCTTTATTACTTTTTCATTTTTACTTCACCATTTGTGTTTTTCTTTTATCACCTTTAGATCTTTTAAAAAGGCCAGATGTGCTTAACATCAGCCAGGCCATCCAATTTATGTCTTTCATGATTAGGGGCTGTATCGAAACGAGCAAGATGGAGAGATTTAACACTCTGTCTGCTGTAAACAGATTATCTTTACAGACATTTGCCTTATTTTATGGCCGTGCAGCTCAGACAGACAAGGCAGGACTGAAGGGAGGCTGAAATGTCTGTGCCACCCCAACAACATCCATGTTCATGAAGCTCAAGTCAGCTTCTTATTTAAAATATTGTTATTAGATGATGCTGGCTTGGATATTGAACAGAGAAACAAAACAAAAAAAATCACTCCTGTAACAAATCAAGCCTGAAACTGTACACCCTCAAACTGTGATGTTAGGTGTGTATTTCTTCCTGTGGGGTAGTAAAGAGTTTGAGTAGGTTTAGTATTACAGCCTACTTATCTATAACTGAAGTGCTTCACTTATTTCAGTTGTAGTATCAGAATCGTACTGGTGCCATTTGCTTAAAAATAAAATAAATACATCTGACATTTAAAAATTAAATTTAAGGAATGTATCTATTGTACTGTGGAGAAGCAAATGCTTATGCATCACTGTACAAAAATATCTGTGTATACATTTTAACATAGAAACGTTATTTATCTCGAACAATAATTCAGGTGGAGGTAGGGTTGTGCGATATTGACAAAAATCCCCATCTAGGAGTTAAATCTAAGGCGGTAGACTGTGAGGCTGGTGGTATCAGAGTTTCTTCCCCTGGTGCAGTGTGTTCACTCATTTTCAGCTTTAGGTGTGCTGTTTGGGCAGCTATGCTTTAGCCTATGCTAGCACTATTAATGCACACTAGCAGCAGCCCATACTAAAGCGTGCATTGTTAACACGGCAATTAGGATATTACTGTAGACGATATATCACATACACACACACACACACACACACCTAGCTGGATCTACAGCCACATTCTACACTTTTCCCCACTCTTATTCAAATATCAAATTCTCTGAGTTTTTAATGACTAAAATGCTGTAAAGAACAGCTACAATGGTTTTCTGTATAAAACAGAGAAACAGGCCTTTGTGTTTAGCAGCCAAAGTCAGCCAAAATATTTAAAATCCATTCATTTGTAAGTTTAATTTAAAATGGTACAAAACGTTTTCACTGTTTAATTTGAATGATTTTGACCCACAAAAACATCAAATTCTCTGATTTTATCATGTCTGGAATGTATTCATTCATTCATTCAATTATTCCTTCATTTATCTTCTAAACTGTGTATCTGTCTGGGATGCGGGGGTGCTGGAGCCTATCGCAGCGTTCACTGGGCGGAAGGAACCACCCTGGATAGACTGCCAGTCCATCACAGGACAGGCACATTTTTAAACACACACATGGTCAGTTTAGCATCTCCAATATGCCGGACTGCCGGTTTTTAGACTGTGGGAAGAAAGTGGAGATGTCCATGAAATATATATTCCAGAAATTCCATGACCCATGAGAACCGTGAACAAATGTTATTATCAGGTTCCTACACTTCCTGTATCGGTGTATCTCTATACTTTGTATAGAAAAGAAATATCAAATAAAATGTATGACCCTGGTGTAGTGGTTAGCACTGTAGCCTCACAGCAAGACGATCTGGGTTCGATTCCTGGTTCTTGAGGGGGTTTCCTGTGGGTACTCCGGTTTCCTCCCACACGTCCAAAGACATGCATGTTCGGTTAATCGGTCACTCTAAATTGCCTATATGGGTGTGTGTGAGTGAGTGTTGGCCATGCGATGGACTAGTGACCTGTCTAGTGTACCTCACCTTCACCCGATGATGCTGGGATTGGCTCCAACCCCCCCGTGACCCTGACTATCGTAATAAAGCGGACGTTAATGGATGGATGGATGGATGGATGTATGATTCTACTTGGTGCCTTAATATTGGTACTGGATTTGAAAAGGATTGTCATTCCGTCTCTAGCGCAGGTCTTAAGTCTTGCATAAGTACACAAGTTTGCAGGGACACAAATACAAACACGCATCTACTCCAGTTCGAGCACAAACACTGTGAGGATTTAAAAGGAGGCTTACACAACAGAAATAATTCTCTTGGTTATGAGCACAGCACATACTAATAAAAGCTGATTGCGCAGGTTAATTATACAGACGGACCCTCTACCCCCCACACAGAGCTCAACCTTTGGTCAAAGCCTGAATTTCTGTATGTGTGTCTGCTACACAAGCTACCTCAAAGACATCAAATACACACACACACACACACACACACACACACACACACACGAGTCTGCAGGCACACACACACACCTGTGCTTAGTGGTGATCTATTTAATAACAAGGTGAGCTTCCAGTCTGCACTGGACTGCATACATGTCAACAGGCGAAGTCGTACGCTATGCACACACATACCAGTATACGCAAAGACAAGGACACACAATCGTGGCTGTTCATGCACTCAAACCGGGAATTAAGCCTTCAAGTGGATTACCGGGGCAGCTGGGAGTTTTCTCTGGCCTGCTGGATTACTCTCTATTACATCACACACACCCTCCAGGCCACAGACAGGTGGCAGGTTGGGCTGGTGGTCATGCCTCTCAGGTTTGAAAAGGTGATGCTGATAATTGACGGGGGACATCTGTTAACTAACACTTGGGCTCTTTTGTTTTCTAACCAACACACACACACACACACACTATTTTGGCCCCTGCCCCCCCCGTGAAAATTTAATGCATGGGCCCCTCACCTCACTTCACGTTACCAATTTTCTTCGTTACCAGAGGAGCAGACTAGAGATGGTCCTTAGCGTATATACCGGAGTATGACGTAGTTTTTAGTTGTTAAAAGATATTAGACATTTACTTGTTAAATTTAATTGGTATTGAAAACACTGTAAACTGCAGTTACCATAGAGAGGCCTTTTTATGAACAGCTCCAATGTATCTTAAACTACCTTTAACTGGGTGACACTGTATTCCTGGTTTCAATGTTAATGTTTTATTTTGCTGCTGTTTATAGAAGTTGAATATACGTTTTTGCCAGTAAAAATGCAAGTCTTGTTTTTAAGGCAGACTGTAACTGGACTACAGCACTGAAGGTTTCACACCGAGCACAGACAGAATCCAGGATGTGTTGCTGATGGCTCTGTGTTTAAAAGTAGTTTTTAATGATTATTTAATGAATGTGTTTTTAATTAGGGACATACCCTCTGTGTCCTGGTGAGGTGGGGTTGGGGGTAGTGGAGTAGGTGTGTGTGTGTGTGTGTGTGTGTGTGTGTGTGTGTGTGTGTGTGTGTGTGTGTATTAGTCTTGCTATCCCTCTAAGGACTGCATGTCCACACAATGATGGGACAAAATGTCAGTTTTGCGTGAGTGAGGTCACTTTTGTTTGTTTGTTTAATGTTAAACTAAAAGAAAAAGAAAAACCTTCTGAGGTTAAGTTCAGGGTAAGGTGTAGTATTACTTGCTACAGTAATACAAAATTCAATGGAAATCAAAGGACAACCTCACAAGTAATCTAAGACAAACGTGTGTGTGTAACTGTTTAAATAATGAGGAGAAGAAACAAATGAACTGTGCACATTCAAACTGACATTGCAAAGCGGTCATCATAAACCATGAGCCACATTTATAATTTCTGCAGCATCTGTTTTGTATAATGTTTAAAATGTTAAAATGTTTTAAATACGTCTTATTCGGTTAACATTTTATTTTCTAACACAAAATTAATATACTAAATTATGTAACTAATGTCTAAACATTATTTGGGATCACTGTTAATTTCTTATGTATGTTATGATTAGGGTTGTGTATTGGCAAGAACCTGGCAATACAATAAGTATCATGATACATGCGATATACTCCGATACTGCAAATAAAGCGATATATTGCCATTTTTCAAATCCTTTTACCAAAACACACCAGTATATGAACAGGTTTGACAATTCTTACAATAACATTGCGCCCTTGTGCAGCTTGTTAATGTTGGAGTGGAGCTAAAAATGGATTACAATTAGATTACTGCCATCTAGTGGTCAGAGATTTAAACACAACACACAATGAATCGCTGTCTGCCGTGAAACTGTGTATCGATACGGAGTTTTTGAAAATCCATACAGTATGCTGAAACATAATATCCCGATACTCATTATTTTTTTTTAACCAATATCGATTTTTATTCAATATTTTTTATTCTAGTAATTCTAAGTTTGAAGATAGGCGTCTCTTACACAGGAGTTATTTACAGCAATTGACTACATAAACACAGAAGAAACAAATTTGGAAAAGTAAGTTGAAATTCTACCAATAATATGAATCTTTAGACTCAATCTACTCCTTGATGTGAGCTTTTCTAATTAATCACTAATCCAAATAAGAGCAATGTTCACTGGCTACAGAGGTGAACTAAGCCTGTGAGATCAGAGACATGGCCATGTCCCTGTCACGCAGGTAGACGGATTAGAGGACCCACCAGCATGACAGAGTCAGTGACAGGGCTGGACGGGTGGAGGCAGAGCACAGTATTGGATGACTTACCTGTCCGTTATCACATTGCCCCTACATGAGGACACAACAATGATCCCGGCTGTGGTGGCCATAATGGCATGAATGGAGGAGACCAGCCTGGGGGAAGAGAAAGAGAGAAAGGAAGAGAGAAATATGAGTCAGCTAATACAGAAGCTTTCACAACACTTGCCTGTGCAAAGCCATCGTTATCCGTTTCTCCAGCTTACCAGTGCAAAAACTGCAGATATCGTGAAGGGGTAGACGGGATGAAGAGGGCAGTTATAAAACAACACAACACAAACTAAAAGCAGTTTAAAGGTTAGTCGTTTTTAAAAGAAGAAATATTGGACTGGTATTGGTGTGTGCCTGAACACATAGCACTTATGTAAGTTGCTCTGGATAAGAGAATCTGCTAAATGCTGTAAATGTAAATGTATTGGTAGATACTATATTTTTTTCTGTCAGTTTTGGAAAAGTCCCCTCTAGCAGGCTGTTGCTTACGTTCCAGTGGGATTTATATCTCAAAAGCCATATCGTCATTTCTTTTAGAACAATTTCAATTTTTTTGAACATTATTTGAAAATTAGTTCTTATATCGCGTGAATATTGTCACAAGTGGACGAACAGAAATAGTCCATAATTACTTGTAATTACATTAAAACACATTAAAAACTAGTGTTTTTATAATTTCCATAAGCGCCACTATACTATTACTACTGCAGATAGCACAGGGTATCAGATATCGGCTGATATCAGCAGAAAAAACTGGAGTGTATAAATTATGATGATCCAGTAACACATCTTTAAGTGGTATGACATCCCAGCATGATAACCTTCTTTTAGATCTTCATTTTGAGTGAAGTGCTTTAATGAGTTCATTTTAAAATGCTGGTGGTTTTTAAAATGAAGAAATATTGGACTGGTATTGGTAGATACCATCAATCTTTTACTTCATTTTTAATATTAGTTTTGGAAAAGACCCCTATAGCAGGCTGCTATGCTGCTTACTTTCCAGTGGGATTTATATCCCAAACCCATACCATCAGTTCTATAAAAACAATTAAATTATTTTAAACATTATTTAAAAACGAAAATTACTTTTTATATTCCGTGAACATTTTGTTACAAATGGATGAACAGAAATAGTCCATAATTACTTGCAATTATATTAAAACACATTAAAAGCTAGTGTTATTTTTCTCCTGTAAATTAACTTTTAAATTATACTATTATACTAATATACTATTATTAATGCAAATAGCAGAGGGTATCGGCTCATATCAGCAGAAAAAAAACTGGAGTGTATAAATTAAGATGATCCAGTCTTGTAAACATCTGCGGTATGATATCCCAGCATGACAGCCCACTTTTAGATCTTCATCTTAAGTGAACAGCTTTAATACGTTCATTTTAAAAAGCTGGTGGTTTCCAAAAAGAAGAAATACTGATCTGGAATTGGCTGATACTATTGATTTTGGAAAAGTGGTATTATGCCATCTCTATCAGAGTGAACTGTTCTGTAGTAATTATTAAACACCCCATTCATCACCAGCCTCTCCACTTTACAGAATCAGAACCACTACTCTCCCGAGAAGTGCTGAGGCAGAGGACTTTATGCAGCACAGCTGAGCAGTGGAGTGTTAATCAAACGCTCTCACTGACCTCCAGGTTAATGGGGTTAAACGGAATAGTAAGCCAGGACTCAGAGCCATGTCCCTTCCTGAAGCTCCAAAGAGAAACACAGTCACTGTGGGTGTGTGGTCTCTGACCGCCGGCAACTCTACACGAAGCCCATGTAACAAACTCTGCATGTTTTATGACAAACCACACGTTTCTTCAGTCCCCAGCTGACATCACATCAGCGGTGACTAGCAGGTACACTGATATTACTCATTACAAACAACGCCCCCAACCTTCTCAACCATGACGGGAAATGTCCTTCATCACCGTAAAGAAAATATCACAATGTAAATGACAGAGAAGGTCAGAAAACTGTATTATATGGCAACATTTTATAAAGTATTATTTTAATAATTCTGCACTGAACTTATCTAAGAACTAGTCAAGCATGTAATTACTGAACGCTCCACACATCATTGATAATTATTTTCCTAGTACCTCACTGACAAAACCTTATTCTAATCTAACTGAACTGTTTCGGGCTCATAAAAAAAAGCCTCAGGGACTTTTGTTGAAAATTAACAAAGTTGGCTTGTCCTACCTACAGATGCTTTGCTCACACAAGTACACACAGTATCGAGCATTTGTTATACACCATGTTTGGCCTCAGTTTCATTTTGACTGAAAACCTGCATGCCCATGTTTATTATGCACATTCGTATGCATTGGTTTTTAATCAATCTGACAGGAAATCAATTGCCACAATAAAGACACACCAAAAAAAAACAAAAAAAAACAACAGTTGACTGATCGTTGCAGCAAAGCACTTGAATGCTTTCTTTTCAAGAGCTTTTTTAAAACCATTTAATAAGTTTCTTTATGAACATCCTATGTATTGTGTATTCTTGTCGTAGCTTCATTTCGAGAATGCCCCTAAACGTCACGCAAATGCTGTGAATTGTTTGCAACTTAGTTAAGTGGCCCCTTCTGTTAAAGCAGGCCATGCTGAGTAACAATACCCACCAAATTCTCCAACAAGAGCGATACTTTTACCCCAAATAAGTTTATTAAACTGTGCATGTTAATAATGACAATATTTCACATGTCTTGCCTTCCTGCTGTTCCTTCAGATAATCGCTATGCATAAATTACAAAACCACTAATCACTGTTGGGTGCTTTCATTTATTTACAGCACAACTATAAAAGTATTTGTGCTTCATAAAGCCCTATTTGAGCTGGTTTGAATTACATGGGGACCTCCAGTATGACTTTGCCATGTTTATAGTTTTTACAAGTCCAAATAGAATTCCAAATAGAATAACCTTCCATAATTCACCAAACCTTAAATGATGAAATGAAAACATTTTAACACAAAGCTGGCAAACAGGAATCTGACTTTAGCTCTGACAGCTTCAGCCTACCTTTATTTATTTATGTATTTGTTTGTAACCTGAGGAAAAGGCTAACAGCTAAAACAGAGCTTAATTTGATTAATGTAGTCCACAAGACTTTTGGTCTTGAGGGCCAAATTACAAACAATTACAAAATTAAAAAGAAAAATGAAGTTAAGAGCATCTTTAGCAGTGCAATATGTTTTGGCGAGTTGAATGAACCCACTTTAATAAGCTAATGCAAATTTTCCATGGACATAACCCACATACTCAACACCACTGCTCAAATGCATGTTCCTTACAAACATGGCACCATTTAAAAGGGAAATTAACAGGCTTTCCAACGGTATAAGATTTATTACCAAGAAGCATTGTTCCAACAAAGAAATAACCTACCAAACGCAAATTTCCTTACTTTCTGTGCTAAGTTCATGTTAGTCAGCTGCACCTGCTGCATAATGCTGACATAAAAAACGATGTTTCAGTTGATGGTTTGCTACTGCCACATACATAGTATCCTAATAATAAAAAAAAGTTGTCAAAAAGCTGACGCTACACTGAGATAATCACTGCTGGAGCTTACCAGTACATAATAATGTAATCTAGATCAGATGACATCGGTCGCAACATGTAATCACCACGTTGGTTGCCTCTCTTTTAGTGATTCACACGAAAGCTTCGCAGAGACTCTTTAGCCTGTTAACTAGAGATAGAAGGATCAATCGGCTATGTATCGGTATCGGACGATTTTTAATCAAAATATGTGATCGGCCGATACCTCTCCAATGTAGTCGATCCAGAGAGCCGATCGATGGCGTTAAACAAATGAGCCTTATGTCTGTTTTTCCAGCTAGCGTTTCTTCCAGGAAGAGAAGAACTCCCTCCAGCCAGCTCCCTGCAATTCCAATCTGAACCACTAGGTGGAAACACACACCCTTTCATTTTCCACAGACTGACTGAAGCAGCGGCGTGGCGAGAAAACCATGCGCTGATGGAAAGCATGTCGTCCGTCTGGCAGTGTTTTACCGTATGTGATACAGACTCATCCACGCCGTTTTTAAAATGTGTAAAATCAGCGTGTCTCGTTGGGAAACCAAGAAAACACATTTAACACTACTAATCTGACACGGTTTTTAGAGTACACTGACGACTGAATACAGGGAGTATCAGCAAACAGCAGAGCTGGCACGAGCAGCTAGCACAAAACAAACAACCCAGAACACCGTCGCAGACCAGATCTGACCGGTACGAACTGTACAGCAGTAATAATTCAAGATCTACATTTAATGATTGCCGATTGTCGTTTATAATAACCAGAGTCTGCGTTTAATGACTGCAGTTTTTGCTGCATTTATTTAATTAGCTTTTTTCGTTTTAAATTAAGGCTATAAATGTAATGGTTGCAGTATTGGGAATATTTGTTTGATTTACTTTATTTAGTTAATGTTGTTAAAAATATTATGCTGCTTCACATGAGCTTGTTAAAAATGGTAATAAACTAGTTTAGACCATGTTTCATGACTTGCTTGCGCTAATAACTACATGTAGCCCTGCCGTGTCTAACAGCCCCGCCCTCTATCTGAAAGGTGATCGGCGATAGAAATCGGCCTCAAAAATGCTGATCGGTCCATCTCTACTGTTAAACATGAGCAAGAAAGTGAGCATGGGAGTCAAAAATGAACTGACTCATTTATAAATTTCCATTTCAGATTAACTTTTCTTGCTGTTACGGAATCACAGTGACTGTTACACCTCCAGTAACAATGCACTGTTACACCCCTACTAACATGTTTTAATATATTGCAGCCCAAATCACAATCACAACAAAGATCAAAGTAACCTCAATAAGGCATCCTGTCCATATCATGCAGCTCTAACAGTAAAAAGCTGAAGCAGTTGATGTGGAAAGCTGAAGCTGTTTCAGTGTGAGCTGCAACAGCAGCGTGAGTTGGACTAGATGCCGGCCTAAGGCCTCCTGACTGGTTACCAAAAGGTCCATGGTTGAGCTTTCTGCATGGGGTGACATTTGTTCGTCATGACAACGGCAGCCACATGACCTGGGCCTGCCAGCTTACGCTCGAGTTGGCCACCGGATAAGCGCCCCCCTCCTCAAACACACACACACACACACACAGTTCTGCCCCCCACCATAACCATCAGTCCATGGAAACTTGCAGGCCGAACATTGTCACAAGACCCAGATTTCCACAATCCACTCTTTGTGTTCTCTTGCGCTCTCACTCTGAGAGCTGGGAGCCCAGGGGTGAGAGAGGGAGGAGAGGAAAAGGTGTCTTTGTTGTGTATTTGTCTTTTCTTTTCATCCTCCCTTCAGGCAGGAGGAGCCTGGGGCTAAACTACAAATGTTAACTCCAGAGTATCAGTCTTAATGGAAATGTCTGTCTTAAAAAACATTAAGGGGGGTACATCCAACGCTTCCATTCTATTCACACTCTTTCTTCCTCTTTTCCTCTATAAATAAATTATCCATCAATATATTGGTTGTCTGATGAAGAACATCAGTACTAAGGTCTTACAGAGTTATGAGCAGCACAGATAATTACACTAATTTAGTTTCTCATATCATAAAGCACACATAGCTGTAACACTTATCTGGTGAAAGTGCTCATTTGTACCGCGTCCCCACTATACATTATATTTGGGACGTACTGTCCTGTGTGCTTAGTTTGCACAGTATGCAACTAGTGTTTAACCCTGGGGCTTACGTTAGCTTAAGGCTACAGCCTAGCCTTAGTTTTAAACACTGTAATTGTGTAATGCTAAAAGCTCTAAAGACTAAAATCACTGTACTTTAAAACGGTACTGAACTGAGATCCCACTGCATCGCATCACATCTTATTAGGCATGTTGTTACTTGTTAAACCCCCCAAATATTGATATTCTAGTTGCTGAGGCTTCTGTGTAATTTTCTGAAAGTAAAAGAGTGGTCTCTGAATTTACTCTGAATTTAGTGGTATAGTAAATGTATATCAATCAATCAATGCCTTTATCAGTCCCACAATGGAGAAATTTCAATGCCGTGGGACTAATAATAATAATAATAATAATAATAATAATAATAATAATTATTATTATTAATTATTTATTAATAATAAATTCAGAGACCACCATTTTACTTTCAGAAAATTACAGAGAAGCCTCAGCAACTAAAATTGTTCAGCATCCCGTGTCCACCTTCTGCCTTTAATATAGCCTACATTCTTCTCAGGAGACTTTGTTTCAGCGTGTTGAAGAAATCTGCAGGGATATTTTTTCCACACTTCCAAAGTTCAACTGGTTGCATATTTTCCTTCTCATGATCCCAGTAATCCTAAACACATTCAAAGGTGCTGAGCACTCTGCAGTGGCCAGTCCATTGTTTTAGACCAGCTTGGGGTCATCAACTTGTTGCAGAATTGACTCTATATTCAAAGGATATTGCCTGGTGTATTAAAGTATATGGTATAGTACAGTGGGTAACATCTCTGGCCTACACACTGTAAGCTGGGGTTCGATCTCCACACCTGGCTAAGCACTCCATACTACACCTACAGAGTTCCTGGGCAACACTCTGAGTAGTACCTACGTCTACTTCTGTTTATTTACTTTTACTGCATATTTCAGACCATTGAGTAAATTCAGAGACCACCCTTTCACTTCCCCCATATTACACAAGCCTCAACAACTATAATTGTTCATCAATCTGTGTCCACACTCTGCCTTTAATACAGCTTACATTCTTTTCAGGAGACTTATTTTCAGCGTGTTGAAGAAATCTGCAGGGATATTGGTTCCACACGTCCAAAGTTCAGATGGTTGCATATTTTCCTTCTCATGATCCCAGTAATCCTGAGGTCTGGACTCTGCGGTGGCCAGTCCATTGTTTTAGACCTGCTTGGCGTTGTTATCTTGTTGCAGAGTTTACATTTTTAACAAACAGGATATTGCCTGGTGTATTAAAATACATGGTATAGTATATGGGTAACATCTCTGTCCTACACACTACAAGCTGGGGATCAATCTCCACATCTGGCTAGGCACCCTATGCTATACCTGTAACGTCCTTGAGCAAGACTTCTATTTTAAATTAAAAAATAATAATAAAAAATGTAATTAGGAGTCGTTCCTAATTGATGGATATTAATGTCTTCTAAATGTTGTTAATGTAAATAGCACTCATGAGGTTACATTTTGTGTAGTTTTCTGTTTCTGTAAACTTGGTTCCTAAACACATTCAGAGGTGCTGAGGTCTGGACTCTGGGGTGGCCAGTCCATTGTTTTAGATCTGCTTGTTGTTGTAATCTTGTTGCAGATTTGACTCTATAATTAAAGAGGGTATTGCCTGGTGTATTAAAACATATGGTATAGTACAGTGGGTAACATGTCTACAAACTGTAAGCAGGTCTAAAACAAAGATCTTAGTACTGATGTTCTTCATCAGACAACCAATATATTGATGGAGAATTTACCCCATGTCATACCCACAGAGTCCCTGGGCAAGACTTCAGTCTACTTGTTAAAATTATGAGTCGTTCTGGATACAAATGTCTTATAAATGCTGTAAATGTCAGCACTCGTAAATGTCAGCACTTTTTTGTTTTTTATATATATATATACACACACACACACATATACATATAAGCCGATTTTTAATCGAAATATGTGATCAGTGATCAACCGATAGGTGGAAATACACACCCTTTAATTTTCGACAGACTGACTAAAGCGGCTTCCTCGCTAGCAAAGCATGCGCTGCTGTCGTCCGTCTGACAGTGTTTTACCGTACGTGACGTAGACTCATCCAGGGCATTTTGTAAAATTTGTAAAATTAATGTGTCTGGTGGGGGAACCAAAGACATTTAACATTACTAACCTGATACAACCCTTAACCCTTGTGTTGTCTCGCGGGTCAAAAGTGACCCGCTACCATGTTCAGCTGTAGAAAAAATCCCTTTAACTATCTTTTTCCAACTTGAAATTGTATGACTTTTCCTAAAGGGACCCCATCATTAGAAAAAGTGATACTTTGTATTTGTTTGTTTCCATGTGGGCTGTACACCATTAGGGAACAAAGATTGTATTATGGGTCATTTTTGACCCGTGAATTATAAAAGCATTTAAACACCAGAAAAAAGTTTAAAGACCACACGCAAACTCTCTAACACACACACACACCAA
This sequence comes from Megaleporinus macrocephalus, assembly GCA_021613375.1. NCBI lineage: Eukaryota > Metazoa > Chordata > Actinopteri > Characiformes > Anostomidae > Megaleporinus > Megaleporinus macrocephalus. Next base: position 23,883,253 of record CM038726.1, read on the forward strand.
AGAAACTGGAACTTGCATTTGACCTGCAGCTAACCCAACCACACAAGCTCCCAAACAAAACAAAAATCTCAGACATAATAAAATCTAATTCAGTATAGGGGTATAAAGCTACCCTGAATCAAAGTACCCCTAGTTGGTTCTTTGCTGAAGCCATTAGAAGACGTTTCACTGCCAATCAGGTCCTGGCAACATTTTGTTGTTTTATTGTGTTATAAGAGAATTATTTCACTTTCTAAAAATATTCAAGAATAAACTGATTTTCCCTTTCAATATAATTAATTCAGAAGTAGTTACTTCACATGTATAATAGCATAATAAACCTTTACTGAATAAATGAAAACTGTTGGTTTGTGGTAAAACAAAGTGTAATACTGTTCATTGCTGATTGTCTTTTTGTATTGTGTAACAAAAAACACATGATAATGAATACATTGAGTTGGATTGATAAATAACAAGCTGTTTCATCATGAAAAATCAATTTTGGATTTACAATTCAACTAAGCTGCTTTATTTTGGGGCTTTGGAAGGGCGGGTAATTTTTTACCCGTAGGACAAGGGGAGTAAACAGAATGTTAAGATCGCACAAGGGTTAAGAGTACACCATGCGGCTGAATACAGTGAGTATCAGCAAACAGCAGAGCTAGCACGCATGCTGCTGTGGCATATAGCCCTGCCCTCAATCAGTATTGGCTATTGGCCGATCATGCTGAAAGGTGAACGGCAATCGGAATTGGCTTCAAAAACGCCAATCGGTCCATCTCTTATATATATATATATATATATATATATGGTCGTTTACATTGTATGAAAATTTTGTAACTAATGGTCCAATAGAAATGCTCCAAAAAGGTTCAATCAACCTTCATAGAAAGTAAAGTATGTTTTTGGTCTTTCCTGTGAAGTTGCAATTTTATATATATATATCACCAGCTGATATCAGTTAGTCATTAAAACCATACTACAAACTCCAAATCCTTGTCCTCCTTTCTCTCCTGGTTTAGTGGAGCTGAAAGGTGGAAGAGGCTGAGCTGGCGGATCTTGACTGCTTCTCTCTGCCTAATGGAGTGGAGCATTCAGAGCAGCACACACACATACCACACAAGGAGGAAAATAACAGAACCACTTTGGCCTGAATGATTCAGAAAGGACTCCCAAAATACCACACACACTCAGGTCAAGATAACACGCTGCTGTCAATGTCCAGACAATGTTTCTCTTCATTATCGCTTCCATAATAATCCTCTTCCTGCTTTCTGAATACAAGCAGGAAAGCACAGCCTTTCTCTGAACCCTGCTAATGCGCCACCATCTTCAGAGAAACGAGAAAAACACAGAGAACCGCACAGGGCGTTAATATTAACCACAGAGAGTTAACAGTCATTAGGATGTTAAAGGAGGTCTTTAAACTGGTTGTTTTCAGTCTTAGTCCTAAGGACCCTGTGCCGTGCACAGCCTTAGCCCCAAAACACCAGCTTAACAGCTAATTACCAAGCTCCTCATGAGCTGGATCAGGTCAGGGCAGAGGCAGAGAATACAGAGAACACCTGAAACAACACGGCAGTGGGCCCCCAGGACTGAGATTGAAAACCAGGAGACTGAAAGGCCAGCCTGAGCGCTGCAAAGCTTAAAGCCATGCTGAACTTGACTGAAGGACCAGAATCTCTCCACTTCTCCTTCTACTAAGTGTTACGTTCCATTGCTCCTGCCATAACAACACCATGTTGGTGTATCGCTGGTGTAATCCAATCAAAGATCCATTCCACTGTAAATCATTCATTTCTCTTAAATTGCATGCCAAGTCATTTTGGCTCTCCGTCCTGCCATTCTGTTCTTTCTCAGTTCAGCACTACGCTACGCGGCTAAAATTAGCTTGGAGAAGTAGAAAGTCTTGGGAGTCAACATTTCACTTTCGCACAACCTGACCATGGACCTTAAGTGTTTTTCATCACAGCACTTAGAGCTGAGGTCCAACTCAAGAACAAATAACCCCATCACATCAGCAAGACTAACTGCAGCTGCAGGACTGCACGATATATCAATATATACAATAAGGACCCTAATTCCTCACAGTTGCATATGGAGTTAAAATAAGTATGAAGTTCTGTTATGCATCAGGTTCATCATGTAATATTAGGAATATTAACACCTGTCAATGTTTTGTGACGGTGACACTACACAATCTCTACGTTTGCCTATTTTCACATTTCAAATAATCTAGCACCAGTTTACATTACAGAACGTCTCTCTATTTACGTTCCAACTCAAGAGCTTAGGTCTACCCATCATTCGGTAAAACTGAAAAAAATATGATGGGGTCTCTTTCAGTTATTCCGCTTCTAAACTGTGAAGCTCAATTCCAATTTTCATTAGACAGTGCTCAGTGCTCGCTTTTAAAAAAACAATTAAAATTGCATCTCTTTAACTTGGAGTTTAATTAAACCTTACAAATTTTTACTTTCTCTTTGGCTAATTAAGAGTTTATGTTAATGCTGATGAAAACAGTCTGTAAAGCACTTTGAGCTGTCACCGGTATTAAAAGTGCTCTATAAATATAGATTATTATTATTATTATTACCCTATAAAGAAATGTAACCTCTGGCCTGTGCAGTGGGGGATGGTGCACTTCCAGCCTGAGCCCAAACTCAGGAGGGCAGTACTACGCTAGGCTTTAATCAACTATTATTGTAATACGTTCTTCTAATAATGTTTCAGGACTATAACCACTAACAAAGACCTGAGTTAATCTGAGCATGAAGTTCGGTTACGCATTAGGTTCATCTTTGACACGCATGTACAATCTAACTCAAATCTGGTAGAAGTGCATGTAAAGCTGAGTATAAAAATATGTTTTAACAGCTTAAAAATGTCTGAATTGCAGTTTAATTATTAAAGATGCAGTATGTAAGAGATGCTTTAGCAGAAAGGATATATAATTTAGAAATTTAGCAGTTAATTACATGTAACTACAAATTACTGTGTCCTCATTTGCTTAGAATGAGTCCTTTACATCTACATAGGAGCAAGTTCTCCTCCAACGTAGGCTGTCATGTACAACTGCAATGTTGCTACAGCAGCCCAGACACACACAAACACTTTTGAGAACGTCTTTCACGCTTTCATATTGAAGCAGCGGTCTGAATTTGGTGGGGCTACAGTACAAAAACATAAAAAGAAGATTCTCGTCTAAACGTCCTACTGTACAACACGTTTATAGATAGCTCCACTCAGAAAAGTAAAGGTAGGATTTTATCCACTTAGCATCATTATTTCTGATCCTCAGCTTCTTGTTAATTTGTTTTTTTGCTCCACCTTAAATATCACATCGGTTATTACAAAGCTTTGAGTTTTATTCTACCATTTAAGGTGGAATAGAAAAATTAGAACAAGAAGCTGGTGAATGTCCTGATCAGACACTATTATCAGCATTAAACGAATAAACATGATGTCTTGACACCTGAATTCAGTTTATCGTCGAATTCAGTTTATAGGTAGTGATATTAAGCTAAGTTTGTTTTGAATTAACATTAAAAAACACAAGAAACTTTGATACAGTAAGATGTACTAATTATGATAGCATGTTAGGGGAAGTCCATTCGATAAACTGTTAGAACTAGTTAACTACTTTGTTTTGTAAGACATTTGGGAACCAAATGGAGGACTATACTTATTATATAGTACCAAAACCCCTACCATACCACTACTTTATCTAAAATTGTTGTCAATAGCATTAATAGTACCACCAATAACAGTAAAACTAACAATGACTATTGTTTCCACAAAGTAATACTTTATTTTAATACTTTAAAGTACTTTATGTGCACATTGATAAACAACTGGTGCAATTATACATTAAATTTAACCACTTCTGCCATATACATGAGGTATTTTTTGTCCAATTAAATAAAAAAATAATAAAAATTATATATATATATTTATATATAGCACTACACAATCCCGTTATCTGAAAAAGGCAATGAAAGTTTGTTTTACTTGGTCAAACTGGAATTGGGAAGACTACTTCAAGTGTTACTTCAATTAATCTAAATATATGCAAAACATTGGTTCAATGCACAAGTCCTGCTTGTAGCTCTATAGCAAAATGTTAAAATGTCAAAAAGTTAATGCCTGAAGAAAAGCAATTGCATGAAGATCCTTCAATTAAAGGAAAGAAACATAAAAAAACATTTGCAACAAGATAATGTGCAACTGTTCCACAGGTTATCATTATCAGTCTAACAGGCTAACTGTAGGCCCGACTGATACATCCCCTCTGCAGAGTGTGCATTCAGAAGCCAAGTAAATCCACTGGAAATAGCAACCATGGTAACAACTGCCCACAATCCAGTCCAGATCAGTCACAGTAATGGGGCAGCATCTTTAATTGGACAAAAGTAGTGGGCACGAAAAGTAGGCAAAAGGGTAACACAGGAAATGTAATGGTTGAAAAGAAGAGATATTGATTTTCAGAATTACTACAAATAGCACTGAACCAGAATAAGCACAGCAGGTATTTACACTTCCTACTCGAACCTAATGTGTTGGCCTACTGGAATTACACCACCCGTCTATGGTTACACAAGTTCATGGAAACAAGTTCGTCTTATATATTTAAGTGAAATTTCACTTTGTTTCACTCAATGGCTTTAGTCTGGCACCACTGGTACTGTCAAACTGTTTGTATATTGGATTAAGATTTTAAAAAATACACAAATGTGCAGGAATTATATACACCATAATGAAATACAGAAAAAACACTATATTCATTTTTATAAAATTACTGTTTGAAAATAGAATTTTTAAAATAGCCTGAGAATTGTATTTTAGCTAAAAAAATAAAAATAATGCAGTGGAATCGTCATGTCCCTGCATTTTTACACCCCTGGCATTTGGGCGATGCCAAAAAGCTCTGGCATTTTGATGCCCTCATCAAACAGATCTCAAGCGCATCTCATCAGAGGAAGCTGAGTCGCCAGACTGCAACCACAAAGTGAAACAAACTCAAAGCTTGCAAGTTTGAGGATGACTGTGCGAGTCTAAGATGAAACCGATAACACTTTTCAAACCAACTGAACAGCGGCTAAAAGCAGGGATTTTGTTATGGGTTGCCTAACAGAACTGCCCACCTGGTGCAGCCTCCAGCCTTTCACAAGGTGAGTGGTGATTGGTTTAACAATAGCCACAGATCTCACTCCTGCCAAGATTACAAAACCAAGCCGACTACACGCAGGAGAAAGCCCAAGAGAGCAGAAATGTTTTCCACACAACTGGGGCTGATACAATTACTCAATTACTGGCAATAACCTGATTATTAAAATGTGTTTAATGAAAGTTTATTTAGGCTGGTCACACTCTTGTGTAATGATAATGCAAAATCTGAATTCCCACACTCTTCTCTATTACAGTAGGAAATAGAGCCTGACCGACAAATGCCTGAATCATACCGGCAGATAATTTCTATAAATAAATAAAAGTATATCATCAGCTTTGGACAGATGTTTAGATTGAGCCCATATTCAACAACGTATTAAATCACAGAACATTTACAAAACGTCTGCATTTGATTTATATTGATCAGATATGCGAGAATCTGCCCCAAGCTTCCTCTTTAACCTACTTTCTAATATTCTTGAATGTTTTTTAGTTGTACAGCCTATAACTAAGACCAAACTGCAGTGCACAATGTTATCCCACAATGACGTAATACGTTTTCAATGATTCAGACAGCAAAGAGGGAAAAGTCAGCACCACACACAAGAGTGTGTATCGGTGTCAGCTTATCACTTGCCGACACTGCACAGCCATTCAAACCTGAGAAAAAAAGCTATCTGCCTTTAGGACAAACAGACTGCTATGACCGACTGCATGGATGACAACCGATAAGGGCTTTATCTTCCTCCCATACTGGGGACCAAGTCAAGCTTCAGAGATACTGAGATATGCTCACAGCACACTGGAGCCTAATGTACCCCCAACCAATTCTGATTGTGGCAGCTTTCAAGGGTAAAGACATTCAAAACAACTGATGTAGTAAAACCCCAGCCTTGGATTTTAAAAACCAGGCCAAGGAATCCAAACCTGTGTTCTTTTTTCTGATAAAGTTCATCAAGGACACAATAATATACAAGCACATGTCTGCTGCTGTATTTCACCATGTTTCTGTCCCCTCCACCTCAACAGGGTGGTCCTAATCTTGGGTAAGGCTTCTGTAAGCATTTCCCAACCAATCACATGGCTGGCGTCTCTTTCACCGGCCATATAACACTGTTTCAAAGTCAGAGAAGCTTAGTGAGCTACAGCTAACCCAGTATAACCAAAAGCAAGCTAGAGCACATATCTATAGCTGTGTGTCATGCGTTCGTTCATACACATATTTTTTTGTCATCCTTCATTCGCACATCCATCTATCAATCCATCCGCACGTCTCTTTCTTCTATTCCACTAGTTCCTGTCACATAAAAGCTGGATAATGATTTTATTTCTTAATAAATGGCAGAGCAGGCCAGAGGAGTTGGACAGAGAGCTGTCAATCAAGCCACAGCTCTCAGATGAGTGTGATCAGTGGTTCATAAGCCATGTTTCATCATATTTATATCTTATATTTTCCATTCAAGCTTTCGTGGATGCATAATATACAACACTCAGGTGTAGTATCATGAAAAATAATATTTTACTGTGTCCCCTCTGGATCTTTGGAGGAACATCTCAGTATAGTGCAGTGGTTTCCAGTCCTGCTCCTGGATTAGCCCCACCAGCTCTTCCCACTATAGCGGTCTCCCTTCGCCCAACACACCAGGCCCAGCTCCATTTTGAGGTAAAGTTGGTGTTTTAGAGAAAAGAAAACAGCTAGCTGTGGCGGACAGGGGGTACTCCAGGTCCAGGGTTGGGAACCTGGTCTATCAGTGATGGGTGAACACGCCTCACAGTCATTCGACCACTCTTAGCCAATCAGACTGCAGCATATTTGGTGGTCGCTGAATGGACGAGGGGTGTGTAATGTGTAGCCCTAAAAATTCCTGCTACATGTACATATATGTGACAAATGCGTGTGATTCTGATTCAGAGTCCTAGCAAGACTACATTACATAAGCGGCCCCCAACGTGAAACGTTCAGTTATACAGCATTGAGGGTAAAAAATAAATAAATAAATAAATAAATAAATAAATATTTTTTTATATATGTATATATGTGCACTGCAGTTACTTTCTTAACAGACTTACGGACATTCATTCTGAGAGATAGCTTAAAAGAGATTATCACCACGATAGCATAGCATGATAATCCTGACCCAAACAGAAAAACGGATTAATATAATTAAATGTGTCACTGTGTCCTGTCAACGGATTAGTATAGCTTCAGTCGTTGCTTTTTTATGTTTTTATTATGTATGAATGCTAAAGTGAACTTGATTATCAAACCACGAAGGTGAAGTTCGTTGCTTCCACGGATTTTTCTGGTCCACCTTAAACGATGCAGCAGCTCGGCAGCCTGTGGCGTCAGAATGTAACTGCCGCTGCCTGTTTAAGGTGGACCGGCGAGTTCAGATAAGAAGCCGGCTAACAGGAAGGCAAGTTGAGCCGTAAACACAACACACTCACCTCTCACTGACCAACACGACATCCGCCTCGGTCCACCGCTTAAATACGGACGGCAGGACCTTCCGAAAGGCGAGGAACAAACCGGGAAAGAGCACAACACCGGACACCAGCACCCGCCACATCTTCGGCTTCGACAAGAGTCCCGTTATACAGCGCCGTGTACGAGTGAATCAGCTAGCTAGCGTCGGTTTATCTCTGGTTATCTCCCCTGAGCTTGCAGTTTCACCACAGCAGAGCGCATTAGAGCTCTCTGGCCTCGGCTGCGATCTCTCTATCCCCCTCTTTTACCTCCGAAACACGCCGAAAACACGCGGCGGAGGAATGTAGGACCGACTAACGATTAGTCTTCACTTCTGACTGGCAAAGAAACGAAGCCTCGGCTTGCTACATATCATAGCCTCCAGCTATGTACGCTTGGTTTAAGCCCCGGCTGCAACATGAGACCTGTTTTCCACGCCGGTGCAGGCGATGAAGAAGTGTCCTGAAAGCAGCCCAGCGTTTGTTGGTTCCTGTTAAGTGTGCTACACTGAAGTACTGGAGCTTTGGAGTGGATGGGCACTCCGCTCCCGCTTTTTTCCCTTGCTCGACAGCACCATCTAGAAGCCCACCGGGGGAAAACAGGGCCCTCCACAATTAATGACTCACTCACTGAGCACTTCATTAGGGGCACCTACCTTGTGTCAGCACTCGTTGTCCATTTTATCAGCTTCGCTTATTAATGACAGACTTTCCTTCTCATAATTCTCTTCTGAATGGTCAGAGCAGGTATTATGTTGGGGGGTGGATCATTCTTAGCATCCTGTGACCACTGATGAAGGACTGCAGGATGACCAACACAAACAATGCAGTGCTAAGAATGATCCACCACACAGATAGTACCTGCTTTGTGGTGGTCCTGAGCACTGATGAATGACAGTGTAAAGGTGGGATAGCAAAGTATGTAGGTAAACACATGGATTACAGTCTGTAACTACACCTACACACCTAAGTACACCTATATGGTAAATGAAGCTGATAAAATGAGTTTTAATACAATGTAGGTGTACCTAATAAAGTGCTCAGTAAGTGTATGGAAGAAAGGCTAGTCTGTAAGGTAAACTAATAGATTGTTAATGTGAGGTAATTCTCTCTCGCAAGATTTTCAATCAATTCACACATGCCGTAATCAGACGCCATACAGACTCTGTGTTTACTGTATATAAACTCACACATCACCAGAGATTAGGCTACTTTAGCATAGCCTGGCTTGGTGGAGGAACAAAATGCAGGATCTCATCAATTCTGTCATGTTTGCAGCAAAATGTTTCAATGTATGCAAAAGTTAAGTTACTTAAAGGAGTAATTTGTAAGATGACACTACTGTTGAGTTAATATACCGAACAATAGGGGGCAGCACATCACCAGAAATTGCACAGTCCCCATAGTCTGTTTATGTCACTTCTTTTCCACTAGATTTGATGTTTGTTTGCGATGGTGGTAATGGTCTCTCACTAAGAACTTTAGCCATTGTTATGTTTACTCTTTGTTGATCTAACCGGAAGCAGAACCTTCACCATAATCAATGAGAGATTAGAAAACTACTTCTTCATCCTCTGATGTTGGACTGTTTCAACTTGACACTATGCTGACTATGCTATAGATCGCCTCTTGAGGTACAAAGTGGTATTACAAGACAAGGCGGGCTGGGGTTTAGCTGTTTAGCATCAGTTAACATCAGTGGATATCTCTGCAACAAGATACATAGACAGCTTTGACATACCATCAAAACCGCTATTTCTTCACATTTTATTGATAATTGTAGTTACTTTTGCAGGGCTCAGATGTAAAAATTAAGTTTATTTTTTCCATTTTATTTTTTATATTCCAGTTTGTCTCTATTAATAGATAGTGAAACATCATTTTATAATCCAGAATCAATTAAAATTTCCACTCCTAGTAGTAGACATCTTCTTTACACTAGAATTAGAGACATTGCAGGGAGGATTTGATTGTATTCAGACACAAGACCATTAGTGAGGTCAGGTATTGATGTTGGATGTTTAGTTTTGGATCACAAACACGACTCATGTTTAACCTAAAGGTGCTAGACTTTTAGATAAGTGAAATTGTGGACAAAGCTTTGCTAACAGTGTATTCATATGCAAATGCCCCCCCCCCCCCCACACACACACACACCCCCTCATAAGACCCTAACATTAGCCAACACAACAGGAAATCAGAACTAATATACTGTGGCGTTGGCATAGAAAAAAACACTGAAAACATAGTGCTTTAAGTGAATGCTGTTTTGAACACAGCAGCAAGGGGGAACCACTGCTCAGCTCTTCTGACACAGCTAGGACACAGGCATAACACTGCTGTACGTCCACACAGTCCACACGGTCAAACATATAGACAGTGTTGTTCCCACAGCAGCCACGGCACCTCTGGCCCCAGAGCCATACTTACAAGTAGCAGCTTAAGTATCAGATTGGGCTTTTGTGTGGCTGTGAAGTTTGATGTTTGTTCCTTGAGGAGGACACTGTGACATGAGATAAGGATTTGTTTATGCCTCTCTTCAATCTATCCATCATATAACTGGGTGAAAGTTGACCATACTGGAACCTTCAAGGTCTGGAGCCTGACTGAGAGCGACTTTTGCAGACATCATTAATATATGCATAAGAGACACTATCTTTATTGACTGAATCTCACCAGACACTGTGTTTTATACTATTATATATATATATATATATATATATATATATATATATATATATATATATATATATATATGTATATATATATATATATATATATATATATATATATGTACTACATACATCCATTCTGTCCTTTTGTAGCTAAGACAAATTCTAAAAGGCATATAAATAGACATGAATAGACATATACTTATGTACTGTACATGTATGTACAAAAACAGCTAAATAGAGACTCAAGTGTTCTTAAATGTATGCACATATATGTATATATGTATCATACACATAGTGTACATTACTTGTCAGAACTAATTCAATGTTATATTATAATAGCTTTGTTTTGTATTGATGAATCAACAATTGTACATGTGGGTTCTCCACATTATAAATTACTTGCATGCAGCTATAACTGCATTGACTAAGTTTCTGGATGCTCTTGCCCCCACACTTCTCTTTGTCTTTCTCATTCTCTTTTTTTTTTAGGTGTAGACTGCTGATTTCTTTTAAGCATAAAGATTTTAATTATGTTTCTTTTTTTTGTTTGACCAACATTTAAAAAAAATGTAAAATATGTTTTAGTTTTGAAATTTTTTGTTTTCTCTTTTCAGTTTTTGTGGTACATTGCACCGATGGGTGTTTTCTTTTTTAGTCAAGTTGTGATGAATTACCAGGCTGCATTTCCTGCTTCTCATGATAATATAATATAAAAATGTCCAATGAGTGGGTTTACATGTACTTAATAATCCAACAGATTTAGTCTGTAATTTGATCCATGTGTTTACATGCACTTAAGTAATCAGACAACTCTGGGTCTGGTCAGAGAAAAGTTACAGAATAAACCCTGACGTAAAGTCATGTAAACATTTAGTTGCTTTCAGCACCACAAAGAAAATGTTTTGCTGCCGTCTTACAGTTGCTGTGTTCAATGCTGCCTGCTTATTTCTAGCACCGCGGTCCGTTTTCACACATGCACAGACTGAGAAATCTGAAAGAAATCAAAGTAAGAATATAGATCCACTGTATCAGATGTCTTATAGTATAGTATGACTTAATCCTATTTATGAAATTGGAGTATGCTGTTTACATGACCACTTAAATAATCAGAGAACTACAGAAATCAGATTATGATCGGATTATTAAGAACATGTAAACTCACTTACTGAGTGATGTGGCCAGTCTATTGGTCTGAGAACCCCAACTGCTTCACTCATTTTTTTTTTCTTTTTAGTCTATTTCCTTTTCTCAGTAATGGCTTATTGACAGCTACACATCCTTCAGACTCATATTGTTTACTTGTCATCTTACAGTGGAAGGATGGACATTGACATGAACAAATTCTTGTGTTGTTGTAGGAATCGGACAGACATTTTGAGCCAGACTAGCTCACGAGATACCAACTATTTATTTGAGTTGAAAGTTGAAAACAATAACTTTTTCTTACTTTTTATTGGAGTTATGTTTATTTACATTGATTCTAATAATATATATTCTTTTAGCAAGAACACACCTGTTGCAGACATAAATGGTTTGAATTAATATGCTTTTGCATGTTACCATATAGTGTTTTAGTTGATGTTTCTTAGGACTACATCACTGATAAATACTGTTTTTACTGTTCTGTTTGCTTTCACAACTCATAGATGGGCCCCATGTGTACATAAGAATATGACAGAGAGCGATAAAGACAGATAAAGAGAGATAAAGACGACTACTAGGGACAGTTCTCCCTAGCAGCTCTTAGTGTTGGCCATTAGGAGTGTATTATCTAAACTGATCAGCAGGGCTTCTCAGACAGCCCCACCCACTGCAGTAAGTTCTCAAGCCCTGATGCCCTCTCTCTCTTTCTCTGAAACCAATTATAAGTCCCTAAGGAGGACTTTTCCATGCCATCGTTTCCGCCATTTCAGTCGCTAAGTAACCAATATCAGAATTTCAGAATTCGCACTATTTCTCTAAAGTAACCTTAGAATATTTGAGAGGTTTTATGTCTGAAGACCAGTTATAATTAATAATAAATGACTGCTTTCCAACCAACCTTCCAACGTAGAATTTAACAGGCAGCTTTTCTTACTATGCCTTTAAGACTGATGCACTATATGGCCAAAAGTGTATGGGCACGCCTCCTAATTACTGGGTTCAGGTGTTACAGCCACACTAATTGTTAACAGGTGGATAAAATCAAGCACATAGCCATGCAGTCTCCATAGACAAACACTGGCAGTAGAACATGTTGTACTCAGTAGCTTAGTGACTTTAAATGTGGCACTGTGATAGGATGCTGCAAACCAATTAATTCATCTCACCTGACCTGTTAATTTCATCCACCATATAGGATCACCTTGTAGTTCTACAATTGCATCTACAATTGCAGATTGTAGTCCATCTGTAGAGGATGACTACCACACATAGTGCAGCAACAGGTGAGCTCTGACTTCACATCTACAAGGTGGAGCAACAAAGTGGGAGTGTCAAGTACAGTGAACAGTGAGTGGACACAGTGTTTCAAACCTCCAGCAGCACTACTGTATCTGATCCACTCACACCAGTACAACACACCCTAACACACTACCACCACTTCAGTGTCACAGAGCTGAGAATAACCCATCTCCCTAGTAATAACCCCTCTGTGGTGGTCCTGTGGGGTAATATGGTATGTAGAGAAAAAGATGGACTACAGTCAAAGTGCATCTATATGGTAAGTGGAGCTGATAAAATTAATAATAGAATAGATTCACTAATAGATTAGTGAATGTATATATATTGAACTCCATGGAATATCATTAAATTGAATCTCCAAAATGCTAACTTTCCAGCAGAAGGAAATCTTTCTTTCCACACCTTACAGTGTTCCTTGCATACAATGCACTAAAGAAAGCCACCTACATGAGGAACTTCCCTTTCGGGCTAAACTCATAAACAAATCATCCTTAATATCAGTACAATAATCATTTAATAAGCTCTGTGCTGATAAAAAGGCTGCCTAGAAACCAACACAGATTATAGCCTTTTTTATGACTCCTCCATCATAAATGCATATGCCCACTGATACGCCTGCTAAGCTAATTTACACATGGACATACAGCACTTTTCCATGGTGATGGGACGAAGCAGGGGATGTTCTACAGTGAGGATGAGGTATAAAAGCTCAGGAGGAAAAAACAGTCAAACTTCAAACTAAACCAGGGGATACAGAGAGTCAGACATATTCATCCACTCTTACAGGTCAGTTTTCACTTTCAACATATTGTTATCATAGTTAGTAATGTGAAGTTGATGTAGACTGTTATGGGCTAGGTTGTTACGTTTGCTGTACATGAATTCTGAATTTTATACATTAACATATTTCAGCATATGCCTAAAAATATAATAGTTTTTGGATTGATAGAAAATAACACTTTCTGTAAAAACCCTTTTTAAAGAACCTCCAACAAAACCCAAAGGTTTACACCAATAAAGGTTCTGGGGTGTTGCTTGTTGTCATTGAACTGTGCATTGAAGTAGGTACAGTTCAATGACAACAATAATTGAGGAACCTTTATTTTTAAGAGGGCAGATTATCAATGAAACCTTTTGGGAGTGGTAATGAAATGGTCTTTGGTAGGAGATCATACCAGGAGGAAACAATATTAGGGCAGAATAAGTTAGACAGTATATATATATATATATATATATATACAGTCATTTGCAAAAGTTTGGTCAAATGGCAGGTTTTGCCAACAACAGTTTCTTTAATTCAAATTATCAAATAAAAAATTATTATATTACTTAATATAAAGTGTGAATTTTATTAGTCAATATATAAAAGCAATCCTTCTGTCACCACAAAACAAGTTCTATTAATACTACAGTATATGAATTATATTAATAATGATAACTATTGTTAAAATTGTTATTGCAGTTTAATATATAGGAACTCTTCTTATGATGGCATTGGTGTTTCTGCTGAATGTGCAGATGGTGTTGGTTCATTCTGGATTAAAAAGTTTTATAGTTCTGTTATTTTTGTTACACACTTATACAATCTGTAGTCATGGCAGAATTAACAACCTGTCGGTCTAAATTAGAGTTAGTTATAGTTACAGTCATGTCTGCTCTGTGTGGGATTTCGTTCCTGCTGCATTCTATTATTGCTTTTAACATCATATGCATTAAGCCTACGTTGAATTTATATAGCTTGTGGTGTCTGTTACACAGACTCTGTGTGGAGCCATGACAAGCTTAGAGATGTTACTATGAAAAGTGGGTGTAACCGGGGAGGGTGGGGTTTGGTGTGTTGGAGGTGTCTACCATCCAACCATGAGCTGGGCATCTCTTACTGCCTGTTGAAATACCGGTTCAATAAAAGAGCAATTACTTATACGTGCATCTTCTTCAATAATGACGCTACATTGGTGTAAGGAGTGAGTTATGTCTGCTAAACTGAAAGAAGTGCCGCATTAAAAAACAGTGAAGAGGCAGTTGGGCATTTTTCGCTGTCTGTTGCTGTTGTGGCCCCCAGTGGCAACGGTCCATGCCACAACAATGGATAGGAAATCTGCACAGCTGGAGAAGTGTGTTCTCGGTCTGCTTCTACTTAGACAATTAACCAAATGTGCAATCTAACCAGGGGTGCCCAATCTTTTACATAGATGTTTCAGATTAATAAGTAACTGTGGTTATTTTGTATAAATGATGCACCAGTTTTTTTACTTAATAAGACCAGCATGTCTGTTTTTAAAGGTTTGAGGTTTAAATAGTGAATGAGGTGTGTTAAACTGACAGTTTACAAGCTCATTAGGTCACTTAAAAAAGGAACAGTTATGACAGCTGTGAATAATACGTGTTAGATGTATATTTGAATTATGTTTTCATATAAAAGATCTAATAATTTTTGTATTTTTTGTTCTTCAATGCTTTCTAATTTCCATGTTTTGCTTGTTCATCCCAGGATCCACTTCAGCCCAGAGCAATGTCTGGAAACCTGTATCTCTTTTCAATTCTGCTTGGAACAGGTATGAACCTATACAGTTTAGGTGGTTTGTTCAAGGGAGTAGGAGCGGGTTTGACATCAAAGTCCACCCTATCCCCTAAAATACTACCTATTAGCTGATTTCACTGTAGGTAAGGTAGTAAATCACTGTATGTATAGTGACGTAGAACAACCTTTGTGGAATTACAGTAAATTATAAATAAATAATCAAAATACAGCATTATCTGTACTACTGTTTATTATTAGATAAATCAAATTAAAGATCACTTTACAAACGAAACAAGATACTCCACATTACATGATACTGTTGTCAGAAAACTTTTCAATTATGCATACAATGTCTGGATAATACAGAAATATTACAAAAAATATTTTTTTCTTTGTTGGCATAATGCTAAAATTAAATGACAAAAAATGTATGTTAAGGTTTCCCGACTAGACAAGACTAACATTAATGTTAGACAGTAAGGCTGTGTCCCAAACAGCACCATCTGGAACATTTACATACTGCACTACTGAAAGCACGTCTAGCGCTGGAGTCCTTTTATTTATTTATTCATTAAATTATTTTAGTTTTTATATTTTATTTTTACATATTAAGTGTAGTAGCAGTCTGCAGTTTGGGGCGTGGCCAGAGAGTAATGCACGTTTTATAAACGTTAGCTAAACCAAACCCTCCTAGTCTGTTACCATAACAACACATTATACTAAAGCTGTTTTATTACAGTATATATGATCATCGTTGCTATTCACTGCTCTCATCACTGACCTGCGTTTAAAGCTGGAACAAACTACCCGACACTCCAACGAGACGAGAGCTCGGCTCAGTGAATCTACTGGCTGCAGGATATTTCTGAACAGGCATCTCAACACAAGCCTTAACAACCTGAAAGACCCAGACCACCTAACGATCAGGGCCAGTGGCTAACAACAAACACAGCACGCGAAGGCTGCCAAAACAAGCTTTGAAAATAAAAGTTTATTAAACAGTTTCCGTTTTTCTGTGGTTTAATTTTTGTGTGGGACAAATCTACCTGTTTCTAACATGGCCCCACCCCGTTAGGGGTTTGTTTACGTTTTTTTACTGATGCACTGTTATTGTGCCATGGCTAGTCATTGTACAAAGTAGTAGAAAATGGCACTTTTAAGCTTGTTCCTTGTAGTGGAATTCATTTTCATTTTGTTAAATATGTTTTAGTAATCTGTAAAAGCTCTGCAATGTTTGCAGTGTTTACAGTCTGGCTGCAATAATAGAGGAATGAAGCTCCTTCTGTCGTTCTCTCAACCCAGAGTTCCATTAGTAACAGCTGTCCTGTTAAAATCTACCCTCCGGAACAGCATAACCGGCCACTGGTCACGTTCTTATAGCCATCATGCAACACTGACGTGTATATTCAGGCTATAAAAAGTTTCACAAATTATGTTTGTTTGTAGAGATTTTTCAGACTTTCATTCATAAGTGGTTTGTGATGAAGTGCACTGTTCCAGGGACGCATATCAAGTCAAAATTGTCTACAACAGAAATCCGAAGGGTTAACTGCAAACAAAATAAGTTACATGAAATGGTTAGAAATATATTGTCTGATTGTTTTACATTAATTTTACAAAAAGCTTTCCGCCTGCATTATATTTTTGATATGCAGTCATTGTGGAGCAAAACAGTGTCCAAAGAAAAGCTGTTTCTTCCCATTTACCAAATATAAAACTCAGAGCATGTGTTGGTTCACTAGCAATTATGGATAGTAAATGAAATGGCCATATTGGCATTGTAGACACCACAACCTCTGGTTCCATCACTACCACTGAAGTAAGAGTGAATCATTTTTACATTAAACGTCTTGACCTGAAACTCTGGTGAAACTATTCCAGCTCTAACAGTGCTTGTTCATTTCTGTACTGTTACTTTCAGTAATTCTTCATGGAACAGCAGAAGCTCCTGAGGCATTCACCATCCAAGCAGTTAATGCAGACAGCGACGTAGATTCAGTGACTGATCCCACTTCTTCCACTGTGGATGCCCCTGTTTCCAGCCCTGCGTCCACTGCTGGTGCAACTGCAGAAACAGAGCTGGTTACCTCCACAGCTTCAGCTACTGAGTCCACATTTACAGACATCAACACTGAGGCAGATCAGAGCAGCTCCACCAGTGAGACACCGAATCCTGACGAGGGGACGGAGGAGGCAGATAGTGGTTTAACCCCGGCTGAGGCTGCAGGAGTGGCAGTGGGCACCATCGCTGGGGTTGCTGCACTTGGTGAGCCGGCAAATCTCACATGCACAGTACTAACAGGATCTACATGAATACAGTAGATATATTAATAATTAATTATTTATACCAGTCATATCAATGACTAATTTCTTCCTGAATTTAACATACGGTGGAAAAATATAATAATAATAAAAGGTGGGCTATGCAAATAGTCATTTGACAAAAACATATTTCATCACTCAACCATGTGTCTAGGTTTTATATATATTTACTAAATACTAATTACTAATAGTACTATTACCAATACTAATAGCTTTCTGATTAGAGATTTAAACAGATTGTAATCTTTAATCCTTTTTCTTTTTTTGTTTTCAGCATCTTACAGATATGTATGCTTCATTATCTTGATCCTCATACAAACTTGCAAAAGTTCAAAGACAGCCTGAAACAGCCTGAAATTTTATTGCCAAATGATATTACAACTAAAACAAATGAATGAAAGGAGTTCTGAATGCTTACAGGCCCTATGGTAACTTGGGGGGTTCTGAAGTGGCTGCTTATATTCCCTATAGCCAGAAAACCAGAAATGACCCTGCTTTAACGACAATCTCTGACAGCACAAATCACATCTGAGGCAAATTGCTGGGGCTCATGTTTCGTGTTGTTAAAGGGTTTTGGCTGCTTGAGCTGTAGTGCAGTTTTAGTGAGCCTGGTGACACTATATATATATATATATATATATATATATATATATATATATATATATATATATATATATATATATATATATATATATATATATATATAAACACACTTGGCCCATGATATTACATGAAACGCTGCCCGTCACTAAAGCTGTTTCAGTCAAAACAACAGGCTGAGAAACTGAGCAGCTTGGCTAACAACACTGGGCATGGAAATATACACAATAGGACAAAAGCAGTCTCACTACAGCCTAATTAACAAAGATAGTTTCAAAAAAGAACTATATTAACATTTACATTTACATTACCTCCCAGTTTTATTCATTCAAACAGAGTAAAGTCTGCGTATATAGACTTCACTTATATGGTTTCGCCACTGTTAGCTAGTCTACCCATATTGAGGAAGTAATTGTATATGTCTGGAGAGAGTACAGCCCACTAATATAGCCCACCAAGGTGGAATGTTTAAAGTGATTGTGTCCGGGAACATGACAGATCCTCGTCTGCTGCCAGCTGGAGTCATTTGTTCATTAGCGTGGCAGTGTACACTCAGCTTACGTCACATGGCATCAGCTGATACTCAATCACTTTATTAGTATCTACAGTCTACGTGTTATATAGGTGCACGTTGTAGTTTTACAATTACAGACTGTAGTCCATCTGTTTCTCTGTGTACTTTGTTATCTTTACTAATGTCAACGTTATCTGGGTAGTGGATCATTCTTAGTTGCCTTGTTTTGGTTAGTGGACTATTCTCAGTCCAGCGGTGACACTTAGGTGTTTAAAAAGTGTACAGAGAAACAGATGGACTACAGTCTGTATCAGCATCTTATACCATCAGCAACTGAAAGACCAACACACTATGCATAACCGTTCAGTATATTTCAGCATATTTACTGTTAAAATGATAAATTATTTTAAAACACAAGCGATTGGTCTGCAAGTTTACTGCGCCGCAAAACCCATATACGGTAAAGACAAGAAAAGCTCTGCCTCTTAAAATAAACACCGTCAACATTAAATCCTTCTCAATAGTTTATTGGTTTGGGTCCGCACTGGACAATGTCTGGGTCCGGGCCCAGGCTGTGGTCCGCCTGTTAGTGACCTCTGCTATATGGGATATAAAGGGCAGCTGCCATGTTTAAATGATACAGAAACATAAAAATAAATTCTCCTTGGACAGTGACAACATATTCAGAAGAGCATATCGTACTGTACTGTGACATAATTTATCACTGTAACAGTATACATTGGGATATTACCCAGCTTTAATTAAAACACAGCTACAACAGTAGCTATTAGCTTATGTTATGACTGTGTTTTGAGTCAGTGGGTTTTCTGTTCATTTTCTAAGTACAGGGAAGTTACGGCCCATGGTTATGGACCATGTGCTAAAGATGCATCAGATAGATTGAGATAATGTTGAACGTCACTGCACTACTCCTTTAATTCAGCTTTGTAAGTGGTCATTTAGGCCTGGTGTAAAAAGGACGCACAGAAGTGTTGCACTTGGCAGCCCATATGCCAGAGTTTTATTACACCAATAAGGTGCAATATCCTGAAGATGTGGTGGCTTGGCTGACTCTCTGTTGAACCATAAAAGACAAAAAAATGCACATAGTTTATTACACCTTCCTAGTAACCAAACACATTCAAACTATATTCAAATGACCATCTTTTCAGGGTAGAAGCAGAGGTGGCCATCACCTACCACCATCAAACCTCAAACTGTGACTACATGGTATATTTGATCAGTGAAAGTCTGTAAATCTCTCTCTCTCTCTCTCTCTCTCTCTCTCTCTCTCTCTCTTTCTCTCTCCTTCTGTAGGTGGAGGCATATTTGCTGGTTTAAAGTTCAGTGGAAAACTGGGCTAGCCCCAGAGCTTGGCTCAACCTTAAGACTAGAAGAGGAGTTGCTGTGCCAGAGAAGAGTGGCGATGGAAAGAGTCGGTGGAAAGAGAGAAAATAGCCCATCATACACACATTTCACTGATTTTAATCAGTTTGATTTGAATAAAAACAATGGAAATATTTTAGCAGTTCTATTTTAACAGTTTCACTGAGCAACAGCCATGCCATTATCAACAGTTTTGAGAAGTAATAAAATAATAATAATAATAATAATAATAATAATAATAATAATAATAATAACAACATATGTTTGTGTATGTAAACAATATGTTGGCGTACGTAAGCAATTTCTTACACCAAAAAATCCATCATCTCCATCATCTTGTTCATACTACAAGCACAAGTCTTTTGGCATACCCAGACTGTATCCAGATTAAAATAATAAAGTCTGAACAGCAAAAATAACTACATGAAATTGGATTTTACAGATGCGCTCAGTCTGGATGCTCTGGTTGGTCGAATCAGATTTCAAAGTGTCTTTTACGTCAACTGCAGTGTGACAAACGGCAACAATATCATATCCAGAGTGATGGAATTAAAAGGATGTATGTAGTTACTGAAGTCTATGTTGTTACCACAGCATCCCATACAGATAGACTGGTAACATCTGGATGCACAAATCTAATCTGATCACTTGCAACAGTGCGGACATTCATCTCTAAAGATCTGATTTGAGAATCAAATCTGATTTGCTTGCAGTCTAAACACGGACTTAGAGTGAAGCAGCCAGTGCTGTTGCTTAGTGGGGACTGGAAAGATAGAGGTAACGAAAACATGCTGTTACCATGTACAATGAGACATCTCGGCCAATCAGATTGTGTTGAACTAAACTGTTATGAGATTAGATAGCAGATGTGACTCATTTTGATGTGAGACGTCCATATATCACAATGTCTGTGTTTTGTATTGATGCTTGTTGCTGTATTGTGGTTTTTGTATTAAAAGATTATATATAATGTATATCTGTTCAGTTCCATGTACATTAGAGTGAGTCATGTGACTTCTTTCTGCTGGACTTTGAAATAATCAATAAGACGAGCAGGACCATGTGGGTTTTATGATATGCCAATCAGTAGCAGTGTTGTGTATGTAGGCGATGAGAACAGGAGAGATCAGGGCAGCAGTGCAGATATGACTCGCAATAATGTGAATTTAATATGACATCATAAATATAACCATCTAAATACAGAACAGGACAAGAGCAGATGGTAAACAGCTCTCTCTCACTCCCTCTCACTCTCTCTCTCACTCTCTCTCTCTCACTCTCTCTCTCACTCTCACTCTCTCTCTCTCGTTCTTTCTTTATTTGATCTCTCAGGGAGTCTGTCTTTCTCCCTTTCTCCCATCTATCAGTCTGTCCCTCTCCCTCCTCCTTTCTCTTGGTCTGTCTCTCTCTCTTTATTTCTCCTTCTAGCTCTCTCATCTCTCAGTCTCTATCTCATCTGTCAGTCTGTCTTGCTCTCTCTTTCTCTCTCTCTGTTTTTCCTGTATCAATCTCTCTCATCTCTCAGTCGCCATCTCATCTGTCAGTCTGTCTTGCTCTCTCTTTCTCTCTCTCTGTTTTTCCTGTATCAATCTCTCTCATCTCTCAGTCGCCATCTCATCTGTCAGTCTGTCTTGCTCTCTCTCTCTCTCTCTCTCTCTCTCTCTCTCTCTCGTTCTTTCTTTATTTGATCTCTCAGGGAGTCTTTCTCCCTCCTCCTTTCTCTTGGTCTGTCTCTCCCTCTCCCTTCATTTCTACTTCTAGCTCTCTTATCTCTCAGTCTCTATCTCATCTGTCAGTCTGTCTTGCTCTCTCTCTCTCTCTCCCTCTCTCTCTCTCTCTCTCTCTCTCTCTCTCTCGTTCTTTCTTTATTTGATCTCTCAGGGAGTCTGTCTTTCTCCCTCCTCCTTTCTCTTGGTCTGTCTCTCTCTCTCTCTTTATTTCTCCTTCTAGGTCTCTCATCTCTCAGTCCCTATCTCATCTGTCAGTCTGTCTTGCT
The DNA here is from genome assembly GCA_021613375.1 of Megaleporinus macrocephalus. NCBI lineage: Eukaryota > Metazoa > Chordata > Actinopteri > Characiformes > Anostomidae > Megaleporinus > Megaleporinus macrocephalus. Next base: position 23,905,323 of record CM038726.1, read on the forward strand.
CTCTCTTTCTCTCTCTCTCTGCTTTTCCTGTATCAATCTCTCTCATCTGTCAGTCTGTCTTGCTCTCTCTCTCTTTCTCTCTCTCGTTCTTTCTTTATTTGATCTCTCAGGGAGTCTGTCTTTCTCCTTCCTCCTTTCTCTTGGTCTGCCTCTCCCTCTCCCTTTATTTCTCCTTCTAGCTCTCTTATCTCTCAGTCTCCATCTCATCTGTCAGTCTGTCTTGCTCTCTCTCTTTCTCTCCTCTTCCTATCTCAATCTCTCTCATCTCTCAATATCTCTATCCCACCTCAGTTCCTCCTCCCGCTCCCTCTCTTGATCCTGCTCCCTCTGTCGTTTCTTCGATTTCCCTTCTCTCCCTCTTTTATCTTGTTCTCTTAATCCCTCTCCCAGTCATCTCTCATCTTTCTTCCTCTCTTTCAGTCTCTCTTTCTTGCTTGCCTCTGTGACTCCTTCTAGCAACTCCCTCTCTCTTCTCAGCCTCTCTTTTTCCCCTCTTTCTCCTCTCTGTGTTTCTCTTTTACTCTGCCACTCTCCTTCATCTCTGTCTGTTTATTTAGTCTCCCGCTTTCTCTTTCTCTCTCCTCTCTCAGTCTCTCTTTCTATCTCTTTTCCCTGTCTCTTTCTTTCTCTCCTCTTATCCTCAACCTTACTTTCTTCTCTCTTCTTTTTTTAGTCTCTCCTCCCTTTTCTCTCTCTCTCTCTCTCTCGTTCTCTACCTATTTTTCTAGAATGAACAGTGCATGAAATATTTAGTCTTACTTAGAACAGCTTTCTAAACAGAGTGCAATTAAATAATGAATCTTGTTCCTCTCGAGCTGAGAGGGGCGGCAGAACAGGATGAAGAAGTGGTTTAATTCATGTTTTCATGTTTAAATGTCTAGTTTGACCAAAATTGAATTCACCCAAATGTTGTGGAACAGTCGAGACACGTGTTTCATTAGCTTTGTGCTTCTTTAGCTTCTGCTTTATGACTTGTTGATTTTTTTTTAAATAACAGCAAGTCATACATGTTTAGAAACCACATGACAGGCCTCTATGAGATCACTTAACAGCTCCACACATGGTTTGAGATAAGCATGTTATGATTTAGGGATGCAATTTGATGCATAACCTGCTACGCTAGCCTTGCAGCTGCAGTGCAAAACCCAAGAAGGAAACTTTAGACAACAAACACGCCTCTGCTGGTCGATTACATCTGGATTAAGGGGAAAGTTTGATTTCACAGCAAAACTTTCCTTTAAACTGAACATCTGAACTGCATTAGCCGCATTCTGAAGTAAACACTGTAATGTAGTTGTACTGACACTGTGGGGGAAAACCACATCCCTTCCAGATCCAAGTCAGCCAGTAAGTCATTCTCAGTAGTACTGATCTGAAATGATGCACCGTGGAGAGAAATCCAACTCAGATTTCCTTGCAGGGGTGAAGAGTTCAGGCACAAGTCGTAATGTTTACAATGCAAATGTGTTTAATTTACTATACAAAACCTGCAGTGAACCTATACATGCCTGTTGTTATATATAATGTTTATAATAGTACAAAAGTTTTCTTTGGGGACTCTTTCGCCTGGTGCCAACTTCCAGGTGTCTCTCCTACTAATAGATTTAAAAATATCATTGCTGTCCAATGAAAATCAAGTATCTCCAAAATTGCAGCCGAAAACATACTTTACTTTCAATGAAAGTCAATGGAACCAGAATTTTTCCCAACAATTCTTAAGATAATAATAATAATAATAATAATAATAATAATAATAATAATAATAATAATAATAATAATAATAGTAATGCATTCATTTATTAAACATGTTGAATTACTATGCTATGGTGTTTGTTTCTGTGACATCACAAAAACAATTAAAGGGCAATTCCTGTATAGTCTGATATGACAAACTTAGAATTGTTACCTGCAATGATGACAGGAACCAGACAATAACTGTCACAGGAAGGTGTTTCTGTAAAGGGTTACATATACGCTGTCGGATGCCTGAGATGTTGTTTCATGACAGTCCTGATAGACATATACACACGTGGTGCAGGGGTACCTGCAGGGTGATCTAAGAGAAAAACAGTCCTCAAAGAAAAGAGATTTCAGATTCATTATTTTATCATTTTATCAAGAAAAACAAGTATCTCCAAAATTCCAGCTTTGCAGGAGAGAACAACAGCCTGGTTCCAACTTCCATGTGTCTCTCCAACGTTAATAGATTAAAAAATATCATTACTGTCCAATGAAACTTAAGTATCTCCAAAAAACATACTTTACTTTCAATGAAAGTTAATGGAACCAGATTTTCTTTTCATTTTGGAGCGTTTATATTGGTCCACTCATCATGAAATTGTCACACAATGTAAAAATTGGCGTGTTCAAATCAACTATAAATAAAAGAAAGCTCAAAATCAACAAAAATGGAGATACATGTTTTATAGGGACAGTGTCGATATGTTTTAGGCCGAAACTGTACATTAAGACTATAGTAAATGATGTCTCAGGCGTCAGCATCAGTGTATCTGTAACCACTTCATAAACAGCTTTCTGTGAGGCTGTGATCACTTTCACTAGCGTCATTAACATTTCTGACTCTTCATTTCTCTAGAATGTAGTATTTCTTATTAAATCACTGTGAATGACTGACTGTTTTATTGGGTAGAGATGAAAAAATTCCTCTTTAAAGCATGAGATGGAGGTGATGTGTACAATTCCAGCAAGAACACCTAGTAGCAGCCAGGTCTAGTTTTCTGTGGGGATCAGAATTTACACTGGTGGTATTTTGTAGAAGACATCATGCTTTGGGGAAGAAAGTTAGCACAACTTAAGCTTCACCATAAAATGATGGTCAGAGTGATGGTCAGAATGGCCACTAGGGGGTGGTAAAAGTGATAAAAAATAAAAAATAGTGATAAAAAAGAGAAAAAATCTCATATTCTTTCTCTTATTACATATTTTTATCTTTATATTTAACGTAGATTTATGTATTAAACAGGCTGTTGGGTGTAACTGATGCACAGTGACTGAGAGGTCTTGCTGGTGCTGCTGTAAGACGACTCCTCTTCAGTGCCCACACACTGGAGGCCTGAGCAGACTGTGCTGACTGGCTTACTGTCACTGTTTACTGCTTTTCAAAATATTACATTTAAATGTACACTTTATTACACACTCTGGTGTCGCCACTTTCATAAAACAGCAAAAACACAACATGAAACAATATACTATTCACCAATAAATAAATAAATATATAAATAAATATTAAATTTGTATAATTTTATAATATCAATAAAACAATTCTTAAGATAATGGTAATGAATTATTTTATTAAATATTACATATATGCTGGGTTACATATACGCTGCCGGATGCCTGAGATGTTGTTTTATGACAGTTCTGATAGACATATACACACGTGGTGCAGATTTTTTTCAGATTCATTATTTTGTCATTATCAGCATGTCATCGCTGTCCAAAGAAAAACAAGATGCAAGCTTTACAGGAGAGAACAACAACCGGCTTTATTGTCAGTGCAAGTTGGTTTTGATAGTAAAAAAATATATATCTGTGTTGTAGACAATGTGACCCCTGGTTTCCATCATCACCACTAGGATGTGGTTTTCTGCAATGTATATCAGAGCAGTCTGAATGAGTATCCATCCATCAATTATCTTTCGCTTTATCCCACTAGTCAGGGTCACAGCGGGGGCTTTAGCCAATCCCAGCGTCATCGGGCAAAGGCGGGATACACCATGGAAAGGTTGACAGTCTGAATGAGTATCTTAATGATTCATTTATGCAGGAACATTGAATTCTCCTTTAATCTACAACAGAGTCATTCTACATATAAACTATGCAGACTGGAGAGTGTTCAGTGTATTTTATAGTTTTAACAATGTTTATCAAAACAACCTTGAGCTTTTATTTTAAAAAAATGCAAGAAAATGAGGTTCTCTGTAATATGGGACCTTTAAGTGTATGTAACTGAGAAGATCTGGTAGCTACACTGGAGGAGAAGGCAGTTTGGAGATATGCAAATACCAGCACCTACACAGAGATACTCACTCTACTCTCTCTCTCTCTCTCTCTCTCTCTCTCTCTCTCTCTCTCTCTCTCTCTCTCTGTGGTTACATGTGGGCTCCTGTCTTCCTGGATCCAAGTACGTCTGTGTCAATCACTGACTTACAATGTGATCATGTTACAGGTGGTGTTAACAGTCTTGCCCATCAAATTGGTAAAGCATAGAGAGCTTGGGCCATGGTGCAGAGGCGTGACCTGCTACACTACACTATAACAAGCACTTTACTTTTCATCTTTAGAGGTTAAAGACAACGATTGGGGTCCTACTTGTGTCCCACCTTGCCAGGAAAAAACAGCTAAACCTGCATACATTGAGCTTTGGATGCTGGTATACTGGTCAACTGCCATGACTACTTAACCAGCACTAGACTAGCATAAACCAGTAGAAATATAAAAGTACAAACTGGTTACCCAAGTTTTAGATTTTAGAATTTCTATTTTTCTCAATTTTAGAATGGTAGGAGATCAAGCATTCCCTCTTGTGGTCAACTACTGGTACTACAGGACCTACAAAAAAACCCAAACAAACAAAAAACAACGACACAAGTCTTTTTACACACAAAAACAATATGTAGTTCTATATAGATTTTAAAATAATTATATAAATGTTTCATTAAACAATAGAAAAGAAGATTAATGGAATGTCCGGGCTTTACCAGACTGGTTCCTCCCTCAAGCCTGATTTCCTTTCGAGGTATCTTACTTTTATAAAGAGAGTTTTTTTCTTGCCACTTTTGCCTCTGACTTGCTCTAGGGGGGCTTGCTTTTCTGTAAAGCTGCTTTGAGACAACACTAGTTGTATAAAGCGCAATATAAATAAATATTAATTGACTGATTGATTAATTGATGTGAACAGACGTCATAAGTGAAGCACTTCATACAAGCCATTCTACACTTCCAGGCTGGTGGCTAACAGTTCATACTGGCTATCTATCTGCCATATTTAGCTTCAATTGATCAAAAAGTCAGGTTTTTTAATTCATCTGTTACAAAATACTTCTCTTTTAGTACCTAGCTATTACATTCGTGACTGACGTTAGGTATGTTTAGTATATTAGACGTAAAAAACAAAACAGGATTTCTCTTTGGCTGGCAAATTTCATCGCACCTCAAATACAACACCTTTTTCACTACACTGGAATGGCAGGGGATCCTGTGGTGAAGTACTGGTACTGCATGCAGGACCCACAAAAAAAAACGAAAATACAACAACAAAAGCCTTTTTACACACAAGGTAGTGTTTGTAGTTCTATATATATTTTTACAGAATGATAGAAATGATTCATTAAAGACCAGAGAAGAAGATTAACGGAATGTAACGTCCTCGTGTGGTGAGCACAGAACTTGTATAGTGTGTATTTACAAAATGCCACAAAACTCCAACATTGTTATTCCACCAAAGAAATCTTGGCCTAAATTGAGACATCGTTCATGAGAGGGTTTAACATTTTTTCTCTCAGAGTCGGTGTGAAAAGAGTTAGCTTATCTACTCTTAGTCCGGCTCGTCAGCCTGAATGACCGGACATACTACAGTAGAGCCTCCATCCTCTGGCGCCATCTCTCACTCTGACAGAGAACTTAAGAGATGGTTCAAACACTACATCTCCACCTCCTGAACCAGAATATTTATAAAACATGTTTAAACCGAGCTTCTTATTGTATCCGGTTTTAAAATCCCATTAGCTTTGTCACTCTCTCTCTCTCTATCTGGGATGGACTCCTCCCTCGAGCCTCGGTTCCTCTCGAGGTTTCTTCCTTTTATCAAGGTAGTTTATTCTTGCCCCTGTCTCCTCCTCCTTGCTATGGGGGGCTTGAACCCCGATACCCTTTCTCATGTTTTTTTTTCTTACCATCCTTCTCTTTGTTTCCTATTTTTCACAAAGTTGCTTTGAGACAACGCTAGTGGTAATAAGAATTATATAAATAAATGTAAAGGCAAGTACTTCTCTTTTAGTACAAAGCTATTATACTGGTGACTGATTTGACGTTAGGTATGTTTAGTATATTTAGAATAGTCACAAAGCAGGATTTCTCTTTGGCTGGCAAATTTCATCGCACCTCATGTACATATACAACACCTCTTCCACTACACTGGAATGGCAGGGGATCAAGTACTCCCTCTTGTGGTGAACTACTGGTACTGCATGCAGGACCCACAAAAAACCCCAAACAAAACAAGAAAAGTCTTTTTGCCCTCAGTTACATCATTGTGCCATCCAGATGTACCAGCATTGAGATAGGACTCCCACTTTTCATAAAGACTCAATCAGAGACTGCCTCTACCTGTGCTGTTTCTAAAGCTTTACCATCCAGATTTCAAACAGAGATTCTCTTAGCTTTTCTTTGGTATTTAGTTTATTAAATTGAGTCTTGGTTCCTCCCAAGGTTTCTTTCTCCAGTCTGAGGGAGTTTTTCCTTGTCACTGTTGCCTCTGGCTTGCTCACTGGGATATATATATATATGTCTGTTTTCAAATTTCCGTAAAGCTGCTTTGTGACAACATCGTTGTAAAAAGTGCTACACAAATAAACCTGAACTAAATTGAATTTTCATGCACAAAACAATATGTACTTCTGATAACCACATACAGTTGACGTGTTTATATAAATAGTTATTTCATTTTGTTCTCCTCGATTGTTTCTTGTCTTTATGTTGAGTTGATAATAAAATATTATTAATAAAAAGGAGAAGGAAAAAACATACTTTCTTATAACGGAATAAAAAAAAGACTTTCAAGCAATTTTGGGTCATTTCTTCTGCTAGATTTATCACTAGAACTATATGAAAAACAAGAACATTTCAAATGTTCTAACAGCAGGACAGTTCTATGCATGGAACAAGAGAGAAACATTCAAAAAGCTCACAAAAAAGCACATACAAGCAGGAGTGCAGTGTTTGTAGATTAATTTATTTATAGTTACATCTACCTGACTTTTAAAAAGCCAAAAGTTCTTCATATGCAGAGTCACATCTGTTCTGTATTAGTCACGAGAATGACTTAGTCCAGACACTGCAACTCAGATACATACATTCACAATGTGTACTTCATAAATAAAGTCTCTGTTTCTCTCTCTCTCTCTCTCTCACACACACACACACACACACACACACACACACACACACAAAACACACCAGGTGGCTTCTTGTGCTGTGAAAGCTCTTTCCCAAATCAAGCTGAATGCTGTGGTCACCAAAACAAACAGACAATGTGGAAAAAAAGTGTTTAGTTCCTGAAGATGAGCTGGTTTTAGCTTTAAAATCCCACCAGGCGGCGCCTCTGCGCACACTCCTCTCGTCACAGTGAAGGTTTTTTTAAAGGGGCATTCTGGCCTAAAGCTAGCACATGTAGTGCAGCACTGTGTCCCTCAGCCTCACTGCTGTGACAGAACTCACCATTTTCTATGCTTTCCTTCTCTCACTAGTACGATACCCAGCAGGCATTAAAGGAGCAATATGTAAGCATATGTAAACATAATAAAATGAACAGAAATCATCAACATGAATGTAAAGACATAACAGGTAGGACAGAATGCCAAAGTAATCTAGGCACTAGCCCAAGCTCGTTCAGTCTCGTTATACTACTTTGTACCTATAGTATAGTGAGTCGCTGTAGTGTTGAGTAGCACTGACTCGACAATGTATTCTTACGTCTTGTCAGTCGTTTTGAAGGTCCTGCTGCCAGTTAGATCATTTAAGGACGGATAGCTAATGAATAAAATGTAAATACAGCAAGTGTCCACTGCTGAACATGTTGGGGCAGCAAATTATATAAATAGAAGCCAAGTTTTCTATGCTTGAATTATTTCTTCTATGAATTCGAAAAGTTGTGTCATGTTACAAATTGCTCCTTTAAGCAAATGCAATAAACAACCGCTGGGAAGCCCCCCACAGCGATAAAGACTGGGTGCGCTGCCGCTGAAGTAAGGGCTAACAAACAGACAAGAGATTCCATTTCCTACTAGTACATAGTTCCTCCCACCTTCAAAAAACATCATCAGAGGGGTGTTTGTCCCTACACTGTTAAATGATGTCTTAGGAATCTACTGTGGCAGGCGAGTAGGCATGTTCACAACAGATGTAGCCAATTTGAACAGAACTGTAATACCAGAGTGCTCCTTTAAGCTCACTGACCCATATTCACATGCAAGAAACACAAAACAGAAAATATGAAAATAAAGTTAATAAATTAAAATTAGTGGTCTCATAGTGACTGGCAAACAGGAATGCTGAGCTCCAGGAAGTGCATAGAGTTCATCTGTCTGCACACGCACACACACACACACACACACACACACACACACACACACACAAAGTCCTGCTCAATTATGAGAGGTAGTGTTCCAGTTTCTCTCTCTCTTCCCAGGAGGAGTGTGTTCTATTCCCCATCCCTTGAGCAGCGATCTCCATCCAGGGGAATGATGGGACGGGGAAGCCCTTATACGGAAGCTCGTTCTGGGCTATGCTTCGAAATCCCAGGGTTCTTAGAGAAGAACAGGCCTTGACCGGAATCCAGTCCAATTAGGTGCTCCGCCTTCATCCATAGACTCGTGAAATAATCTTAGGTTGCGAGACCTCCACTGAAGTTTAGTCCCGGCTAGCACATAGCCCAGACTATGCATGAGCTCCCAGGCTATACTGTCCTACAAACAGCCAAAAGCCATGATCAAGTCCTCGGCTTTACTGTCCGCCTTTAGGCCGAGATGAGGCCTGCTCTCATCACATGCGCGAGGAGTTAGTGAGCTCGTAGAACAGTACGTAGGCATCGCTGCTCCGCACCTGGCTGGATGACATGGGGCTCACCCTGCAGAAAAGAGAGGGGGGAGGTGTTAATGCCAGATGTAGAAATGCTTACCTTACAATAACAAATTAAGGTGTAAGTTTGCTGATCTGGACTCTACAGCAACATTTAAAGTGATCGTTCAAATGTACACTGTTTCCCCCTCGCCACTCAGCCAAGACACGATTAGGTGCCCAGTATGTGTTCTTCACTTTTGCTGCCTTCATCTTCTCTTTAAAAGCTCCTTAATGCCTTTGTACACTGTACACGATCTGTGTTCACGTTACTTTAGCTTTTCTGTCATTAAAGAAAATTCAGTTCCGCTGCAGCAAAAGGCTGAACATAGGATGAGATGAGTAATGTTTTATCCATCACAACTAGGCCTGCACCTTACGATTCATTTCTTAATCATTTAATCTAACGGTCCTTTTTTTTCAATTAGTCGAATAATATAACAACTAATTTTTTTATTTCTCTAATGTGAGTGTGTTAGAAAAAAAAATTATTCTTTTGTTATTGATTTTTAACCAATGGATATATATATATATATATATAGGGGGGCTCAGATGAAAACTCATGGCCATTCTAGACTTATTTTATTAAAGGGTATCTTAACCGCACGTCTATAAATGGTTAAATTACACGTAGCCTACACGCCTCACACACAAGAAATTGGACAGTTGGTGGACTATATAAGTTGCAGAGAGCCATTTGAGAAGCAGCTAAGTGTGTTTTAAAGCTCCCGTGGTATCTAGAACAGTCTTAGGTATCTACACAGAACGATTAAGAAACGGTTAGCAATGCGACTTTTCAAGTGATACTACTGAAAGAAACATGTTACACGTGTTAATAATCTTAAAATAATCTGCTAAGAGAAGAAAAACAAGTAAACAGGTGCTGTCCTGCTGCAGTGTTGATAAAGCTCTGCAGGATGTTAGCACTTCAAGTGTTTGTGTATAGTAGTTGTACTGTTGTGATCATATCCACTGTGCAGAGCATGTGATGCACGTGAGCGATTGTTTGTAGCTGCAGCTTGCGCTCCAAATAAATAAATGCTTTCAGTAGGCGCGGCCACCTTTGCACGTTATGCTAATCAACGTAATTTCACGTAATTACGTCCCAGCCCTAATCACAACACAAGCAATATATGTGTGTATTCTTCACAGGTGGATGATTTTAGCCTGTGTTCACATGTGGCTGCAAAATGACTGAAATATATCATGTTTACAACGCAACTATCAGTGGACACGCTGAGCTGAGACTTTTGAGTAGGAGCTCACAGATAAGGGGATGTTTTCTTTTAGGTAACAAGCTACAGTTGAACGCAGCATATGCTTCCAAATTAAACTCCACTCTACTTGTTAGCTGCATTCGGCTTGTAGCTTCAAAGAAGCCAACATGCTCCTTGCAGATCAACAACATTTGGGCTAAAGCGAGAAACTGTAACAAGCTCAGATGCAAACAATGTCTTGTTATATGTCGAGTTACCTGGAATCATTGTACGTGTACCACTCTCCTGTGGAGGGATTGCGGCAGTATGCGGTGTAATGACCACCCAGAGTGGTGCCCGTGTGATTGGACACTGCATACAGGTTGTAGATGGCATTCACTAGCATGAGAGAAAAAGCAGATAAACGTTAGAAGAACGTCAGAACCCATTCTGAACTGTATGCAGAAACCTTTCATCTACAGTATAGCAACATTTTTAACTTACAATGCAAAACTTTCAACCTCACAGCTGTGCTACAATGTTTACTGCTGACTGTTACTGTTTCAGAACTTACTGCTGTTGTCTGAGGCGAACTCCCGCAGGTCCAGCTCTTTGATGGGGAAGTTGACAAAGGTGGACAGTTTGGCGGTCTTGATACGAGCCTCAGAGAAGCGTTTCAAATCTGAAGCAGCCGGTGAGTCAAGGACCAAAACACACACACACACAAACTAGGGCGGTGTATTGGCAAGAAGCTGGCCATACAATACGTATCGTGATACAGCGTTCCAGTTCAATATATTGTGATGTATTGCGATTTTTCAAATCCTACTATTAAAACACTACATCCTACGTCCACTGTATGAACAGGTTTGACAATGCTTACAATAGCATTGCGCCCTTATGCTGCTTGTTAAGGTTGGAGTGGAACACTGCCATCTAGTGATCAGAGGTTTAAACACAACACACAATGGTTCACTGTCTGCCAGGAATCTGCATGTTGATATTCTATACATAATATAATCCATACAGTATCACTAAACATAATATCCCGATATTCGATATTTCAATATTTTCTTACACCCCTAACACGCACACACACTCACTCACTCTTCAGAGTCATATGAAGATACATTCTTTTCAGAATTTCAGATAAAACATTGGTTTGGTTAAAAGGATACGAAGCACGAGGACTTTGGGGAATTTCTGGATGGAGAATTTCTTTGTGCATTTACGCCTGGCTTTACACTTTTGGCATGTCTGTTAAAGACAGAAAGAGAGAGTTAGAGGAATGTAGAGATGAATCCTGGCTTTTACTCAAAAACATTCGTTTCTTTTACAATAATACACACACAAAGCCCAAGCACACTCACTGGTTTCTCATTGCCGTCCAGCACATCTTCCTTAGTGAAAAGTCGAAGACAGTCTATCAGAGACACCTCCCCAGAGCTCTACAGCAGAGAAAACACTGCGATTACAACACTTTCCCAACACGTGCAGCACTGATGCACTCGTGTGCCTGTTTGTGTGTGTACCTTGGCAATCGGTAGAGACAAATCCCAGAACGGATCAAATACGGTCGAGCAGAAGCCACACTCACTGCAGGTCAGAGAGCTTTTCAACTGACCTACAAACAGATCTGTAGGAACAAGACGAGCATCATAAGTAACATACTCACACCGACAGTGCTCTCAGAATGATTCCATTTGGTTGTGTTTTTTGCACCACGAGTCTGACCACAGAAACGATTTCACACCGCGGTGAACAATTAAAACAATACATCAAACTACTGGAAAGATTTTAAGCCTGATCATACTCTCTGACAGTACTGTACATAAAGTGTAAATCACTGTTAATACAGCAGAGACACTCACCCACTACTTTACTGTCCTCCCTCTCCAGATATTTATTCCACATTCTTTTAGCCTTCTCATCGTCCCTGCGGAGTGGACACACCAAACACCGTCATGAGGCTTCACATCACACTGCTCATATTCTGGAGCTTCACAACTGACAACTGAGTACAGGAATTGTAAATATGTGCTTACGAGAGGTGGTCGAAGTCTTCCACGGGCACTCTGGGCCTGATAGAAACTCTGTTCACTTCATTGTGGAGCCCGTCAAGAAGGAAACGAAGGAACTCCTGAGCATCCTGCTGGCTGCAGGAGATAAAGAAAGGTGGTGGAGAGAGGAAGTTAAATGTTTTGCACTTTGTGGATCAAAGTAGTCACAATTACTGAATTCAAACTGATCAGATTTTGGGAAGATTTTTTTTTACACCAGATTAATTTTGCTGTGGAGGTACTGTATTACTGACAAAAGCCAGAGATTCTAATACTACAACATCTAATCTAAAGCCTCTAGTAGTGAAACTAGTTTGAAATGTGCTTCACTCAACACACAAGTAAAGGCTGCTGCAACTTACTTGTAGCCTACAAAACGAGGGGCGTACTTCTGGATTTGGGTTTTGAAGTCAGACGGGCTGATGGCTTCATTGCTTGCTGATGTCCACAGAGTCTGAGTGAGCTTTGCGAACTCTGAAACACACACAAACACCAATGAGATAAGGGTGAGCGGATAGCCTAGTTTGAGAGAGTGACTCCACACAGGTCTGTACACATTGACTCCAACTGACAGACTCTAACCTTCCATGAGAGCTGCACTGGCCCTGCAGTTGTTGTTGAGGTCGGTGCGGTGTGTGTTCCGCAAACAGTAGTCCCGCAGGTCATGAGTGTTGCTTAGACACTGCAGGATGGAGTTCATGAAACACTAAACAACAGAAAAGAGCGAGAGAACTGTTGTAAATAATCAATCTCGTACAATCTCTTTCCAACGCTGAATTTAATAGGTTTGTGTGGACTAGTACTCACAGTGTTTCCCAGGTTCCTCAGGCCCACGAGTCCCTGAGCGTTTTTGGAGTTCTGTGAAAGAGGAGATACTTGTTAATAGACTTGAAGGCCAACTTTACAGAAGAGGAAAGGACCTACATTATTGTTTGCATATATAAACATGTCAAAAGGATTGGCACTGAGAAACGTGTTGAATTCAAAATACAAATGTAAGTCACATGGTCTATGACAGTGTGAATTAAATACAAAATAAAGCAATATGATGATACAGTACAGAAAAATCTGCGAAGGCGTGTTACTGGTTTGTGTTACTGGGTATGTGCCACCAATTGGTGTGGACTACTGGTGCCATATATAATGACAGAGCTGGGTATATGTGAGCTGTTCGCTCTGATTTCTCCAAACAGCATGTGGGCAGATTTGAAAAGAGACCCTGCTGCTCAGAACTCCTCCTAAACAAACAGGCTCCATCTGCCGCACCAAAACAAGTACAGCAAGAAAACAACAACAAAGCGTTTATTAAAGTGGGGATTACAGTATAATAGCAAAACAGACTCGGTGATATGACAGTGTAGCTACAGGAGAAACTGCAGCCGTTTTCTCAGGACAGCATGAGAGATTGTGAAGGGAGATTCTGACAACTCTGCCAAAGCGAGTCGCTGAATTCTCCAGTGTGTTTAAGTTGCAACGTGCAACACTGATCACGAGCGCTCACGATGATGAGGGCATTAAGTGCAAGGCAGTGTCCCTATGTGTTATAAATCCAAATGAACCTCCAGAATAGTAGCTTTACAGGAGAATAAATAAAATGTTCATAACTTTTTACGGACTAAAATCACACAACCTTTTTTAGACTACATAGAAAATAGAAAATGATAAAAATGCAAGATTTTTGTTGCAAGATACAAGTATATTGAGTATATTAACTTAACAGTATGCCTGAAGCATATTTCATATCCAGTTCTCCGAGTTTCTTTGTTCTACAATGCCAGCACTTATTTGTCAAAATAAATAAATAAATGACCAACAAAAAAAACTATCACACGCACACAGTCCTCCACAACACTGCAGTGTCAGCTCCAAAAGGAATGCAGATTAGATTTCCAGACGCATTGCATCCTAAGGCATTTATGGAAAGCACAGCAAACTAGAGTTATTCTTAAGTTACAGAGGTGAGGACTGAATACCCAGACTTGCTGGCAACTCTGGGCCATTTAAGGGGCTTCATTCGTGCTGCTATTTCTGTATGTCACTGGCAGATTTTGCACTCATGATAGTGTGATGACACCGAGGAGTCAGTGTATGTTCATCACGTGTGAGCACTTGTTTATTAGAACGAGGCCAATTTACACCTGTTTTTTAAAATGCGCCAAACTATCAGTGCAGATGTCCCGGTTCAGTGGAAAACAACAGTTCCATGTCAGTTTGTATCTTATCTGGAACTTGTACAGCTTTCCAGGCAAAGCCAGCACAAAGGCCAGCACAATGGCAGTTCCAGGTACATATTGAACGACTGAACTTTCCACTAATTAATGACTAACATTAATGACAAACCACGTTCATGATCTATTACAACCAATTATGCAAATGTGGGCAAATGTTCTTACACACACCCACACAGATACACACACGGGTAAGTTAGTTGCCAGAGAGATTAACATTTCACAGTATACAAAGTGATTAACTTGCAGCCAAATAGAAGCTGGTTATGCTAGTCAGGCAGAGTAAAATCACAAACACTGTATGTGTATATATACTGTTTACGTTTCTACTCACTTGTCATATTAATATGGCTTGATGTTTTGTATTAACAACAATAACTTGTAAAATGTACATTCTACTATCTGAAGGAGATGTTTTACATGTTTATGTTAATCAATACTCTATAAATATGTATGTACGCTTTGTATCTGTCTTGTACTTTGATCAACACTGAAGTATTCCTCTGGATATTATGTTTATTACAACTTTGTTAATGTCATACAGCTTTCTTTGTCATTTTAGACACATGTACAGATCTGCTTATCGCTCTATTCTTTATCGCACTCCTAGCTTCTTACAAATTTTTTATCATGTCATGTGAGAATGATTTAATATGAATAATATCTGTACTATCGAAAACATTTGGTATAAACAGAGCACTCCTACATAACGTAATATGACTTCATTTGAGCCTGTGGGAGTAAATGCAGTGCTGATGATTTTACTGTGTGGCCCTTAGTCACACAGCTGAGTCACCCCATACAATCAACAGTGACAGCTCAAGCCCCTCACACCTCCACACTAATCGCATGCCTCGTGCAAGCGCCTCTGGCAACTGCACCCCGGCGCACACTCTTTATCACACCCAAACTAGATTAGGCTGAACTGAGCAGGTTTATTCTCTTCCTCACCCCAGGGTACGTGTGTGTGGTGGGGGGGCCAGGCCTCCATCTGTTGGGTCACCCGCTGGTTCTCACGGGTGCTGCTGAAACAGGCTGTGCTGCGGCAGTGACCAGAGCCCAAGAACAGCCTGCTCAGACAGGCTGCTGCCAATGGGCAGAGCATGGCTGCTGCCAGTGGGAGGAGCATGCTTGCTGCCAGGGGGAGGAGCATGGCTACCTCTCTAATCACACTGGTTGGCAGGGCTTGAAAGAAAAGGAAAAAGAACACTCTGTCCCTAACCTTAGGTGTAGGAACGTCAAGGGGATGAAGCGCGAGCGGGCTCATGGTGCCAGCAGGCCATACATGCACAAAGCCAATTAAGCATGTGCTGAGGTGCTCATCATTTAAATTATGCCTCCTATGACCAGCAACTGACATTACAGGGACAAACATAATGTATACTCTATGTATGCTGATGGAAAAACAATGTATAATCTTACTGTTTGCAGAAAAACTACGTAACTATACATACTCTCTATTAGAATAAAAAACAATGGATCTCATTCACCAATATATTCCTATGTTTTTTCTAAAACTTCTTCTTGAGAAAGGTCAAAAAAGTCTATGTCAGAATCATGACATGTTTTTAAACTGTAGAACTGGTTGCAGGTTTGTGCTTGTGAATGAGCATTGATTCTGTTATTACCTAAGAATGAATCCCAAATAAGAAAACAATGGTAAGATACTCTTTCTATCAGCAGATTAATAGCACATGTACTCTTTTAACTGCCAGAATAATAGTTTGTATATGCTCTCTATTGGCAAAGAAACAATGTATTATCTCTGTACTGGCAAAAAGCACTGTATATTCTCTTAATTGACAGAAAACACTGTACACTACTCTTTTATTATTCTAGCTAAACAAGTAAGTAATAATAATGTCTATAGCACATTTTTAAAAACGAGAAGTTAAAAAGAATAATTACCCCCAGACACTGTTAAAACCAAAGACCAGGTTAGAAAAATAAACTAGGAAAGGGAAACATGAGACAACATAGAACACTTACATCAAATAACATCAGCTATTAAATAGAAAAAATAAGTATTTTTGAAGCTTCTAACTTCTATAATAATATTGTCAAACAGCAACAGCAAGCACACTCTCTCTTTTGAGAAAAAAGCAATTTACACCATCTCTATTGGCAGGATACCAGCATAAATACTCCCTCCCTTGGCAGAAAAACAGTATATAGTCTGTTTATCTTATCCCACATAATAACAGCGTGTGCTGTTACTCAGGTAACATCACTGACAATGCATGGCAGCACATCCTAAGGAACGCATGTTTGCATACTTATATAATAATCCAAATTGATAAAATAAAAAGTACACTAAAAATTTACTATTAATAGCATTATTATTATTATTAATAACAATATTAACAATGACAACAAAAGCAATAAATAGAAGAGGAAAAAAAAGCGTAAATACATTTTTTAATCATTTTTAAAGACCAAGGGAGACAGAGAGTTCACTGGGTTCCCACATATCAGAAGTAAATGACCCTCAGTGACTCTAGGAGCCTGACTATAAAATTTCGTATGATGTAGCACATTCCTCCAAAAGCGAGCCGTTCAGGTGGCTGCTGGGCAGTCTGCATTATGCAACAGCGTGCTCTTACTGTTGTGAACTTAAAGTGACCTATATGCCACTTTAAGTGCTTTTATAACTAGAGCACTCAAAGGTGAAAGGGGTTATTGCCAACATCATGCAGATATGCTGTCCCAAATCAAAGACCAAACATACTTAATGCAAGGCTTGATAAAGCTTACATTGTGGCCATGCCAGGCTGCGTACGCTACAGTGGCGTGCTAAGTGAAATGACCTGGTATAAATGACCTTTGGGTCTAATGGATGCTTGATAAGGATGTTGGTGAGGTTTATCTGATATGTTGCACAGCAGTTGAGGCACTGTAAAAGGCTGTTAGGTTCCAAAACATCTGAGCAAGTGCCAAGTGTTAAAGTCACCCTGTTTCATGCTTTGAGGGTCAACTCACCAGTCTGAATGCACAGTAACACCTGTCTGCATTCACCTACCAGAAACAGAGTCCATGCTCTGTGATCTATATAACGTATTTAGTGTTGTCCAGGTGCTTGGACAGAGCAACCGTGTGTAACTGATGGAGGTTTGGGACTGGGAAACGATGGATCTACTTTTGATTTTCCAACAATTAACCATTAAATAACAACATAACACATGTTCCAAACACCTATATATACAGCTACTAGCACCAGTATGAGACCTGTGTGTGATGAGCAGCAGGTGGCGCCAACTGTACTAAAACCAGCATGCAACTGTTATGCAACTGAATTCAGGAAGCAAGCTTTTGGTCAAAATCTGGCTATCTGCAGCAATCACGTTAGCAATTCAGACAGTCTTTATTCCCAATAACTGAATATCCAGTTTAGGTAAGCCTGAATCACGCCCTGCAACTGGAGGTCAAGAAAAACTCCATCATGCCTGAGAGTTGTATTCAGTTACCCAATAAACTAACTGAAAGCTTTCAGCATTCAGAAGCTGCTGAAGATTCGGCTTTGCTTTGCACTTGCCTCAAGCAAAACACTGTACTGATTTGGAAAGGTTGGTTGTTATTCTGCTAACTTGTTGATGTTTGGCTTGTGCAGCTGGTTGTCAGACCTTCCACAGTAGAAACCTAACATATCAGCTGCTCTTCTGTTTGGCTAAAGGTCAGGGCTCAGATAATAACTGAGAGAAAACTCTCACTGCTTAGCTGCATGGCAGCTTTCACAGTCAGTGGGATCTGCTGTCACTGTCACCAAGGCATCATTTGTTTTCCCACTCGTATTCGTACAAGCCCGACCCCTTATGCGCTACAATTGGCTAATAGAGCTTGCGTCAATTTCATTAAGAAACATTCAAGAACAGATAATTACTGGATTTTTCATTTAACGCTCATCCATTGTCAAACTCATCCTTCTAGTATTACCCAACGCTGCATCATATGCTGTCATCGAGTCATTCTATTCAATTGTCCAGCAGTAAGACAAGGTAACAGTATCTGTGGTGTAATGACACTGAATGTTTCAATCATTCTTCTATTTTCACACAATGTTTTACAGCACTGTCACATCGAGTCATTCAATTGTGTAGACGTAGTAAAACAATGCTGTATTTGTGGTATAATCATATGAGACTAAGACTTTCCAGTAGTAATAAGCCTAGACGTCACACCGTAAGTCCATCTGTCTTGATTCACTGCTACTGAACAATCTTAGCCAAGTCACACGTTAAGCCAGTCCAGCACAAGTCCAGTAGCTCTAACTCACTCAATCACTGCTACTGGACAATCCTAGTCAAGTCACAAGTTTTACCGATATTCTACAAGTCCAGTCGTCCATATAGGCTACTACCGCACAAGCCACAAGTTAACCCAAGCCAATAGCAGCACCTGGGGGCGGCATCTGTCAGAATACGGGTAGACAGACATACCACGGTCTCGAGGCTCACCTTGGCTTGGTTGATCAGGAGCCCCACGAACGTGGACACGAGCATGGAGCGGGACACGGGCGGACTCTTCCTCCGCGTCTGCGGCTTGGTGAAGGGCAGCGGCGCCGCCGGGGGCTCCTCGGGCACCGTGACCGTGTAGGACTGCCGCGCGCTAGGCATGACCGCCGGACAAACCAAAAACCTGCTCCCGAGCTCGTATCGTGTATCGTTTTTTCCACCTATACGCCGTTGCTAACGTGCCGTCCGTTGTCGTGCCTGTCAGCGGCTCGGTAAAAACGTCCTTGGAGTCCGGAGGCGGTTTTTTCAGCGTTCACAGAGCACGGCCAACGTCACGTTACATACAGAAAGAGCAGAAACTGTAAGATCAGTATGTAGGCTAACGCGTCAGATATCACTTCCAGAGACTCGGTCCTCGCGCCGCTCGTAGTCCGGTTGTGCTCCTGGTTCAGACGGACGCGCCGCGGCAGGTTAGCGCTGAAGCAGCTGTGTGTGAATGATGTTAAAGTCTCCGTCCCTTTCGTTTTCTACCCCACCGCGGTGCACGCCCCCTCCCTCCGCTCGCGACTGACGTCAAGCCGGCGCGAGGACGAGCCCTTCCCACGTTCACCTCAGCCTGAGAGAGGGAGGGCGAATTTATGCCTCCGGTATGGAGGATGATTTTAATGGGTACAAACGCCTGAGCAACACGTGACGCCAATGAGTCCCCCCGCCTCCTGCTTAGGTCAAATTATGAATGAAACTGGGGGAAAATGGCTGACTCTGAGCGCGAGCTTTCATATATGAGCAGGATGGAAAGGTCATTCATTCTCCTCCAGCTCCTATCAGCTATTTACTCTCTCACAGCTTCTATAAAGTGCTCATTCTCTTCCAGACAGAAGTGATCAACAGCAGGTCATAATAAAAAAACTACTGTTGCAGCTCTAGGAGAAACCACACACATTATATACTCATACTTCACTTGTTGAGCAAACAAAAGTTATTCTGAGGAGTTTGTTGTGAAATGTGCATTGCACAGAAACATAAGAATAGTATGTAACAGGAGCCAGGGGTCGTGATTTCTATAACAGGTTGTATATTCTGATATCTACTTAACCATTTAATAAACTATCCAAGCCCACAAGTGACTTTTTACACATATTGCTGATACGGTAATGGTTAAAAAAAAAGGTCTGTGGGGACCTTTCTGGTACACAAGTATCTATTACAGTACATTCAGGCCAAAACCTGATCTCAGATCTATCCTAAAACAATGTCTTTTTAATGTCAGTGTTTTACTTCATTAGCTCTATGTGCATTATGTGAAGACATGCCAATCTTGCCGGTAGACAGGTAATAAGGATTGTTACGAGATGATGTCACCTTGTAACAGAAAAATGGGTGTAATTCAAATGAGCCATTTCAGGCAGCTGATAAAAGTGGTTTTAGTGGTATGTACATTGAGCTCTTGATGTGAGGCTCCCATCATCACCACAATTTACATTAAACTTTGTTTCAAATTATGTTTCTATCTGAACAATTTCATTAATTAGAAATGTTGAAAAATTCACTTATATCCTGAATAAAAATTAATACATTACATGCACCTACAGTGCATATATCCTCATTAAAATATAAAGTGTTGTAGCCAACTGTTCCTGAACTGTTCTAACTACTACTAATGTTTATTATAGTATTCATTCAGTAGGTTGTTCAAAGACTATAAAATGATTTCAAATGATTTTAACATTTGCCTGCTAACAAAAACTGGTCAAAATACATCTCAGGATTTGGAAGCTATGGCACCCCCTGCTGTGCTTACTGCTTTTGCGAACTTTAGCCTGTTTCCTATGTTTTACGAAAACTGATGACTGCAACCGCATGTGCATTAGTGAGAACCTGCTGGTGTGGCTTTTCGAATAAACATTAAAAGCGTGTGCTGCTTTTAATTTACTTTCTAATAATTTCCTGTTCACAGAAATGTAAACAGAATGTTACTTCTTCATATACATTATCACACTACTGTATAATGTTCTATAACTTCTACCTGAACATATATATATATATATATATATATATATATATATATATATATATATATATATATATATATATAGTTACTGTCCAATGAAAAACAATTATCTCCAAAATTGTAAGTCAGTGGAACCAGCTATTTTGGAGTACTTCTATTGGTCCATGCATTAAGAAATGTTCACACTATGATGTAGAAAACTTAAAATTTACAAAAATGGATTGGCTGTTGTAGGACAGCTGTTAGAGCATTCCATCACTATGTTAATGTAATACGAAACAGCTGCTATGACCCAAACATCACTGTTCAATCTTACTGTGTCATATCCAACCGTAACTCCTGAGCCCAGTGAGTCTCAAAGCATCATAAACGTTGCCGTCATTCTTGGCAAAGCTCAAAAACATGCGCTAAGAATGTACGCCAAGGGTGAGTCACTCCGCACAGGCTGCCGCAAAACTAATCTCTGTGCGGTCAAAGAGCCTCTCCACTTCTGTGGCCCCTTTAGACACCATTACCGTCAGCTACGGCGGGGCGAGTGAGTTTATTGCTCCCACATGGGCAGCAATTTGGAATTAATGACTTGGCTCCATGTGCCCGAAGCAGAGGGTTCATTACATTCAGCTCTTTCACCATTTAGAGAAGTCAAGTCACCTGCGAGAGGAACAATTGAAAAAGCAATTATGCATCCATCAGGAGCAGCCTCGCTCCTTCTGCTCCTCTGCTTGCGTGGGCTAGGCCAGCAGATACTCTGAATACGATGACACTCTCAGCCTCACGTATTTCTGATGCCCAGAGGCAAATCTTTCGTGCGTACACTGTTTGTACATATGGAGAAGCTTCCCGGATATTAAAGCAAACATAATAGGAAAAAAAGTGGAGAGCAATTTACAAGTGACCAAGCTTTTCATTGCTAGTGCAGAACATGGCTTAGAATTCTGACAGTCTTGATCTTTTAATCAAAAATAATTACTACAGCAAGATGTTTAATAATATACTTTAATGGTTACCATGTAAACAAGTCATTCAGTGTTTTACTAATGCGCCATTCCAGAGAAACTTAAAGAGCCATAATCATTTACAAGAGAGGAACCAGTTTGTCTGGAATGCTTAGTACCTCTAAAAGCTACTTCACTGAAAGTTATTAATATAAAATGACTGATTCTTACAACTTTAGATTCTGGCCTTTTATTTTGTGATCTGTTGCTAGCATCTGTTACTAGCTTTCATCATCTCACCACCATCACCTAAATAGTAAACAAATTTAAGAAATATAAACAATACTAATAAGAGCACGACAAAACTACTATACTAAAAACAATATTAGTAAAAATTAGGAGATATAAACAAAGCTAGTAACAATACTACAAAACTACAGTACTAGTAAAATTAAGAGATATAAACAATGCTAGTAACAATACAACAAAACTACAATATTAAATATCAAGAGATATAAACAAAGCTAGATAAAATACTACAATACTTCAAAACAATACTAGTAAAAATTAAGAGATGTAAACAAAGCTAGTGACTACATTGAATTGCATTAAATTGTTTTTCAATTTAGATTTTAGGGAGTTTTCGATTGTGTCAGAGATATCATAGTATTTATATCTCTTAATTTTTTTTCCAAACACATTTGTTTACTATTTAGGTGAAAGTGGTAAGAGGGGTCATTTCTAACAGATAACCAGAGCTAGTAACAGATGTCCTTATAATCTCAAATAGAGGTGGGTAATATGGCAAAAATGTAGTATCACAATGCTTATGGGATATTACAATCAAAATATATGACATATATTCCTGACATCTGATAAGTTAGAAAAGATAACACCATATTTAAAATGATATAAAAACATATATTCAACATTCTACACAAATCCAATTGTACTACTTATGCTTTCTATGTAATGCAGTAGAGAAGAGTTTCTAAATATCAATGATACCCACAATATGCTAAGAAAAGCACAATGTGACACATCGTGAGGAAAGTTATCGTGATAATGATGTCACAGTGCCCAGCGCAAATTTCAACTGCTAGAAACTGTGAAGTTCCACAGAGACCAAACCACCCAAAGCAGCTAACTGGCACTGTACGTACATTATAAAGCCTCACTCTCACTCACTCCCTCTCTCTCTCTCTCTTGCTCTCTCTACCAGCCTATTACATAACAAGCATCAGAAGCCATAGCGAGCCGGCCTATTCTGTGCGAATAATTGCATTCATCTTACGAAACGCCACTCTGAATCGAGCTTATGTAAGGCCTGTTTGAAGCTGTGTGTCGAGCCTAGAGAAGAAGCCAGCCATACTTTACTCCACCAACGATGGATGTGCCAAAACACTACAGTGCCATGACTAAGAGGTGTGAGAAAAAGAGACCAGAACAGCGAGAGAGATAGAGGAAAAGAGAGTAAGTGAGACCGAGAGAGAGAGAGAGGGAGAGAGAGGAATGGAAGCGAAGGGAGAGCGAGCTGTGCTTTGAAGAACTGAGTAAATGCAGATACACACCAGCACACAAACACACATGATGACTGTCTCTGAAAGATGGTTACATTCTCCAGGGCTCCACACAGAAAAGAGTGAGCAGCACCATCTGGTTCTCTCCCTCCCTCTCTCTTTTCACTCTCTCTCTCTCGCACTCTCTCACACACGATGTGCTGACCCTTTGAGGCAGAATACGCAGAAGGACAAAAGAGAAAAAAAAATCACTCACTCTCTCTCTCTCTCTCTCTCTGCAGCGGTATTAGCCTAAGTCCATTACACAAGTATTTAACCCACAAACCGCTACACACAGGGTGACTGAGGTCTGTTTATGTAAGTGGGCTAATCAGTATGCTAGGCTAGTGTGCTTGCACAATGGACCTTCTCAACTAGCAGACTACCTCTATGGTCATTTAACATTGCATGCAAGCCAGACAGGTTTGGTGGCTAGGTTTCAAGCAACAAGGTCAGAAGACTTGGCTTACAGTCTTAAAGCATGGTATGAGAAATGTAATTTGTCCAGTTTTTACTTTACCTTAATATGAGATAATTTTCCACTGAAACTACTACGCTAATATCACTAACCTGTTAGGGAAGTTAATATTCACCAACATGCAAACTGTGGTTCTCATACTGTATGACACTGTTAACTAAAAAGTCCTGATCTTTTTTTATATAAATATAAGTATTTCAATGTTGAGCTTTGGGTAATAATGAGATGATCTTTGTGTTCCCATAGATAGTACAGCCATGCAATTTTGGTAAGAGATATTAGACTGCCCATTATTGCTATGTAGGCGATGTGATACTCTAGCTAGACTGGTATGTTTTGACTGACGGCCCTGATGACTTATATTCTGAGTAATAATAAATGATATCAATTATATGTGATAAATAGTTGCATGCTCACACTTCCCTTGCCCACATTTTGCAGAGAGGTGGCTCTCATGCATACTCACACTGGCATTCCAGATACTCAATATTTCTATTGTCCTTTATAAAACAGTTCCACTGGATCAGATCAGGACATCCCTAGGCAGAAGTGACTCACACTGCTTAAACAGCCATAACAGATATCCTAAAGCCTGATTTTGCTTTGTGCTATTGTCCATACAAAATGTGTGCCAACTGACGTTTTTTTTTGGGTCCACTACAAACGATCTATATTAGCCTCATACCTCTAGTGCACATCTATGAACTTCGGACACAGCGTATGACTTTGCTGATCAGCTTCATCTGGGTTAAGAGGAAAGTTGTGTATATGTAACCTTTCACCCAACTACTGCTTTAAATGCTTCCTTTCTTTTAACCATTAACTCCTTAAGAAGAGAGTGAGTCAGTTCAACGTAGATTAGTACACGACAGGGTGCTGAGCCAGCATGTGTGAGAGTTATAGGTTGAAGGTAATATTGATAGGTCTGAAACGTATAGCTGTGGGAATGCAAAAGATGTTGTACAAAAGACAATAGAGACTTTATGCAATGTCAGAGACAGGGTATGGCGGCAGGAAGAAACTATGCTGTTCTGCGAATCCGCAAATTTGGCACACAGCTCCTGCCACCATAGCCTGCTGTTCTTGCTGTAGTTGTGTAAGAGTAGTTGCTTAGAGACTTTAGTTTCCGCGGCTACAGAGTTAAAACAGATTTATTTCCAGTCTCCATGGCTGTCCCAACAGCCGTAGACGCTTAAAGTCCCCGATGACTGAGTTAACATGTGCAAAACAACCCAACCATGCTCTCGGTTATTAAATACCTTGACTGAACCAAGACATTTACATGAGCTGTATAATTTCTCATTTATAGTCTACACTGACTCACCAGATCATTAAGATCATTCTTTGTCAATTTGACCAGCTCCACCTACCACGTTGGAGCACTTCGTAGTTCTACAATTACATCTGTTTCTCTGCATACTTTGCGTTCTTTCACCCTGTTTTTCAATGGCCAGAACCCCCACCACTACCACAGAACAGGTATTATCTGGGCTGTGGATCATTCACAGTACTTCAGTGACACTGACGGGGTGGTGTGTTAATGTGTGTTATGCTAGCAGGAGTGGATCAGACACAGCAGTGCTGCTGATGTTTAAACACCTCAGTGTCACCACTGGACCGAGAACATAATTGTTCAGCCAGAAGCAACGTATGGCCGGAGTCCTGTGATGAGAGACTAGAGTATGACTAACACAAACTGTGCAGCAACAGATGAGCCACTGTCTCTAACTTTACATCTACACAGTGGACCAACAAGGTAGGAGTGTCTAATCAGGGCTGCCAATGTAAACTCAGACACATACTCAGACAGAGGTACTAAAAGAGAAATAGAAAGACAATGTGTGTGTATGTGAGTGTGAGGAGCACACAATCTATTCTAAGCCTGAGCGCAGACAGAGTGATGTCACCAGGACCACTGCAGTGACTCAGTCTGGACCCGCCAGTCAAAAATAGAAGCACAACATCGCGCTGACCTCTAAATGATTCCACAGTACCTCATGGCGCACACTGCGCAACAACACACACACACAAAACATCAGAGTGACGTAAAACGCTCCAGACCACTTCACAGAAAGCCCAAAACATCAACACCAGCAGCGCACACCTACACACATACACAGGATATCACACAATTCACAAAACATCAGTCACTTCCAGTGATGCCACGCAGCATCAAACACGCCACAGCAACCGTGCAGCACGTCACAAAGAGCAACAGGGTACAAACACACCTGAAAAACCTAATACTCATGCCGATGACTTCCTGATGCCCTTGTCAACACAGAACAGCACTTCACATGGATTTCAACAACTGCTTATAGTGTTACATGTGTCTGATACTATGACATACTGTTCTCTATAAAAATAAAGCACATCACAAACAAATTTGCCAAACAAACAATGTACATTGTTATAGATAACACTGCAACATGCAGCATCAGAGACCACATAATAGTCTCTGACTATTTCCTTAACTAATTACTTAACAACCTACTGCAATTTGAGGATAGCGCATACAGTCATGCTAATCAGGGCAACATAGGTTTCCATTGCTTGTTAAGTCATTAGCCAGTGAAACATGAAAAACCTGAAAGATAACACATATTTGAGACTTTTATTCCAGTTTAAATTTGAATATGCTAATTCTGTTGTGTATTTGCAAATGTGTTTACCATGTTCACATGGATTACTGAAGATATAATTCAAGTTATGACAAAATGTGTATTTGTGTTCATATTTCCATGTATAGAGGTTAAATAGTTAATATGGAAAAATAAAGTCATTTTGGCAACCACTGAGGATTTCACGGCGGACAATTCTGTCCAAAGTAATTTACTGTTGTTTCATGGGGAAGAAATCTTGACCACACATTTTAAGCACGCATCCCAGCTTTAACATCCCCACTACAAATAGTCAGCATTATTAACAAGCCATCGTTTTGTGTGGAAGCGATTCTTGACCAACTTAGAGAGCGTATGGCTGTCACAAACACCTATATGTTAGTGATATTATGACCAGAGGCTCGCAGAACGGTCAGAGAAACACTGTCCAGCACATTTTAGTACAATGACTTAACTTATTACCAATATTTAGGACTTGCTAACCCGTTTGCCAAAATCATCTTATTGTTAAGATTATTTTAACAATAACATTTAATATTCAGCAATAACTTTTGGGCTGAGATAACACTGCACTAACCCAGTGTTGCCCTGCCGAGTTGCTGAGTGCTACAATTTCATTTACAGTGTTTGCTGAAGCTCTAGTACCAACAAAGTCTAGATATTCACTTTAAACACACCCACACTATAAAGTTCCTCCCAAGACACAACTCACAGCATTTCATTAACAGGAGTGGTTCACTGAAAGTGAAAATGGGGTTGCAAAGAAGACGGAATGCAACTAAAAATGATTGTCATTCTATTTCTAACATGTTACACTAATAATGAGTAATAGAGGAATATGAAAATATTTTTTCCATATTAACCTTTTCCAGCCATTATACATTACATATACATATTCTTATTTTTAATGTCACTTGGTCGCCAGACACTGTTGCAGTTGGATTTGTCACAGTGCTTATTTAATCAAATACATTTTTTGACTTGTCACTGAACTATCACCTGAAATTTACCTTGCTTACTCCAATCCAATCTCTACTATTTTGAGTACTTAGACAAAATTAACAAAATGTATCATACAGTTTTAACAGTAAGGAGGCATCATATTATATTTGTTTTTAGCTCGGTTCAAAACTAAGTGCAATAACCACAGATAAACATGAACTTTCAAACAGTGGGAGAATACATCACACTGATTTCCTTGAATGCCATTGTTAATTTTTTTTTAACCTTTGGTCTTTTATTTGTAAAACCGAAGTTAAGCTCACAGGCTTCCTTAATAAATGTGCAGTGGTTCACCTCTTCACAGCTCAAACTTAAGTAAATGTTTCTGTGACTACAGTGCCAGTTCAGAAATCACCTGGGGATACACAGGTGTGTGTTTGTGTGAGACACGGTGTAATCTGACATCGCGTCAAAAACCAAACCACCCACCTGTCCTCACTCACTCTGTTTATATAAAACACACGTCACACCACCCTGCTTTATGTGTGAAATAAAGCAATATAGGCACGGCAGAGTAATAAGTGCAAAGTACTTTTCTGAAGTGCCCACAAAATAATGTATTATTTCCAAATTAAAATCAATACTCATAATGATAATGTTAGTGAGAATAACATAATGACGGCTGCATTTTTTTTTAAACGCTGTATTTAAGCAACCCTTCTAGATAAATAAAGAAGAGAAATAAAGCTAAGAAAACCCAACCACTGGATCAAATGTGCTTTAATACTGGTGATATTTTCTGCCAAGAAAGTAGTAACATTCTGCGTTACAGGTATAGAGCCATAAAACCAGCACACTTTCAGGTTCAGCTCAACATTTGCCACATAAGACTGACTGTGGTTTTGTTCCAGCCAGTCTGTAAAGCATTTCCAGCCATCATGTTTTCTGACTAGTATTGTGCTTGTTTCTGGCTAATTCCACTTTGTTTGGATGTTCTGCCGTCACAGCTACCATCCCAAAATCGTGCTTAGAGGCAATGACACATTCAGAAATTGATTTAATACGACTGCAGGTTAAGTATTATCTTATAGAAATAAAATAAATGTAAGGAATAGAGATGGAAGGATCGATCGGCCATGTATCGGTATCGGCTGATTTTTAATCAAAATATGTGATCTCGAGAGCTGATCGACGGCGGTAAACAAGTGAGCCTAATTTCTGTATTTACAGCTAGTGTTTCATCCAGGGAGAGGAGCCCTGTATGAAACTCCCTCCGGCCAGCTCCCTGCAATTCCTATCTGGACCGCTAGGTGGAAATACATACCCTTTCGTTTTCGTCAGACTGACTAGCGGCGGCCTCGCGAGAACAGTTTAAGCGTTCACCGCATGTGCGGAAAGAAAACATCGTCCATCTGGCAGTTTGTTACCGTATGTGACTCCGACTTATCCAGGGCAGTTTGTAACATCTGTAAAGTTATTAAAATCAGCGTCTCTTGCGGGGGAACCAAGACAAGGACATTTGACTCTACTAATCTGATATGGCACTTCAGAGTACACCACGCGGCTGAATACAGTGAGTATCAGCAGAGCTAGCACGCGCAACTATTACAAAACAAATAACCCAGAACACCATGCAGACCAGATCTGACTGGTATGAACAGAACAGCAGCAGCAACAGGCAGAGAGCTAAAGGAACCACAGCCAAAGTGATTGAGTTTGTAGTTCTAGATAAGCAGCTCTTGCTTGTGCTAACAATATGCTATACATAATATGTAGAATGCAAACTGCACATAAAACACCTCTGTTCCTGGAACATGAATCTCATACGTTGGTTATCCACACTCTAATCGTCTGGTTAAGTATGCTCCAAAATCACGTGGAATAAAACCTTATTACATTAACTTACATTGAAATGTTTTTGGCCTCTCCTGTAAAGTTACTATTTTGTTTTTCTAGGAACAATATATTATTCTATAAAATCATTCAGCACATTGGTAAGAAAGCTGGTAAATGAGACGTACTAGCTGTTCTTATGGTGTATCCCCTCTTGTTCTATACAAATCGAGCTTTGTATGTAGTGTTCTTGGACACTTTACTAGTAGTCCTTGTAACATGTCAAAGGATGATCCTGGAGCTGTCTGTAATAAGTTACTTAAGGCATTCAGGCTTGTTAATGTGTGTTTTAACACATCTGCAAGGGTCTATTTTATTTTAACCCGTCTTTATCCTTAACTGCTTGCAGCAGATCTGGCAAAAAAGGTCCTAAAATCTGATCGGTTGAGCCATGTGTAAAGTCATTGTAATATATATAATATAGGCCCATACCAGACAACAAGCGGCATCTGTACTACCGTGCCGCATCATAAAAACCCTTGTGCTGTTAATTAAATAATCTTTGACTCTAATGCTGCTGATACAGTAAGAACCCATTTTCAACTGACTGGCTGACAACTAGAAGTAGATTTAATGTTACACTGCAATATAAAATCTGAAGAATGCAACTTAAATGGCACATACATTTACAATGTCCATGTTTCAGTAAGAAGTAGCATCAAACGCATGCTAAATCTCAAATTACCCCATACTACCTAATGTTTACCTAATGTTTAATGTTTAAAGCTTTGAAAGCTTAAATGTTTTCCAGCTTCTACAGTCAAGCAGTTTTAGCTATAGCAAGTTACAATACTATGCACTGTTGGGGTAAAGGAGGCAGTAATCCTACGTAGTTCACTATGTAGGGAGCAGGGATCCATTTGAGATTCTGTCCCAATGCGGGAAGACAGCTGCTGTTGGATTTGTGAATTATAAGACCTGTGGTGTCAATTTGGTGACCAAAAGGTAGTTGTGAAGGGAATGTTTTTGCATTAAATAATGCTATGTTTATGTTCACATTGTAATAAGACGAAAAGTTCAAAATCAGAGGTGGTCGGCCAAACCTTTGTCCCCTAATTTAACTATCTGTGACTACTTAGCAATGATACCACACACTAAATGAACTACATTTCTTGGCAAACTATGTGTCTATGTTCAAAATAACAAAAATAACTTCAATTAATGTCTGAAAAAAACAATTTATGTATTTTTATCACATTTTATGTTGGCCATCATGTCATAAAAGTAAAAAGCCACAAGAAGCTGTATGTTGCGGAGATTTTATCACTGGGAAGATGGTTTTATGTACCTTAGTAATGCATGACCTCCAGTGGCTTATCGCTTTATTATGTCCCATAGCCAAATCTGCACAGCATCAGAGTTAGTACAACACTGGCCTTGTCAGTACTGATATTCTGAAAGGCTAAAATATGCAAATTAACCCATTTATAATGTTTTTAATGTTCACCCAGGATTACACAGAATCACCGGGCTCTTTACTAAGCACAATCTGCCTGTTCTTAAACTGTCAAAATCAAACATCTATTTTTTTATCTGAAGATGAGAAGAAGGGATGCAAGATAAGATACGAGGATGAAAAGTCTTCCAATCATGACATTCAGCGCTTGTTATAGGATTTAAAGAACTGCCAATATTAAACAATTACGTCCTATTGTCAACTGACTTCATCATTCTTTGTGTTACCATTCCATTAGCAGCAATCGTTTAATAACACATAAGGCAGAGGTGGAAAACTTGTACCACAGACCTACGTCTTGTACTACAACAAAGCAGACGTCAATATAGAATGCACCTGCGCAACCTTGCTCTGGAAGTCACCTTCATGCTCTCGCCTTGATATCTCTAATTGCAGTTAAAGAACTTAGAAGAACCTACCTACAAGTTAAAGTTTAAAGTAGTGAATATTTCATTACCCATAAAATAACCATCTAAGGAGTCAACCCCAAAACAATCCATGAATCTAATCTCTCTCTAGGCAAAGCAAAACATTAAACCTAACCAGTGATTTGACCCATCTTGACCCGCCGAAATCCAAATTAATTCCGTGATACATTTACAGAATGGCATCACTGTGCGTATCCATCAGTTTTGTTCTACCAGGAGGTCAAAAGAGGGCAAGGTTTCGTAAGGTGTGCAGGACATTCCTAAGACCGTAACCTGACCTGCTCTATGGGGTTATCTCAGAAAAAAATCTGTTAGCTGAGACGCTCACGCTCTTATTACAGAACAGACAGAAACAGAGAGAGAGAAAGACAGGCAGACAAACAAACAGAGACAGTATTAATGAAGCACATGCAAACAACTGAAGCAACAGCATGTCAGTGCAAAGTTCTAACAAATAGAAGTTTGAAGCTCTAGTGTCTGAGAATGTCAGTAGGCTAAAGGCATAGATAATAGATATTGATGCTGTTTTGAGTGTCTGGAATTCTTCACAGAGGTGTGCTGCATTAGTGATGCAGTCCAACCACACATCTAATTTCATTAGCTTGCATTTTGCACAAGTCACAAAGGTCACTCTGAATTTGGCTCTGAAGTTGACCTCGTCAGAAAATATTTAAATACACAACTGTTCTAAAAGAAAAATGCCTCTAAAATAGAACCAGTGAAATATAATATGACAAGAAATTAAGCTTTGGTTTTTCTGTCAATTTAATTAAAACTTTCTTTTTTTTGTTTTATACTATATTATTAATACATTAAAAATATTTTCCGTATCTGGAACCAAATCAACAGGAATGTCCATAAGTGGTGCTTAGCCTTTAGTTAAAACAGACAATTAAAGAATATTATTTATCATTTAATAACTTGTTCAGAAAACTAGTTTAAAAGTTGGAATCACTAGCCATATAAACAACTATGGTTATTAATTTAATATAGAATAATACATTGTATACTCTGGACTTTTACATTTACTTTTAAATTTTTATTTGTATAAATAATTTTAGTATTTGTATTCAATGTCAAGAATTTGGTGAACAAGAAGCTCTTAAAAGATAAATAATAAGCTGTGATAGTCCATTTGTATAAACTTCATGTAAATATAACACTTTCAGTCTTGACAATAGATTCTTAAATGTGATGAATTCAGACATCAATCACTTACTCTTTAACTAAACTTGTAAAATAACTTTTTTACATCATTGTCAGTTTAGAATCTTCTGTGGCTCCTTTTATCATTCCTAATGTCCTACTATTTTACAATTTGCAAGGTTGCACAAAATCATTATAATAAAATAGTTTAAAACAGCTGTCTGTAACTTTTGATTGACAGTGTATATTGCAGTCACTTCAAGTAAATACACTTACTAGGCATGTACAATAGCTCAGTCTTAAGTTCCAGTAATAATATAAATGAGATATTTTAACCAATTAAAAAATTACAATTACAATTTTATTTTTTTTTACTGAATTAAATATGACAAGTAATTTTAATCAGTAGTGTGTATGTCCACATTTACAGTCAGATATTACCAGGTACGTGCACAACACTTCTGGCCTACATCCACTAGGATCACAAAACTGAGATCTCTTGGACTTGTTTCTGAACAATGTGCTGTGTGTTCCTAGAGAGTTGTTGAGTTCAAATATAATTACTCACTTGAGAGAGGCAGGTTAGGCCTGCCAGGTTCTAAGAAAACCCTATGCTGACAAGCCAGGTTACAGTTTTTCCAGGCAGCAGTGCGCCAAGAGCTATCCAACATGCTTTAACAACAAAGTACAAGAGCCAAAATACACTCAGCCTATGTGTGCATTAGATTGTGTTGGTCAAATTCATCAAAACACCCTTCAATAAAGGCTCTTTAGTAATGAGAGTGCATGGTTTCATATAGAACCATAAACACTTCAAGAACCATTTCCATGGTTTTCAGGTTTTCCATGGTGAAGCTGTTTTTCTGAATAATGGACAATGTGTTGTAAACAGTAATTGACGGTTCTATACAGCACAAAAAAGGGTTCTTGTGTATGACGGGCTCAACATGGCCCTACAGTGCAGAATTACACAGTAACGCAGCACAGCACAGTTGCTAGAGGAAATCCTCGGGTACTTTGGCCTCAGTTAGGATAGCTAAAAGTCCAGCTGTGAGCTATTCAACGTTACATAATATCAAAGGCTTAGTTGCTGGCTTGTGTGAGAGGCTATGGTGCTCTCAGCAACCGGGCTGCTACTAGTGCTGAAAAAGTGAGAGAAAAGTGAGGGGGGATGGGGGGTTATCTAATCACGATTAAATGCTCCATATGAACTAACAAGACTTCCTCCTTAACTGAAACAACACACAACCAGGCATGTAAGTTTGTGTATGTGGTATGCAAAAATGTGCATTCTTCAAAATGAAAGAGTTTAAGCGAGGCAAAAGAACCACTTTTAGTTCCCTCACTGACCTTACAATTGATTTTTTAAAGAACCATTTTTGAAGAAAATGCAAAGGTTCTATAACAATTTAAGGATATTCTTAGAACCAAGCCAGGAGCCATTAAAGAAGCTTTATTTATAAGAGGGTAATGAGTCAGAGAAAGAAAAGAAAGACAAGGAAAAGAACAGCATGTCAAAGGAGGAGTGACTTTAAAGCGACATAGATTATCCACTTTATCTGGACTGAAGAGGACTTGCTGTGGTTCCAGAAAAAAACACGTCAATGTCCTTTTTGTCTGAAAAGGCTTCTCACTCTATCAGGAACCTCAATCTGAGCTCTATGGCTCCTGTCAGGCGCACACACACACAGGTAGAGAATAACCAGACCACGGACAGTGAAAAGAACTTGAGAGCTTTAGACAAACAGTAACATCTATTATTAGCCAGTAAAGGGGTCTGTGTGTTCCTTTAAAGGTGTCATATGGGCTCTTTTTCTAAGCTTAGAACACTCTCTCAACGAGCCATTAAAAACTTCTCAAACTGTGGCCCCTGTGGGCATTTTGACCAATCATGCCTGTGGAATCTGGTCAAAGTGTGTGTAGTAATTTTATTTCAAATCAATT
Source organism: Megaleporinus macrocephalus (assembly GCA_021613375.1). Taxonomy (NCBI): domain Eukaryota; kingdom Metazoa; phylum Chordata; class Actinopteri; order Characiformes; family Anostomidae; genus Megaleporinus; species Megaleporinus macrocephalus. The sequence goes on from CM038726.1 coordinate 23,939,524, forward strand.
TTTAACCAGTATAATAAGGAGAGTTTCATACATAGAACTAACATATCGTGAACACTATTTATCCCCCCTTTAAGACCGATCTCGCTTTTACAGTAGAGGACGGTAAAATGTGCAGTTTGTATGTATGTACATGCAACAACAATGACAAAAATGGGGACTATGTGGAGAAACGTGAAGAGGATGTTGGCACTAGTGTAACGAAGAAAATCGTAATACAAGCTGATGACAAGGAAGCCAACTTCAGCTTCCACATCTACACAACTACACAACTTTAATTCACAGTTAGTTTGTTCTGCACACTTCATTCCAGACAGTTTCTCAAGCCTTGGACAACATAGAGCAGTTTTGCTCAACGTTTGACTGAACAAACTAAAAAGAGAAGCAGTTGCACCTTTATCACAACCCCATCAAGCAACCTGCAAGTAGCAGCCATGCTGTATGATTTTATCACTGTTTGACTACTGAGGCAGATCTCTTTAAATTCTAAGTTAAATTTAAACTTACTTTGTGTCAATGTCGGGATCAAAAGCAAGTAGCTAGTATAGGTAGAAGCAACAAGAGGCAAGTCTCAAGTATCTAATGTTCACAAAGCGAAAAATTAACTTATTTACACCAGACTGGATATAAGAAGCCTTATATAATCTTCATATGAGGGCTAATTTTATTTTCCTGTCTGTGTCTATTTGGACATGTTGCTCCTGTGTGATCATTGTAGTGTTTTGCTATAAACCAGCCAGTCGAAGCAGAGCTCATCAAATTATTTATGAGCTCACTTAAAAAGGGAAAACTGCTCAGTTCATTCGAGGGCCAAATTAGAGAGTTATAAATAGATGTGTAAAACCCCATCTGAGCATTCTTTACACCAACCAAAGACACATATCTTCTATGTAGACATTCGAAAACAATTTAAAAAGGCATTCTATGCCACCTTTAAGTATCTAGAAACTGAAGCGTTAGCATTTACTACAGAACAGACACTAAGTTAGTCTATTTAGCTAAGACAGACTTAAGCAACAGTTGATAGTTGAATTCTGGCCAGCCACAATGCAACTTGTACTCACCGTCACAAAAAAATTACATTTTTATTAATCTGAGAGTTAGATCTCCCCCATTACACAGTCCTACTACCAAGCTGAGAGGGTAAAGGTTAGCATGTGGTTCCTCCGAGTCATGTGAAACGCCACCATATGTTGTCAAACTGCTGCCAGTGCAAAGCCAGGGGACAGTTCAACACGCTTGGAGAGGAATGCTGACAACCAACTCTGTTAGTTCAACTAAAGTGACGCACATGTTGGCTAGACATGAGAATAATTCTGCCCTTTTGGACTTACAGCCACGGACAGCTGTGGCATGGCCAAGGATCAAAATCTCTCCCCAACGGCCAAATGTTAGACAGTAGCAATGTAGCATAAAAACGCTGTCAAAAAATGCTTGGCTAATACTTGTGACGTTACTGTAGCAACACTTTCAAAAGAATATATTAGATAAAACTAATAAACTACAGGCTATTAAAGGCTAAAAGTAGAGTTCATGCTCTACAATGTCCTGCACTGGGACAACAACAACATTTCTATTAATCTTATACAAATACTGGCCTGCTGAGCAGGACCGTATGATACTGCCCAGCCCCAAGAAAATACACCACTAACTAGTTTTCTGTGCATGACTAAACTCTGGAAACTATGGAAACGTTTTGCTGTGTGTACCTGGCCATAGATAGGACAAGCTTTATTAGTTATTTAGGAATGTGACACAGATATGAAAGTAAGAAGCAAGATTATCTTATAAAAGCAAAGGTCTGCAGGAAAAGCCACTAATACTGAGAAAAGAGCTCACGGGTTGTGTGGCAGAGATAAGCAAGGGAAAATGCAAAACATCCATGTGTTCACAGTGTGTGAGTTCATGTGATTTCATAAAGGTCAGAGGTTTTACAGTGGCAGCTGTTCTAGTTACCATGGAGATTACAGAGAATAGTGTGTATATGGGTGAGAAAGAGACAAATAGAAAGAGAAATATAGAGACGACAGAGACATACACATAGAGATTTAAATTGTCCCATGCAACAGTTCTTAAGTTGACAAAAACTTAATATAGTTTGCCTTCTTCTTTGTTTGCTTCTTTTTTTCACTTTTACGGTTACTTTTCAATTAAGTAATTAAAGCACCTGCAGAGGCTTTAATAACAGCTTCTTACTAACATTCAGTTATACTCATTAATATTCAGTTTTAACTACAGTTAAAATATATAAACATGCTTACGCTGCAAATTAAAGAAGAAAACATTCTAATTTATGATACATGTAAAAAACTGTCAGTCTGCAAACTTTTGATGGGCATTTTGAATTGTAAGCCATCACGAAGCAAGCCATCTGTCCATCACCCCGATAAACCCTGTTTGTAGTAATCTGTGAGTCCGTCATGGCACAACACAAGGTCAGAGACAGTCTGTCTCACTTCAGCTCCAAATCAGCAACGATTTCAACCCTCATGGTTGCCCACACATAAAGTCACTTCTGCAGGAGGTTTCGTTTTAAAATTGTATTCGTGACAACATCCAGAAAGAATGGCATGACAACAAATATGGGCTATGTAGTGGGAAAACACCATCAAAGCATATTCTCAGTATTGTCTGCATTTTTGCAAATTAGTCACTCACAATAAGCACTTTCAGTTCCAGCATGTACATCCGCATGGCAAGTACTAGGGTAAATCCTGACAAGAGCCACCACGTTCATGTGATAGTTATTGTGCTATGTGCTGTTGTTATTATGACAACACAAGACAGCTAACAGTGCAGTGGCCTGTCAGCAACTTGAAATACATGTAAAAACTGTTTTAAACATTTATTTGCACAATTTTACTACGTACCCAATACAAGTTTGGAGTCTATAATTTGGTTCTGGAGCTACAAGGTCAATGTAATTAGAAAATAATTGATACTTATATCCTGCCAAATACCAATGCCTAAATCATCACAGCCTTGCCTCACCCTGATATGAATCTGGCAACTTAAAATATAGTGACATTTCACAAACGTATGTCACCACTAAAAACAGCAGGTAGCAGGTGCATCCAAACAGTGGGAATTCAGAGGTAAAGCTTAAGCTTACAAAAAAGGACTGAAAAGGACATTTACATTTAACTGAATTTAACTGAATTTAACTCATTTCATGTGTGTGGTTCTTGTGAGACAGCATTGCCATCAAGACGTCTCGCGTTTCCCCATTTGTTTAAAAATTCCATCAAAGTCTCCAATTTAGCCAATCACGGACAGAATGGGCAAAAGGTGCTAAACTACTCTTGTGAAAGGATTGCTAACTCACTAATGGTCTGCTTTACATTGTGTATTAACAGGTTTAAGTCTGTACTTCTGGCTTTTTTATTATACAATTTAAGAACAAGAATAATATATTTTTTCAAAATAAAAATAGAATGGAATATACACTTTCTACACAATATATTCTTTGAAATAATTCATATGAATTTATAATATACTTCTGTTATCGCCAAGTACTGGAAGCACTTATTTAGGTCGCATAGTGGGTAGTGGGTGAACATGCCTAGGTATGGCTGTACTCATACTGCAGGAAGTATGTGCAGTTTGCATTGTTCTATCATTGTTCTATCATTGTTCTATCATTGTTCTATCATTGTTCTATCGCTGCATTGTCTTCTTCTGATAACCGTGCTATTCCATAACATAACAGTAACACTTATGTAAATAAACATTGTCAATGTTTTGATTGAAGAACAGCAAATGAATCACAGATACTGCATATTACTGTTATCGGAAGAATCTGAGGAGGCTTCTGAGACCAAGTAGGTTGCATAACAATGCTCTTGTTACTTGGGAGAGACAAGCTAAGGCTATCGACATCAGAGATCAGAGACTTTAAACCTCCCTTTGCTGACGCAGATCCACATGCATGCACACGGTCAGTACAAAGGCATCTGTTTTGCCTGATTCGCCCATCAGCTGATTCTTTACAAAAAAAGAAAAAAAATTAGAAGGCTTTACTCAAGCAATGGCTCATCTCCTTGCATACTCAACAGAAGTGAGTACACAAAGGGACTAATTAGTTGCTAGCCTTAAGGCGATTCTCAACTCCTGTGGCAAAGATCACTATGGAATAGGATACAGGAACACCTAAGTGTGCAAATTTAATGACCTAGAGAGGAGATCCTCAATGTTGTCATAAAAATCCCTAAGAGATACTGAAAGAGGCCAAAGCAAAGAAAGGTTAAGCTCTTCCCTGATGTGAATATGCAATGTAGGTTGGTTAAGAAAAATCCACATGGTCTCTTGTTTCAGCCTCAAGTACCACCTAACAGGTCATTCCGATATAATAACAGTCTGAATAAAGTCAGTATTTTAAAAAAATCGCAATCACACTATAGAAATCACGGTTTTGTCAGTAACTGATTGCGCACCATCAATCTGTGATTCAGGTCCCAGGTAAAGAAATCGCTAGTGGGATAAATTTGAAATTATACAGGAGCTAAAAAACATCAGCAGCCACTCTCTAAAATGCTGTCCCCTTTTACAAAACAAGAGTAAAATATTAGTATGTAGTGTACAATTTACAAGTTCCTTCAGCAACGCTTAGCAAGAGGCACCTGAGTTAGACTTGGTGTTCTTGCATCTCGATCAATTCGATGATAACATTGAGATCAGCTTAGCACCACAGCACGCGCATGTGTTATCTGCCAGTGCTGGTAAAGTGCACAGAGACGTCAGGAGTTTGGCATGTGAGCTGTGGTAGATTAGCTTTGGAGTGGGTTCTGGGCTCTGTACTCTGGCATGTATGGAATGTGGAGGAGGGCTATGTATGGTATTTACAGCTAACTCCTCATCACAAGATATCCTGGTCTCCTGACTACCGTGTCATCTCCTTCACTCTCTGCAGACAGGCCAATCATACTTACATACTTGTAAAAGGGTTGTTATAGTTTTCAAAGTGTCCATCTGGACATTTAAGGCAGCATTCTTTCGTTTTTTATATTGCAATTTCACAGTAAATCATATTTACGGCATTTTAATTCACACCTGTGATATTAATGATGAAGTTTTTTACCATGTTTGCAACTGTAAGCAATTTAGTTTCCCATGTTTGTGACTGCAAGCCTGTTAGTTTACCATTTATGCTACTGTAAGCCTGTTAGTTTACCATCTTTGCTACTGTAAGCCTGTTAGTTTACCATCTTTGCTACTGTAAGCCTGTTAGTTTACCATTTTTGCTACTGTAAACCATTTAGTTTACCATTTTTGCTACTGCAAGCCTGTTAGTTTACCATCTTTGCTACTGTAAGCCTGTTAGTTTACCATTTTTGCTACTGTAAGCCTGTTAGTTTACCATTTTTGCTACTGTAAACCATTTAGTTTACCATTTTTGCTACTGCAAGCCTGTTAGTTTACCATCTTTGCTACTGTAAGCCTGTTAGTTTACCATTTTTGCTACTGTAAGCCTGTTAGTTTACCATTTTTGCTACTGTAAACCATTTAGTTTACCATTTTTGCTACTGTAAGCCTGTTAGTTTACCATTTTTGCTACTGCAAACCATTTAGTTTACCATTTTTGCTACTGTAAGCCTGTTAGTTTACCATTTTTGCTACTGTAAACCATTTAGTTTACCATTTCTGCTACTGTCAGTCTGTTCGTTTACCATTTTTGCGACTGTAAACCATACAGTTCACCATTTTTGCTACTGTAAAGCATTTAGTTTACCATTTTTGCTACTATAAGCCTGTTAGTTTATCATGTTTGCTACTGTAAACGATTTAGTTTACCATTTTTGCTACTGGAAACCATTTAGTTTACCACTTTTGCTACTGGAAACTATTTAGTTTACTATTTTTGCTACTGTAAACCATTTAGTTTACCATTTTTCCTACTGTAACCCTGTTAGTTTACCATGTTTGCGACTGTAAGCCTGAAAACAAGTTCTTAATTCATCAGTACACTTATTTGTCCATACAACATTAACATCAGATAGTTCCTTTAATGATACACTGTTTTTTACGACATAGTGTAGTAATACAGAACATACTTGTTAGGCGGCTACAGGTGTACATACATTGTATATTTTAACAGTATCGAATGTGGCTCTGCCAATCAAAAACTTTGGACAAGAACTGTCCATTTTATTAATCATGTTAAAAACGACATAAGCAAGTCTACTGCACAACAACTCTAGCTCAAAATATAGAGCATAAGGAAAAAATCATGGAAGTCTGGTTTAATCATCAATTGAAGAGAAACCACAATGCCAGTCTCAGATTAGCAAAGAATGGTACTTTCTTACAACATCAGTGCAATGACGTGACAAAGACCCATTGTCTTGAGGGCTCTTTTCCAGTCAGCTCTTGTGGCCTTAATGGACTGGAGGAATGAGAGCATGATGGAAAACAAGGAATGAAGCCTGCCTCGTGAAGTGTCCTCTGGCTGAGATGTGGGGATGTCTACTGGGGTCATGATCGTTGTTGGCAATAGTGCAGTTGTTCTTGTTGTGATCAAGTAAGATGGAAAATGTTTAATTATGGGCTGGTGTAGTCACGGGAAGAACCCATTATCATTATTATCTCCCAACAAATCACATTTATGTTGGTCTTTATTGCAGTTCTGATATCACAAAAGCCTGCCATACTCAGCTGTGAGAAGCCTGACCAATCTTAAACTTTCTAGATGTGTTTTGATTAAATAAGGCTTTCACGTGACCCAACAAACGCAAATGAAGACCAATCAACTCAATGGGTTACCAATGTGTTTGTGATATGTTGCAAGGTATATCATAACATGAAGCTATATAACTGTAATATGTCATTTTGTCCAAGCTGTGTAGTTCACTCTGACGCCTAATTCAGGTTACGTGTTTATGCCCACAATTGTTTTTGGCCTGGGCAGTCTCTTCGAAAGTATATTGCCTCTGGAAGCTGTCTGAGAAAGCTTTGACGCTTCACTTCAAACAGGTGGTCACTACACCGACACTCCACAGACACCAGACCTGCTCTTGTTGCGGAGTGGAGCGCGCCAATCGGCCTTGACACAGATCTGTGCTGTTCTTTATCCAAGATAACCACCTTATCTCTTGCCTCAAATAATGCTTCCTTAATCTTTACTGTGCCTCAATCTGTATCACATCACTATAAAGTTTTACGGCCCTGGCCTGAGCCAATCAGCTGAAGGTCTTTAAGGTTTATGACCAAGTCCAATCATATTAAGTTTCAGGGAACTCTGCAGATGTGATCATACTGATATCATGCTCTGAGTACTGTAGCAAATTATCAAACTTTGATTAGCTGATGTGTCAAATATCATAGCAGAGGGCTCGCAAACAGTCTTAAAAATAGGAATGAAGTTTCCAACATACTGCCAGGGACAGCATCAAGCTCAATTACCTTCTTCTGGACAAAGTCTCGTCTATTACCTTTGAGAATTTCACTGCAATAAGATGATTGGTCGAAACAGGTCAAGGTGCAAAGTCAAGCCACATCAAGACTCATACTCCACCTATAAAACCAGCAGTGACATACTCAGCTGTTGTAAAGCACTAATAGCACTTTCATTTCAGAAGAGCAATATGTCTGACTCAGCCAACTGTCTTGTGTGGACATGTTGGTAGGCATGGTAACATTTGCTTGTTTAACATAAGGAGTTCCCAGAGGATCATGGGAAAGGAGTCTCTTCTGATGTGACTGAGTGCTACTGGAATGTAAAAGGGAGCTGATGTATCTTAAGAATTTGGGCATGACAGAAATAAAAAAAAGGCTAGGCAAATGGGTATGTGTGTGAAACTTTCTCACTCTCAGAAGCTGTAATCTGACACAACAAAAGCATGTTTTCATTTTGCATTGAGTATTTCTCATTCGTTGAAAGACAGGAGAAAATGTACAGATTCTAAACCTTATATAAACAATCAAGTTCCAATTATAACTATAAACCTATTTGTAATTATTAGGCAGGACTGTTCTGATCATAAAACTTTAGCTGATGATAAATTGTCATTTTTTAAAAAAACAAATAGTTCCAGTTTTAAATACTGAGCTTAGGTTAAATACACAATATACACACATCTACGACCACCTCATGAAAAATCCTTGCTTTTCATGAAAAAAGTTTTACTCTAAAGCTGTTGTCATAAAGCATGAAGTGTACTGATGAAGCAAGAACTCATTTTTGTTTAAACTGACAGGCTGATAACTTATTTTCTTAACTAGAACTAGGCAGGTCAGCTAGATAAAAGACTAAAAGACTGCAAACACGCTAAACAATTCCATCATTAACATCACTGGCTTTAAGTACTTGCGACATGATTCCCTGTAACTACATTTCTTGGCAGAATGCTTGTTTATGTCAATTATCATTAATAATTTTAACTACATTAAATATTGTTTTGAGAGATACTAGAACTTTCCACCTTGCTGTTTTTTTGCTTTTGTTAGTTTTCTGCTCGTTGATTTATCGTTGAAGTCTCCTGTGAGTGCTGCCCAGTGTTTTTTATGTCATGTTTTGCAAATTTCTAACCTTTGACTTAAACTAGGAACTAGAGAATGTAAACTGAATGTACATGAAATGTCTTACATAACCAACTAACTAACTAATAAAACAAATTTCAACAATTTAGCAAGTGTAGCGAAACAACAATATTTCAAGACTTATAGATACTAAGGACTGGATGAATATTTGTATGTGCATGTGTGAACACCTACTCTTCTGAATTTGATGTGGGCGGCAAAAAAATAAAAAAAAACCCTTTGGATTGTGATGATAAGCATACGGACTCTCACCTCTCTCCCTTTCACAAGCATATGCACACTCATATGACAGGCTATTTTAAAATATCAGTGCTTCATGTTAGTTTATTTCTTAACCTTTACCAGATTGACTCATTAGTTAGCTCATCTAGGACAAATGCGGCACACCATTTGCAGTCTTACCACATTCTCTTAGGATGCTCCACCTCATAAGGCGAAGCATTCTCATTGTTATTGATAACAACTAATAGCAACCAAGCATGACATCACAATCCCTCAGGCACATCAGGCTGACCTATTTCACTTCCTGCGAGGGTTGTCTCCTTCATGAGGTCAGGTTGGGGTTTGTGTGTTTGTTGTAAGCAATAGTCTGTTTTCAAAATCCTAGATACCTCACTCTAGTAAAGCTGCTAGAGCTTGAACAGATCTTCACCATGCCTTCAGTTTCCAAGCACTGTGTGGGAGCGCTGTATTGGCACAGTTACAAAAAAACATAGAAAAGGCCAACACTCACATGCTAAAGCTTTCTGAGTGCTTTGTTTGGACTTTCAGGTGTTATTCCACAAAACCACTTCAAAAGTCATTAGACAAGGCCATTCCAAGCAGCTATAAATGCACTGACAGCACAGAGAGCTGTACGAAGGTGGTACAAAAAGAAGCTCATGAAAACAGGATAAAGACTCAAATACAAATATGTCTCTCCATGTCTGAACCATACATTTTCTGTAGGCTTCATGAAGATGCTTTTACAGCCTGTTTATTGCCCTTGTAGTTAAAACAACAATATGACTAAGTCTCAGTGCTTTAAGCTACACAATTCTGATACTATACTGATACTAGCTTATTATTGTTTTATACTTTGATTAGGCTGTGCTTGTTAAATAGCATTTTTAAAACAACATTGATGTGCCCACAAAACATTAGAAAAACCATTCTGTGCATATAAATCTGCTGTAAACTGCTGTTTAGCCAGTCCACCCACTCAAAAAAGGTGCTTGTGCTGCTATAACAAAGACAGGCAGCATATTAGGGCTGGTATATGACATACTCTACAGATAAACAGACAGGTTTATATATTTATGCATTTAAAAGCTGCAGGCGGTGCAATTTCTGAATAAAATCAACCGGTTTGACACAATCTGTCATCGATTCACAATGCAGCTACTGGCTCAGGCCTACCTTAGATCACTACATAAGCTGAATGTTTATGAGAATCGCTGCAAGCATTGTTACAAAGCAAGGAACAAAGGAATAGGGTGGACCCTGAGAAACATATGAACAGCTCTACACAGTTAAAAACATCGATCCCATCACTATACTGCCTGTTGCTTACTAATGGAGGAGTAGGTTCCTATTTTGCTGTATCAGTAAAGATTCCACATATATTTGCTGTATCAGTTTTGGGGTCCCTAGTATGTATTTAAGCCTGGCGCCATTACGTTACAGTATATGGCATTCCCGCCACCCCGACCCCCAAACCTACACACACACACACACACACACAATCTGGACCCACATCTACAATTAGTAATGAGGACTGGTTTGGAGCCAGGGTTTGCTTGCATTTCATATACCATGCAGTGTGGATCAGGGTCCCAAATGATCCAGCAAACAGATCAAGTGTCCTCAGAACCACTAAAGATGCAATAACTTCTAAATGCTTGACGGTTCAGTGCAAATGCCAATAAGGGCAGCTTTCTTGTGGTTTAGTACTTCCATACTTGATTTTCCTGTTACTGAAATGAAACTATGTGGGGGTTACATAACCCAGGCATACAACACAATGTGATCAAACCACTACTGTCAACACACAGCATTGAGAAGTCTACAGGTCACTAACCAATGCTATTTCACACAGCGAGCGGGATTGAAGAAAAAAAACTAAAAGAACACAGAACATGACCTACTCCCATACAAATAATGTTATGAGGTCCTCAAATAATGTTAAATCAGCAGACTATTAGTATAAAAGCACACAATAATGTTATGTCACTGTTTTCATAAGGGGAGTGGTGATGGAATGAAAATAAGAGCAAGGCTACAGGGTGCCTTTAAAGGCAGGCCCGTTTTGACACTACATACATAAATCGTATTTGGATTTCTCTGGTTTCTGCTGTACTCACTGCCTGCTTTTCTTGTAATTATACCCAATTTTGGAGGCACTCCAAGCCAGAGTCAAGGTATCAGCAGGTGTAGCTGAACAATTCTAATACTGCCTTCTACTGTGCAAAATGAAGTGACCTATAAAAATTAAATGGCATATTTTCCATAGTACTATTAATAATGGAACTAGACATGCATTTTCAAGTTTTAGTAGGCCCTTCACAGTCACACAATTGCCTTAAGACAATTAATATTTTATGTTTCACAGGTTTTAGCTTTCACACTCACATGTTTATGTCGCTATAAATATGCATTAATGCCATTTTTTGACAATGTGTCTTTTGTACTGTAATACGTGTTTGAACACAAAAAAGGCAACAGGCAAACAGTTAGTAGAAATTATTTATATGATAACTAATCATTAGCTACAATTTTATGACTGTGAGAGACCTGACAGTTGCCTTTCCATATTAAGATAAATACCTTTTAGATGTGTTAACAATGTTTTTGTGCTACTGAGTTTTAATTACATGGTATATGGACTGGTTAAGCACAGGCAAATCAAGTTCTTAAACAGAAACAAGAGGTAAAATGAGAGGACCTAAAAGGAGGCTACAGGGCATGCTGGCAATACAGTTTTAAAACTCTAAATAATTAATAGAGATAGCAGTGAACAGGGTCACTATACACCCATAAATTACATCTTTCATTTATTACATGTTTCATAACCCATTGATAAAGCTCTGAGACTGCATGGACTGGCCATTGCAAAGTCCACAGTGGAGAAGCTGGACATTGTGCTGCTAAAAGTAGGATAACCACAATAAACACAGCATTATGCTCCTAAATCTGTGCCTTGTACCTGAATCTACCTCCGTGATATGAAAGAGAGGCTGGGTTAGTGTGCTCAAGCCAAATTTAGTTAGACCCGTGCCATATTCCCGCTGAATCAACACAACATGCCCAGACATAACCAAGTGGCAATTACACAACGTGAGTGTATCAGCAAATACCTAGGTGTCATAAGATTAGAGCAGTTACATAAGAGGATTTGTATTTGAAAACATAAGTAAAACATGTTTGTATGCATGCATTGAGCATGATCTCTCTCTGTTTTAGTCAGGTCCAGTCCAAGCATTCTATTTTACGCTATAACAACAGTAGTTATTTTAAGCACAAAGAACCAAACTGCCATTCAAGCTACTTGTGTTTAAATATGAGAAGACCAGGTTGAATCCCTGTTATACTATACATTTAACCATTTCATACCGGACCTTTATTAATAGAAGGAAAATGTTTAAAGAGTTGAAGCACTATTTTGCAAATCCCAAAAGTTTGCAGAAATTGCTTTATCACGCCAAACTGAAAACTAACTAGCAAATTCTAGAAACCATAATCAAACTAAATCTTACGATTCTGGAAGCAAGCCATTACAGCACTGTACCTTGGATATTTCAGGAAGATTCAAGAGAGCATATAAAGTAAATAGTGAAAGAATTAGTACCCTGAAATAGCAAAACTGTGATATCTAGTGATTTGAGATGTAAGGATGCACTAAAACAATGCTAAAACGGCCCGATGCTACTATAAACCCAGTGTGGCAAATAAGCAGAGCTGACGCAATACGCTTTGTATCTTTTACTCACCTCATCATCAAAAACACATTAAGGAATGATAACACTGTTAGAATTGAGATTTAATTGTTTACAATTCTCTGATTAGCTACAATAATGCACAGATACTGCAAAGATGCATGAATGTAATGCAAGAGCCTGAAAGGCTTTCACTGAATGCTGCAGGAAAGCTCCTAAAGGTTTAACAGTTAAACCTTAAGGCTAGTTTAATGAGGGGCTATGATGTTGACACAGCTTTGCTGAGAATGGACTTCCTGGCACTGAAGAGTGCTGAGGCTGGCCAGGATGTTTCAAGTTTTATTATTGAAGTCTCAGGAAAAGATTTAGTGGTTCTGCCTCGTCCCAGGCACAAGTGGAAAATGCGCAAGTCACTGGAGTAGTCTTTATCATTAACCAATCATTTGTTTAGTAGGACCCATGAATGCGAACCTATTGGAACTGCCGCCCCAGTCTCTGCAGCTTCATGTTATAATAATGCCTCACAGTGGACTGTTCTGCAGGAGAGTCACTCATTGTTATTATTAAAAGTATTACATGACCTCCTAAGAAAGATACAAATAACATCCTTCTCCCCCTGCTGTTACAATGCACAAAGAAAGGGCACCCTCTAGTGATAAAATGAAAACACTGCAAGGCTCACAGCTGTGTCAGCAAAGTCAGGCTCTGCCTCTGCTTACACAAGCTTGGAGTCTCCTCTTTTGTTGTAGCAAGAGATGATAATCTATGTGTGTGCTGTATTTAAGTACTTACCTATGTATGAAATATCACAGAACACTAGTCCTTATGTAGGACAGAGTCTGCATGTGTACAGTACTGAAGGCACTGACAATAATCTATAGGGATTGGGGTGTTAATTAGGGTTAAACCACAAGTGTGCTTGCACAAATGTGTGAAGTACAAGTGTGAGATATGCAGGTGTGTGTGTGTGTGTATGTGGTTTCAATCAGCAAGCTCTGACTTGCTCTTCATTTCTTTTAGCAGCACTGTGTTTTCAGCCTGAAGCTAATTTCATGTGCATTCATGTCTGTACTGGATCTGATATTTAAATCAATTTGTTTGACATTACAAGCCATTAAACTCACACTCTGAAATGAATGTGGTGCTGACCATAAAGTGTCTTTCAGTAGTGTGTGGTTTTCTTCATAAACTTGATAAAAGTATTTGTATAAAAGTGTTTTATGGAACATAAAGCTCTTAGCATCTTCACAAGTACAGGCCCAAGGCTGCATAGGTGTAGGTCTGAGTGAGAGTATGTAATTCAGTAGATAAGTTAAAACAGTATGGTGCAAATGTCACACACCACTGTTCAAGTATTAAGTATATTAAGTAAAATTAAGTTATTAATTTTCCAGCAGATATTTCTGAGGACAGTTGTAGATCAGTTTTCAGAAGGAAGAGGAAAATCAAGGGGAAAACAAAATGATCAAAATATATACAGAAAACTTAACTCCCAATAGCTTACTACACCACCAAAACTCATAAGCCATAAACTATGTTTAATCATTTTTATCTTTGTAAGTGAAAATCAAGCTCCATTCTTGTTTCAGAGCTGAAAAAAATCCACAGGTTTATCTGTTCATCCTTTCACTGTAAGAACTGAAAATGTACTGAACGTATTTTCTGCTGTCAGGAAACATTGCAAGGCAAAAAAGAAAAAAACTTATTAACTAATGAAGCTCCTAGAGTTCTCAAAACAGTGTACTGACTACTCCAGACCTCGACATCACTGAATGTGCCAGGATTGCTTGTATGATGAGAAACACAAAATGCAACCAACTTCTAAGGCTGAACTTATGAAATGAGGAAAAATATCTCCCTGCAGATTTCTTTAAAAATCTGCCAAAAGAATGAAAGCTGTTATGATGGCATATGATAGTGATTGCATGTGTCCATTCTTCCACTGAGAGAACACAACGCAACACTAGGGCTCTGAAAGGATGTGTAGCTGTCAATAAATCACTGCAAAAAAGAAAAGAAGCTATAATAATGTCAAAGAGTGGACGGGCTAAATAACGAAAATGTTGATATTTTTGTGCAACACTGAAAAAAAAGTTTTCTGCTTTTTTTCTGATATTAAAAAATGAATATGACCTATATTGTGACGAATATGCCATGTATTGTGTATATGTTTTTGTTTTATCTCTTTTCAAAAGACTATTTGTGAAAAAACAGTAGTCAGGTGCCCCAACATGAGCATCAACTTTGAGCAAGATCTAAACCTAACCTGATAGTGCTAGTAAGGTGCAACTTTGAGCAAGACCTAAACCTAACCTGATGGTGCTAGTGAGGTGCCAGTTTTGTTCTTTCTGATAAAAGTTTGGGTTGGTTAGCTATTTCTTCTACCCTACAGCTAAATGTTAAGGCTGTTGGACTGTTCATGGCATGTTTTTCTTAGTTAGACTAAAAGGTCCAATTTTCAGCTAAAGTCAGCTAATTCGTTTAATTATATTAAGCCTGACTGACTATAATTTAGCATGTCTGCATCTTTTTAATGTACGGCAAGTACAGTTTACATGTTGCCTCATCTTCCAGTTCTAAGCACCCTGCATGACTGATGACTGAGTAATAAAGTAATAAAGACCTGCCTAAACTTTATGGTCTTAAACTACCATATTCAAACATAATAGTGTATAGTTGTTATTCATAAAATGTAAAATTAGCCATACAATTAAAAGAAGGAAAGAAATTCAATAAATCAACAGGACCTTTTATTGTAAAGTACAGTCAACTTTAGAGGGAGAGATTTAGCTTGCACAGTGCTTAAACATGGCTAACCCGCCCACGATGGTGCCATGACAACCAGTGGCCTTTTGTTAAAAACGCTGAGGCAGAGTGAAGAACTGAGGGGTGTGGAAAGTTTGTTGGCATTGCTATTTCTTGTAGTCAGGCTGGACTCACCTCTAAGCTCCAGTAGAATGGCCCTGAGC
This sequence comes from Megaleporinus macrocephalus, assembly GCA_021613375.1. NCBI lineage: Eukaryota > Metazoa > Chordata > Actinopteri > Characiformes > Anostomidae > Megaleporinus > Megaleporinus macrocephalus. The sequence continues at coordinate 23,954,939 of CM038726.1, forward strand.
AGGTTGTGCGTGCCGTGACTGCATTCTCTCTGGATGGATATGCCCCCCTCTCCACCTCCCCATGCTCGCACAGTTCCAGTGTGGCCAGCTCTTGAGCCAGGTCTGATTGACTGACTGATCGGCGCCACCTTGAGAGGGGTGAGGTAGCTGGAAAGCCAGTCTGTGAGGGCGACCAACCTCTCGGCCCATTGGCCCGGGAGGCTTGTCCTTTGACCTGCATCCGGCTGGAGCTCTCGCTGCGGCGGGTGGTCCGAGGGTCACCGCGAGGGATGGCTCGCCCTCGCTCTGGCTCCTGAGGGAGAGAGAGGGAAACCCTGGCCAGGCAGGAGCCAGGAGTAAGGTAGCGGGAGGTGGAGGGCGAGTACCTGGAGGGCTGAGGATGGCCGCGGGTGATGTAGCTCAGGGAGGGGTCATATGGATCATAAGGGCGGAAAGGGCTGAGCAAGGTGGAGCCGGTGGTGTATTTGGGAGAGGAGTAAACTGGAGACATGATGAAAAGGAGATGGAGGAAAGAAGGGTGGGAAGTCAGCCACACAGTAGAAAGACCCAGACTGTTAGAAGGAAACACAAAAAGATAAGCTTACTTGTCTCTAGAGTTACAGCAGTAATACAAATGAGCACATTGTGATGATTTACTATATATATATATATATATATATATATATATATATATATATATATATATATATATATATATATATATATATATATATATATATATATATATATATACCGGGAACTTATTGCAAGATCATTAAGTTCTAGAACTGGGCAGTACGATGTTACTGTGATAAACTCATAAGGAAATCATGGATATCACATTTTTAAAAACCACTTACCAGCTTTATGTTAAAACTTCATGTCCGAACAACTGTACAAACTGTTGAATATAAGCAAGCTGATTCTTTATTTTTGATAGTATGTGGCACATATTCATCTGTATCAACTTATGTAAAAAAAACTTCCTGAAGTATCATGAGATTACATTTTGCTATGTCAGCAGCCTCTAATAGATACTGATCTCCAGAGGTGGGTACATTAGCCCAGAGCTGTTACTTTAATTAATGGTTCTAGTAGAAGTAGTAGGTACCAAACAATGTTAAAAGCATTAAAAGCATTAAGTCATTAGGAACTGTGGTGGAACTTCTCAGTAGAGAAGTTTGCAACATCTATTAGCAAAGAACGTGAAGTTTGGGGATACATTTGGTTTAAACTAATATTGCTAAAGCAAAACATTTTGGTTAAAGTATGAAGTAGAAAGTGTACTCCTTTTCTCACTACTGTACTGAAGCAGAAGTAAATAAATAGTGTCATTTGAAAACAGTACAAATTCATCCATTTTAATTACATGAAGCTCATTGTGTGACTTGTCATTCGTAAAAAAAACATACCTATTATAAAAGAATATGAGCTTATGTGGGTAAGAGAAAACATCCCTTGAAACCTAACCTTCCGCTAATGTCTGTGAATGAAGAAAAAGGAAAATCCACAGAATGAGATGGCTTCTGTAAAGAGCATTGCTAGTGTTGTTCTGGTATTCCTGCAAAGCCAGCCAAAAAGAAAGAGCAATCTCAGCAAGCCCTGACTGAGCACACTTCCCAAGAGCTAGCACAACAGCATGGCACGCATTACAGCGCACGTTCTCTCGTTCTCTGAGATTTTGATCACTACAGCCACAAATGTGGGTTGCTGCTCTGTGTAAACAAAGTATCCTAAAGCACTAATATTTCACCAGGTTTTCAGAAACACAGACACTCAAAATGTGCACTACTATATTTGCATTGGTGAAGAGTGCAGGATTGTTATGTTTTGTTATTACAATTTTATTTTATTTTTCATTATTTTTTGTATTATACTATTTTTAGTTTTCATTATTGTTTATTTTGTAAAAAGATAAATAAAATGACCCATCTGTACTAATATACACATTGCTGTGTGCCTCTCTTCTCTCTGTGCTGATGAATGCAGTACCCAAAAGCAGTGTCCACAACCGTATACTACTGTACTAATCATGCTACATGATATATGGACTTCTAATGGTGGGGTAAATGTGGCGTACTATATAGTAGTATGATAATGTGATTTAAGACTAGGCTATGTAACAAGTATGTAACAACTCTGTAACAAGGCTATGTTCAGACTACATATAAATTGGAGATCTCCTAAAATGACTGTTAGTTGTAAGTGATCAGATCAGATTTGTGTCCAGACACCACCAACATATCTGCATGGGTTGCTGTGGTAACGACATAGGCGTCAGTAACAATGCAGCAAATCCCAGCACTTCCCACACCCTGGATTTGACACTGTCACCGTTTGTTGTGTTGCAAATGCTGCAAAAGACTCTTTGAAATACGATTTGAGTATTCATACTGAGACGCATCTATAACAATCGTATTGGAATGTGGTTTGGATCTGATTTGCAAAATTAGACACATTATTAGACTTTGTGTATTTTTTTGCAGACTATCAAAAATCTAGGCTGGCAGCCTGAACAACGTTCTAAACAAGGTTCTAGATGGAAAAAAGTTTTCATTACAGTGGCAATGATAGGAACTAGGCTTCACTATATATTACTACAGAAAAAGCTCGCATCAGGCAACATATCTGTAACCACTCGTTTTAGAGAAATTATCTGTAATTTTATATCAAAGCACTCTGCATGACTTGAATTCATCTTGAAGGTTTCATTGTGAAGATGTATAAGTGTAAAAAGGACATCTGAAATAATATGAAAGTCCATTCCCACCAGATAAATGAGGAAAATCTCTTTTTTTTCTCTAGTAGTATCTTCTTTTTTCTTTTAATATCTTGAAATATCTCTAAATCATCAAAAAATACATGTTATTGTAATATAATTGCTAAAAACTCAATAAGAACGTCATTATTTTATGCTGAGATGTAATCTAATTATTCCCCTTTACATTAAACCAGTCAGCTCTTTGGGATGGGACCGTGGCTGAGAGAGACTCTCAGTACAGGGACACTATTTTAGATGAAACATTTTTTTTGTTTACATAGACAGTGTTTACTTTTTTATCAGCTGTGTTATTCAGTAGCTGTAACAATACATGAAGTACCCGAGGTTCAGTCTCATGAGCGGGTTAAATCTCTTCAGTGAACACTGTGGAAAGAAAGTACGCCGACAGCTACAGTCACAGAGGCGCCGCCGTTGCTACCAACACTGATTGGGCTCGGAAGTGAGCTAATTATCTCTGGCCGTTTGGGAGCAGCTCTGTGGTGGTTATTTAATTTCCTAAGGTACGTAGTATTGCTAAATGAACCGCATGCCGATGCCTGAGAGTGAACCGAGTTGCTAACAGTACAGGCTGACCGGCGGGGCGGAATAAGTCGGTTATGTCACACTTTGAGCCTGTAGCTAAAGCTAACCGCTAACAGCTAATCCTGCAGCAGTTCAGCACAGACAGCCAAGCGAGCGTTCTTACCGGCGGAGTTCCAGTTCATCCTCCCGGTACACCCAATTATTCACACGAAAACACGACGAATTCGCCCAAAACGTCGACGAGCGGCTTGTTCAAAAGCTGCCAGAGTTGTCTGCATACCGAGAGACAGAGAAAGAGATAGAGAGAGGGATAGAGAGAGAGGAGCGTCCAGCTGGGGGTATTTTCGTTTTTTAAGCCGGATTCAAGGACCCGCCTCCCAAGCGGTCGCCCTAGCGACGTTGATGACACACGCGCGTGCACACACGCCAGGGTTGTATTGCTATCCTTGCGGGGTATTTTATATCACTGTGGCCAAATGTTGCGGTGCCGCCACTAACTTACACCCTAAATTTCCGGAGCCGCACACACGCATATTTGTGCTTCCTTTACTCTCCAAATAAAAGCGAGAGCTGAATTTTCGAAAACACCGCGTCAGACCGTTCATGCTGTGCCACTACGGGTACTCACAAAGCACTTAAAACATGCACGCAAACACATGCGCGCTCACGGTGCTGTATTTTTGGCTCTGACTAAACACCCTGAATAGAATCAAAGTGGGCAGAATAGATGTGAAGTGCTCACTTTATTCTCAAAGAAACATATGCGATTAAAAAAAAGAAGAAGAAACTACAGTAGCCCAAGACCTCCTCGTTAAAGGAGGCGCAAAGGCAGACATTTTCGTTCATCATTAATCTGGCATGTTAATTTATCATTACCGTTGTACAATAGATCTAGAGTTCATGTGAACAGAGTCCATGCATCTGATTACAAACAACTCCTCAGGATTCCCATAGTACCATTAAGGTCAAGTATTGTGATACATCAAGGCTACATTGCATGTCCACATAACTTACTCTCCCCAGTCGCTGCATCCTGATAAATGGAGATTTCTATTCAGCATCACATACAGTACATTTAGATAACCACTTTCATTCAAAACATGGGCAATATATACAGGTTCAATCACTAATCCTGTAAAAAACATAGTCTACATGAGGACAGATATGAAAGCCTATTCCCACCAGGTAGAAGGGGGAAACCATCTGGGTTTTTCCTCCTTTGTTCAAAAGTATGACTTAGTATTTTGAAATTTTTTTTTTCAAAATTAGAAAACAATGGCACGTTAGGTCAAAATTGTTTTTTACATTTTTTATGTATTATCTCAAATTAATTCCTTACCTTCTGCTGTAATAAAGTGGAATTGGGTTAAGAACTCAAGGCATTATTAAAACCCCAAGCTTAGTGGAACTGTCAATGTCATGAAAGAGATGTGTTCAGAAAAATATCTTGAATGACCATAATCAGAAATCACTTAAATGTCTGGTGTCGAAAAATTACAAACTCATGATTGTGTTTAATAGTGAAGGTATGAGCATTTAGGGTTTAACAGCTGGGTGGTCATTAAAAAAGCAATTGTAAGTGAGGTTAATTTGAAAAAAAAACTTTGAACATTGAACTCTGAAGACTGAGCTTCGGAGCAATAAAAAATGTAATGTGATCTGATGAGTCCAACCAGAGCCCATTACAGAACTATACCAATGTCAGGGTAAGAAGGGAAGTGCACACAGTGATGTACCCATCATGCCTAGTACCCACTGTACAGGCCTCTGGAGGCAGAGTTATGATCTGGGGTTGCTTCAGCTGGTCAGGCTCAGCAATGTTATGTGACAGTAAAATGAAGTGGAGTTTTCTTCCCTGATATTAGGGACATTTAGGGACATTAAGATTTTTTGGCCTCAGGTTAAAAAAGTGGTTTAGGGGGAATGAGGAATCATTTTCACACCTGAACTGACCCCCACAGGGTCCCGACCCAACCCAAACTGAAGGTCATTGGGATGTGCTGGAGAGAACTTTACAGAGTGGTTCTACTGTCATCAATACAAGATCTCGGTCAAAAATCAGTGCAATTCTGGACAGAAATATGTTGTGATGTTGCATAAGGTTGCGAAGTTAAACGCGCTCCAACAAGATATTAAAATGTGTGTGACTTCTTTGGCAGTGTAGTTGCTCATTATTTCAAGATAGTATACTAGTCTTTTGAAAAAATAAGTTATTGTTTGAGATACTAAGTCAGAATTTTAACATACTGCTGCAAAAAAACTGAGAAGGAAACCTTCTCTCGTCTTCTCTTAGAAGGGCTTCCATAGGAAATACTTGTTTTGGCTTTGTAAGTTATATTTCTTATTTAAAGGGATTCTTTATTTTAGTATTCTAGTAGTTATTTGATTACTGAGCACATTATTTGGAATAACTCCCTCTATATACGCTCACTGTCCATTGCCTCAGCTCCACTCACCATATAGGGACACTTTGTATTTCTACAATTACAGACTGCAGTCCATCTGTTACTCTGTATACTTTGTTAGTCCTTTTCTACCCTGTTCTTCAGTGGTCAGGACCACCACATGGCCACCAGAGAGCAGGTACTATTTGGGTGGTAGGTCGTTCTCAGTACTGCAGTGACACTGACGTGGTGGTGGTGTGTTAGTGTGTGTTATGTTGGTACAAGTGGATCAGACACAGCAGTGCTGCTTTAGTTTTTAAACACTGTGTCCACTGTATTAGACACTTTTAACTTGTTGGTCCTCATTGTAGAAATAAAGTCTACACAGTTTGTGTTGGTCATCTTGTAGTCTTTTATCAGTGGAATGCTGTTGGCTGGACAGTTTTGGTTGGTGGACTTTAGTGGGGGTCCTGACCATTAAAGGTTGAAATGTGACTAACAAAGTATGCAGAGAAACAAGTAAACAACAGTCAGTAACTGTAGAACTACAAAGTACTTCAATATGATAAGAGGAGCTGATTAATTGGACAACAAGTGTAGACACAAGGTAGGTAATAAAGTGCTCAGTGAGTGTAGTAGTGAGTGTAGTAGTACCAAGTAACATAAATGGAAATTCATTTAGAATTCATCAACACTTCACAAGACACTGAATCCTTCATGTATTCAGTGCAAAACAAAGCTTGATCTGAGCAATACTTCATTATGGCAAGAAGGGAAATTAAATATTTGACAAAATGATAGCTAATTGAGAACTAGAGTAGGGAGCAATTCATAAAACTTCAAATCACACATAAATATAAGCGACACTGAGAATTTGAACCATTCATTGCAACACGAGCTTCCACAACATGGCATCTTCATAATCTACTAAGTCGCACTCGCTACTCTGTCTTTGCTACTCTGTGGGATATTCAGTAACTGACTCTCTATCTCTAAGGTCGCTTTGGGCTGTGGTCCGTGCACGTCTGCTAACAGCAAGGCTCTTTTGGATGAGTGTCTTGGATTTGGATCTATTTTACACAGTGTAGGACCAAAGCTGTTGTTTTGGAGTGCATCCATACAGCTGGACGTTGGCTCCCACGGCCCTGTGGCGGTTGGTCACAGGTCTTTGCAGATTGGAGGAAAGCTGCTGATGATGTTTAGCGCTCCTCTGGCCTGCAGTGTGTGGTTATTACATGCACTCCTCTCTTCTTGATCTGTCTCTCTGTTTCTGCCTCTCTCGTTTTTTTTTTTTTGTCGCTGCTCCCCTTCTCCTCCTTGCGGCCACGGTTCAGTTAGCGTTAGGAGAAAAGCACGGAGGTGTGTGTGTGTATTAGGAGTGTGACGCTAACACCAATGGCGACCAAGGGAGCCAGGGCCTGGAGATCATTGCTGGAGCTGGTAGCTATGGAGAAAGATGAACAAAAAAAAAATGTGTTAGATAAGTCAAGAGAGAGACAGAGAGAGAGAGAGCACAAGACACAGAGAGAAAGAGAAAGAATAATGAATGGCACGATGGATGGATGGTTGGTTTGATTGATGGACAAACAAATGGAATGATAAATGGACTAATTGACAGACAGGCTGACAGATGGAGGACAAACAAACAAAAAGATAGATAGATAGATAGATAGATAGATAGATAGATAGATAGATAGATAGATAGATAGATAGATAGATAGATAGATAGATAGATAGATAGATAGATAGATAGATAGATAGATAGATAGATAGATAGAAATTCTTTTTGGAAATAAGGAACGCTGCATCCTCCAAGTTATAGAGCAGAGGAACCATCCACTTTGCTACTACCACACAATTCAAAAGCCAGCATCTATGATGGAGGTGCTTCAGTACACATGGCATGAGTGACTTGCACATCTGTGAAGACGGCATTAATGATGAACGATATATATATGGGTTTTGGAGCAACATATGCCGCCAAGACGACGTCTTATTTGTGGACGGCCTTGTTTATTTCAGCAAGACAATAACAAACCATTCTGCACGTATTGCACTAGCCTATCGTAGTTAAAGAATCTGGACACCCAACTGGCCTGCCGGCTGTCCAGATCTGTCACCCACTGAAAATATGGTGCAGTATGAAATAAAACATATGACAAAAGAGACCCCAAACTGTTGAGCAGCTGAAATCCTATATCAAGCAAGAATCGAAAAACAATTAATTTTCAAAACCACAGCAATCATCACCTCAGTTCCCAAACGCTTACTTAGTGCTCTTAAAGAAGAGTGATGAACACAGTGGTGAACATGAACCTGTCCCAACCTGTTTATTTTTTAAACATGTTGGCAAAAATGAAAAATAGGCTTATATTTAAAAATAAAATATAAGAAAATAAAATGTACTGTTACATTGTGATTAAATGTACTATTCTCAATTAAACATCACTTCATTCTGCTTCATCTCAACAGCTGCATCCCATTTTTTTGGAATCAGGGTTGTAGATAGATAGATAGATAGATAGATAGATAGATAGATAGATAGATAGATAGATAGATAGATAGATAAAGAATAAAGGAACGCACAATGGAAGGCTGGATGGATGAACATAGATTTGTGCTGTATACAGTAACAGAGGCCTGGTGTGAGCTAATGTGTGTGTGCGTGAGTCATACTCTCTCTGCTCGTCTTTTACTGTATCTGAGGTCATACAGAATGCATGAGATACATTTTGGTTTAGAGTTACAGCAGAGTGGAACAGTCAGGCAGAGATGGGTGACATCCAAGGATGATTGCGCTGACATTTAATATGCAGAGAAGATGTGTATGTGGGTGAGATGTTTCTGACTAGTGCCTTGCAGTGAACTACTATAAAAAAGTCAATTACGGAATAAAAAAATAATATATTTTCATTTTTTTTAACACTCTTGAAAACAATGATTGGTCAAGCCTGGTCATCATTACGCATGATAACAAACAAGATTTAATGTTAATGGGGGAACTACTCCACTGTTTCTACTTTTCTGCATAACTAAACGATTAGGACATGAATAAAGTCAGTGGTCTGATGTGAAGATGGATGTGAGAGAGATGTGAAAGGTACTGTTGGGAGAAATTTACCAAGATGAAATGGTGATAGGAGTCAAATTGAAAGCATCCTTACAATAAGGTACTACCCAGAAAGTTTACAGGTCTGCTGTGTTAGATGTTGTCCTACTGTTTGTGATAGTTTTGAGTTGGTTTTGGTCTAATATGTGTTTTAGAGAAACATGAAGGACGTTACATATTTTTTATTGCCAGTGCATTAAAATTTTTAGACACATTTGGGTTTACAATGAGTTCTGGATAGCAAATAAAATGGCTTTTCTACATTTCACATCTAAGCGCTCTGAATGAACACCTCTTTCGTTCAAATTCCCCTTTGATTAGTTACATTTTTTATAATCATAGCTCATCTTTGTAAGTAGGAGTGATTTGATTGTTTTTTACAGAAAGAAAAATAATTTTTCACCATTGGTATAAGTGTAGGTTTGAACCTGTTAATAAAGAATACCAATTGCATTCTTTATAAGATACTTCACTGTGAAGATCTTTCTATATTAGGAGTGGCATTCCATCCTAAAAATAGAGTTTAATACGTTATTGTGGGTTTATGAAGTTTTCTGTAGGGCAACATTATAGCATATACCTCAATTTTACCAGTTTTGTATTGTTTTATGTCATGAATGTCCTTGTCACTAAAACATTTGGCATCCATAGTGTTGACATACACAAATACTTCTTATAAACTGGCAATCCCTGTGGTGGAAACCAATCCTGATTACCAGCTAGAGATCTATCATCTAGTAAACACAACCTAGGTAATATTACCTTAGTCGTCAAACAAGACCATGAAGAACACATTGATTCTACCTTTATTCTGTATCAAATTGATGTCAGAGGCAAGTGATTTTTTCCCATATTAGCAAAAGATCAAGAGCTCAGGTAAGGTATCTAGATAGCCAGCTACCTTGCTAACACAGACTTTTAGCTGTTTTAACCCAAAAAGGTAGTTGCCTCCCACTGCCCTAAACCTTTTACCTTCTAATACTTAAGATTCTGTCTTAGAGTCTGTGTAAAGCAGTTTTATCAGTTTGTCAAACCACTAAAAAGTGTAATGTGTTATTAACTGTCCAGACAAATGTAATGATATTTTGCTTGTGTTGACGTACAATTTGTGATTAAATAAACTGTCATTTTTGAGGCATGCTGGTAATAAATGTTTTTGAGTTAAAACACCTTTTACTTAACACCAAAGCCATTTTCCTTTACAAAAAATCAGCCACAAAGTAGTTTTTAAAGGTCTGCCCACCTTCAACATACATCATTAGAGGTTTTTATTTAGTCTTTAAACCAGTAAATTGCAGCTGCACTGCTGTAGGATGTGAGTAAGCATGTTTATAGAAGACGTATGCAATGGATATATTTTTTATTCTAATTTCTAAGAGTGAAAGCTGAGCATGAGTGTATGTGTATGTGTATGTGTATGTGTATGTGTATGTGTATGTGTATGGCTCACCGCGACAGCTCTTTCCGTCTCTCTGCAGCATTCCTGTTACACAGCTGCACACAGGCCCTGTTACCTGACTGGTGCAGATCTGCTCACAGCCACCATTATCCTCTTCACACCAGTTCGACTCTGCAACAGCACACACGCACACACACACACACGCACTGGTCACAACTGTAATTACCTTCTTCAATTATATGCCTACATCTGCAGCTATCATTATCATCTTGACACACACACACACCTCGTCTTCTGATTGGTCCCACTGACAATATGTGCTCTTTTTGCTGGCTATAGTCTGAGTAGCTCCTTCTGTTGTGGGGACAGTTCTAGAAATAAACCAACAACAAGCTGTTAAAAACACTGAAGGATTGAAAGATGGGACATTCAAAAACTACATATACAGTACAAATTGCATATACCGGACAATAAAACTCTCATGACGTCAATAATAAATGAGGACTTGATGACAATGTGCATGCATAGAGCCATTGTAAGGCCTTAAACAGCGACTAGCCAGCAGACGATGATGATGCACAACAAGTGATCACTGCACAATGTGTGTATATTCTCACCACTTTGCACGCGTTGGTCTCTGAGTCACACAGTGTCACGTCACAGTGCAAATGAACCTCATCGTAGTCCCCGATGAACTTAAACACAGTGACGTGAAAGCGGCAGGTCAGGGATACGCCGTTTTCAGCCATGCCGATAGTGTTGTCCTTAATGTTGGGACACCTGAAACACACACATGGAAGACCACAGTAGTGCCATGACAGAAGTGACACATGATGCCATAAGGCAGTAAATATGTAAAAGAGTGTGGGTGTGCCCATCTTGGTGCACTTGCAAATATACACATAACACTTCCTTTGGTGAGTATCACTTAGTTTGTTTGTGGGATTTTAACCCATTCTTCATTGCTGAGGATCTTCATCTGTTTTACATGCACTGCTCTTTTAAGGTCTATCCACAGATTATATCCCTATCCCTATATCCCCCTATATTATATTTAGTAGAGGGACTGTGAGGGCCATGGCAAAACATTCAGCTTGCACTTCTTAGGGTAGTTCATGGGGGATTTTAAGGAGTGTTTAAAATCATTATCATGTCGTAGAAGCCATCCTCTTTTCATCTTCAGCTTTTATAAAGATGGTGCTTAAAGAATTGTTTGACTCTATAACTGTACAATGCAAAAATAGTAAACTAATCTTGCTTAACATCTACTCATCCATATCATCTACTCACTTAACTACACACAGTAACAGAACTTTTGACCAGGGGTGCCCACACTTTTTGCATGCCACTGTATATTTAATAAATAAGGGACATATTTTTTATTATCGCATTTAAATTCTTAGTTATATAAAAACATTTCAACGCTTGGGCACCTCTAGCTAAGCTATATATTTTGTTGATTTCTGAAGTGAATAGAAATAAACACAACCTCTGCAGATAACTATACAAATAACATGTAAAATGTAAAAATAATTGTGCAATGTGCAAAACACAAGTTTTTTTTTAACTTGCTAGGCCTTAGTTGACTGCTTAGACAGGCCAAGAACTATCATTAGCAATGATGACAATTCCAGAGTGTAATACATTCTCTGACTCTTCAAACCCTGCTAACACTCAACAACCATGGATTCCTCTAAGAAGGCAGCTGAAAATGAGGCTAAATGATGCCTACAGAGGAAAGGCTACGAAAAGACATAGAAGTGACAGTTTCTGAAATATTATCATCTGTGACTTTATCACAATGACTGACCTCTGAAATATACAAAACAACCAGATAATTGTTGTCATTGTGGAAATCATTGTGGAAACTGCTGGGGACTGCTGAAGTAAAAAATTGCTTAGAGAAAAGAAGGAGCTGCCTTTTATGAATGAACACTTCAAAAGCCAATAAGATATATTCTTTGGCCGGGGTGCCCAAACTTTTGCATATCACTTCAGAGATTAAAAAACTAATTAAGTACTGACAAAAGAGATGCAGCAGATGGTAACATTCTTAGTACTTCCAGCTTTCTTCTAATTTTCTTTTGTTTATATGTTAATTAGAATTAAAGAACAATCCAAGATTTCTCTCAGAGATTTGGACCCCACTATATAAATAATCATACTGGACATGCAAATATCATATACAGATACTTAAGTTAAGCAATTTTTCTATTTTACTTTAAGCAAACTCTACAAAACGATGATGCAATGTACATAATACATATGGAACATACATATAAGCCCACCTCCCAATACTGCATAAAACATGAGTCTCTGTGTGTAGTGCTTTCCTCACCCTCTCTCTATGATGATATAGCGGAGGCGGTCACTGCTGTATCGGGATGGCGTGGCCCAGCACATGTTTACTATGAGGATGAGCTGGCTGTCATCAGCCCCCTCCACAAACACGCCCACAAACAGGACGTCCCGAGTGCTGAGGACCACCTCGCCCTCCCGGTACGGCTGCCGGTATGATGCATTCTTGTACAGCGCCATCTTTGTGATGAAGTTCCCCTCCTGGGTGGGAAGCGTCAGGTTTATGACACTGTAGAACGAGAGAAAGAAAGAAAAAGAGAGAGAGAGAGAGAGAGAGAGAGAGAGAGAGAGAGAGAGAGAGAGAGATGTTTAAATATGTTTAATGTGCAATACATCTATTATGAACTGGACATGCTACAATGATCTCCTGAACAACATGTTAAGGTGTCTGTATCTCTATACATTATTCATTATATATTATAGAAAGGGTTTGGTCAAAATTTATACATGTAATTCATAGTCATACAGAGTGGTCTGATGTAAAATCTACCATTTTTGGGGGTCTTTATTTTCTGATAGTGTACATCTGTATTCACCCTCTGTATGAAATGCTTTGTTAGAGCTCCTGTGTCTTTAGGTCCCGCCTCCCAATGAGCTCAGTGTGCTCTGACTGGTCAGCTCGCCCCCTTTGTTCTGACTAGACAACCACTAGCATCTTACTACAAGTCCTACCCCTTACCGCTGTAGTTATTCCTACAATGGCATCAATACTACTGATCAATCAGTTTGAGCCAGAGTCCTGAGATTCTGAGCCTGAACCTCAAAATCGGGTAGAACAAGTTGGTTGCAGGCTAGACTAGAGCAGGACTTTTCAGAGTGTTCATTTATTTCTTTTTTAGCTCTCTGTGTGTTGTGCCAGTGCGCAAATGGAGGTTTAAAGAAAATGTAAACAAATCTTAATAATAACAAGCTCACTAGAATCTACATAAACAATCTTAATCATTTTATTTTATGCATCTATATCTACACTTCCATTCTATAGCTTTACTTTCCCCTACATTGGACAAACTTGGAGCAGATATTTGGTCTCCCTTGAAAATAGTTTTATACTATATACTGGGGTATAAAATGTGGCTTCGTAATGTGAAACAAGACAATCTCTCATTCAATTTAAAATACATTTATAAATTGGTGCAAATGTGTGTGAGTGTGCTAAGTAAGACTGGATGGGTTAAAGCATGACTAATATAATGGGCCCAAGAACAAATTCGATTTTGAAAGCCTAATCTCCCCTGGAGATTATGAACAGATTGCATCCACTGTGCAGTAATAAACTCATGACGTCAGTATCCATGAAAAAAAAGGACTTGCATTCATCTAAAATTCTAGGACTATGTGGAGTCATGGAGCACAGTAAGCCCTAGTATGTGTTCAATGACACCATCCAGATGATAACTAGCTTGACCTCTGACCTTAGCATGGGCTTGAGCACAGTCTCCAGGGAGATCTTGATGTCCAGCTCATAGGCGCAGGAGAACTCCACGTTGATGGTCTTATCACGTGTCACCACGTTCCCTGTGTTATTCACGCTCTCGATCCACACTGTGTTCTTGTACATAATGTGGGTTCCATTTGACTGTTTACAGAGAAATACACACACACACGCACACACACACACACACACACACACACAACAAGACACACACACACACACACACACAACAAGACACACACACACAGTCTAAGTGGTTCAGAATTGAATTGACTGCATTATGAGAAACAGCCTGCCTGTCATAATGGACAAAAGCTGAAAAACAAATTACTGTGAAATGTAAAGGCAATTTGAATGAATCTCTTATTGCAAAATCTCCTTCTATGCTTTAGAGGACCTGATCACGTCTTCTGGTTTTATCTAATTCAAGTTCAAATGCCAGTGGCCATAGCCAAGAGTTGCCACCCTTCTGGTCACCCAAGTTGCCTACCATCACTAAAATCACAGAGACCTTGTGCTACTTTATGTGAATGGTTTTCAGTGAAAATTTGCCATCAGGGAAATTATCACTAGGTACATTTGGCATTCGGTAATTACATGAAAGTTAAGGAATAAGAAAACATTGTTTTTCTGCTTAGGAAAACATTTAAAAGCATCAAAGGCCCGACAGCAGAGTACTACTGTAACATTACTGTAACTGAAGGTTTTAGCAATGTTCAGCAGAGAGCAGAAATAGAATAGTACAATATTTTTTCCATAATATTATCAGAGTGAAAACTATGTTTAAAATGTGGTTAACCAGTCAATCGTAGAATTATGACCTATACACTTCAGTAGCGCTGCTTTGAAGCAGGCTTTGTAAAGATAAGATGAGATACCTATCAAAACACAGCCTAAGCAAAAAGCTCAGCTCAGCTCAGCTATGAGGTCAAGAGGCTACTTAGGAACAGAGCATGTTGTACTGTATTGTTTGAGCCACAAATCTCTCATATCAGCTCTCTCAATATAAAAGGACATCAAACTATATATTGTAACGCTGGTGCAGAAGACACATCTGTCCCACTTCTGAGACCAGTGTAGCATCAGTCTTGAAGAAATGAAAGACAACATTCCATTCATACTGAATGCTGTATAGTGGCCTTTTCAGGGTTAACGTTAGCTGTCCAGAGCAGCACGAATCATTAAGGACATTAAAGAGTTTAGCGCAGAGCTCAGCTTGAAATACAGTCACACACATCAGCAAATCCATAACTGTGTAAATCAGGTCTAAAAATACTGTAAACCCCCCAAATTCATAGTCTCCCATCCCACCTTAAATGAAGCAGCAAATACATTCTGGCACCAGAAGCTGCACCATTAAAGGTGGGCCGAGAAAAGGGGAACAAGAAGCTGGCGAATGGAAGTTAAATGGCAGCTTTGTGTAGAAAGGGGCTAATCTAATGAGAATGTCTATACAGATTAGGGAATCTTGAATCTACAGTACGTATTCAGCATTAACAATGCACACCAATGAGTTCTCTGAGCTTCGCCAACCACACAGTCAGATCTACACACAAACATCACACGAACATGAGTGCCAATTTCTCTCCATCATATAACCCTGATGCACTTTCTGAGTTCAATATTGTGAAAATAGCGTAAACCAGGACAGTACACTTTTTAAAACTGGCCCTCTGTGATGCTACTGAATGCAGTCCAGCAGCGATGTTGACCACCCTAAAGTCTGATAACAAAACAGTAAACAGAGACTATTCATTTTGACACTGGAAGCTAATAACTTTGTCTACTTTCTTACAATGTTGCTACAACATGAAAATGTACTTTTTGCCTTGCCTGAACAAGGTTATCAAAAATAGCTCTTAAATAACATTGTATTTTTATCTGTTGCCAACTTTCCATGAAGTTCCATGCAGATATAATGGAACGTATGAAGAATTCTAGGAAGATGTGACACCAGACTGACAGCACTTGCACTACATTCTCTCTACGTTGTCAGATAACATTGTCATGACTTTCTGAGGAATTAACTTTCAACTGTGTTTGCAAGGATAGGGCTAGCTAGCTGACTAGTTAACCTTGTGTCACTTTACTGCTCGTTTATAGCTAACATAGTTTGATATTATGTTTCTAATTAAAAACTTTGCTTCGTGGAATTAGGTTCTTTGACTATTTGACTATATTAAAGTTGGAAAGTGATACTATAACTCTTATTATGCTGCCTTCAAGTTTGTAGGTCTTAAGTACATGATTTGTGTTCAAGTGGTTTTTATAGCTACATGTTTAACTAATAGTATGAAAAGTATTAAGGACTCTTGACACATTAACCTTATGTGCTACCATTTAGTTGGTCTTTAGGGATACAAGATGTCCGTTTGTGACCATAGTAAGGACATTTAGAGAGCTAATGCTACCTAAATTATGGTAGCTAATGGGGGCTAATATTTAATGGCACTAAACAACAGTCAAACAGAGCCTATCCTCTGAGAGCATGCAAGCAGGGCTGCTGCACTCCCCTCTCAGACCTGCAATAAAAATATTCATGTATGAATCATCTGTGCTCGGCAGTCTGATGACAAGTCCAAACAACATATGCTGTTTTTGCAAAAAGAAAATGTCACAAAGCGACGCCAGCAAATACCTCTACCTGCTGGTCACCAGCCAAATATGTTCAAAACACAACAAATGCTTGACACCTGAAAGACCAGCCTCATGCTTGTCTATGCTGTATTTCTGTAGGGAAACTCTTGGGAATGACCACAAAAAGCAGGCTCTGTTATTTAATTCAAAGATACTAGGCTATCAAAGACAAAATCGGTCAATTAATTAATTATATTCTGCAAAGTTGAGGATTGAGATTGTGTTGTAAACATACTGCGTTGACCACTGCTCTACAGTCGCGGCCTATGCAGAGTGTGCTTCACCTGCACAATGGAGCCACAGTGTCCCTTTGTGTTGTTGATGTGGAAAGAGATGAAGTCCTCTCCCTCAATGCCAGAACAGCGCTGGTCATTAATGCGCACGTCCTCCCTCTCAAAGCCCAGCTGGAAGAGACGACACTTAGAGATGGACACCTCCATCTGCGCATGTTTGCATGTTACCTCGGCCTGGATAATGTCGTCCTCGCCTCAACGATGGAAAAGAAAAAGACGCTCAGGCATTAAAAACCACACATATGGAACCCCTGAACAGCACCTGGTATGTACAGTCACCTCTACCAGCTTTGAAGTATATATAGTAACAGAGGGTGGACATGTTAGATTCCTGACTCATTCATTCAGCATAATGACTAAAGCAATAAATGACTATTTTCATTGAATAAATATAGCTACGCTGGTCATATTTAACTGGCCAGTAAGCACTGAATTTGTGTAACTGGAATAAAAAAGGATATATAGATACGTGCTGTATGATGCATAGGTGAAAGCTTCACATTTTACTCATCACTTCTCCTTTAACAGGTTCTACACCAGGTAGAGTAGTGTTTACTGCTTGGATATTCACAGACATGCTCCAGTCTGCTTACCAATGTCAGTGTTGGGCAGTTCCGGGCAGCCGCACAGGTCTCCTCCGTTCTCCTGCTCACATGTGTTGTTTGTGCAGATCTCTCCTGCACAGGGGTCATAGATCCATTCTGCTAAAGACAGGTCCAGTCACAAAGTTAGCACACACACACACTCACACACACCAGACATGCAGACAAACACCACTGTTCAAAAGTATGGAATCAACTGTTATTGTCATTGGCATTTTATTTCTAGGTTGGTAGATGTTTTTAAAATGATTTCTTAGTTGTTGGGAACCAGAAATAATTAAATGAGAAATAATAGATAAAATTATTAATAGTTAATTACTGTCCAAATCAGTATCACATCCAAAGCAAGATTCATTGTGAATATTAATTTGAGAATAGCTTCATTATAAATGTTATACAGCTTTCTCAGTCATTGTAGAATCGTCTACAGCTCTGATTATTTGTTCTATATTTTAATACATATTTTCATTATACCAAAATCACACCATAATCCTTTTGTTGTTATTGAACCAGTGATTCCAGACTTTGTTATTGTCATTCAAAACTTCTGAATGGCAGTTGTTATATATCCAGTCCACAAAGCCACCAATATTTTCAAACTCTTTCCTCACTCCCTTCGTCCCTGGCTAATTTCCCCTTCCCCACACATTCCCCTCCTGTCCTGTAGGTGGCAACGTGCCCTTACAGCAGTTCTCCTGGGCAATCCACTTGGTGGTGAGCGTGCCAAAAGAGCGGCAGGCCTCTGCGTAGGCGGCCATGGAGCCACACACTTGAGCCTTGCGGTGGTTGTAGCAGCCGTCCAGGTAGCAGGACTGGTAGAAGGGCCCAGGGTCCAGCAGGCCGTGACATGGTTGGAAGAAGCCCTTCAGTTGGGTGAGTTTCAGACAGCTGTCCTCCCCCTGTAGATCCAGGATGGCTGTGTTGTCACAGGATTGGGCCAGGGCCACATACTGAGTCTCATCACAGCTATAAATACATGGAGGAAACAGTGAGAGGGATGAAAAGTGAGATATACCATCATTGCTGTGAAAAAAACTTCAGTTAAAACTTCAGTTTTATATATATATATATATATATATATATATATATATATATATATATATATATATATATATATATATATATATATATATATATATATACATATATACGTCTTATGCCATCTAATGTTTGGTAGTGCAGTCTTTAGTACAATCATTTTGGTATCTCAGGTATAGTTATAGTTGCTGGGCTATGAAGGACCAACTGGGTGAGACAGTTTTTCTACAGCACCAGTCTGAAGCATACCAGTGCAGCATCTCTGGTTAACTGAGAATACCAAAGACAGAAGCCATTTGAAGAATGACAGCATAATATCATAATAAATTTATTTTCAGAAACCTTTAGCATTGTGATTTTGAGACAGTAAGTGGGCCTAAGAGGTCTAAGACCCCCCTGTATATTGTACTGTGGGTGTGTTTATTAAATGACCAGTGTGAATCAATTGCAAGTGTGAACTGTATGAGCAGAAAATTGGAAATGAGCAGTAAGACTTGCAGTTTATGGGTCAAATGCTTAGAAAAAGCAGACAGCGTCATGGGTTGCTTACACATTCTGGACACAGATGTAGTACAAAAAATATATACAGACTATATACAGACATGCAATCTGTGTTGTTTATTTATTTATTTATTTATTTATTTATTACTTGTACCATTGCACTATGTAGAATGTTTGGGTTTCACTGCACCTGCGCTCGTATCATAAAAGATACCAATAAAAAAAGCACATGTTCCACTCACACACCTGTTCTGCATGCCGTTGGTTTTCCAGCTCTGGGCAAGCTCCAGGGCACTAACGGCTGGTTTGCCACGAGAGGTGATGTAATCGTCAGTGGGGTCGCCGTTAAAATTCCCACACAGACCACACACCTTGTTTTGCAGCCGTGGTCCCATGGTGATGCTGAGTGTGTTGAAGCGGTTATACCGAACCTGGATGTCCTGTGGAGTGTCAATCACCAGAAAGCCCTCAGACGTGGACACTCTGGTCATTAGGCCTGTTACGAATGGCACAGACACGGGCGTCCCATTTACCTGCGTGAGAGGCAGGTAGAGTCGTCATAGATATAAAGCACAACGTTACACACCAATATAGACATATGCAAGTAAAGGGGTGTCTCTCTAAACTTGAGGAGAAAAAAACAAAACAGACAAAAGCAGTAAAGAAAGCAAAGAAAAAGAACCTGGATTCTTCAGAGTGAGACTGAATCTCTGAACATCCAAAAATATACAGTATATGTAGTAATAATAATAATAATCTTTTATTTATAGAAGATTTTCAGTGGCAGTGGCAGCTTAAAGTGCTTTACAGACAGATGTTTATTTTAGTTTAGTTTATAACAGTCCGATGCTATAATTGATTGCCTGACGTTCAGTATCCAGCCACTGTCTCTATACGTTTACTTAAAGCTGTAATTCCTTTCTAGAGAAATCAATATCAATCTTGTGCCCCAGTTGTAATCTTAAAACCAACTTATGGTCTTATTTACCCCTGTAGTTGTGTCCCTAATTCATTCAGCCTATGCTATTGCCTCCTGCTAGGTCCTGTTAGGTCCATCACACAATGCTACTAAACTTGTAAAGGGAAGGCCAGCAAGTGCTTCACGTCAAGCCAAATAGCAGCTAATACAATGTCTTTGAACAGTTCCACACGCTTGGAGGACAACACTAACTGCCAATTCTGTTATGTAAGCTAGCAGACACTCATGTTGGCTAACATTGTGCTGAGCGGTTGGGTAGAAAGAAGGACATCCTACCCTACAAGAAAGAGCAAGGCCAATTATGGCTCCTTTACTCCCGTCATTGCCGGAGATCAAACTCTGCAATCTCTTGCCGAAAAGTCAACGTTTAGGCCTGTTTCATTCTTCCCTTTGAGTGTGGTGAGTAATGCAGAACGTCTTGCTTTTCATTTTGGCGCAGATGTTAACAGGTCAAAACTTTCACACAGGCTGCGCGAGCAAGGGGAGAGTGTGCTTTTTTAAATGCGGCACAGAAACAGCACAGCATTTAGAGACTAGGCGTGGAAAGTCAATGAAAAGAAAAATATTCTTTAATTTGTGGCTGTTATCAAAATATATGTTATCGAAATACTAGCTAAGCAATTCATGCAGCACACACAGTTTCCGGTAAGCCTAGCAGGCATAAAACTCAATGGGGTTTGCCCAATTATATTATCAGAAAGCTGCCGTGGGTACACAAGGGTGCCCTTTTACAAATTACATTGAGCAACTGATTTATGAGAGAATGCCTAATGATCTGGCAACTGTTATTCACCATCATGCTTGTATTTAAACTATGTAAGTTTTATATTTTGGATGAAAAAAGGGTTTTAATTTTATAAGTCCAGCAAAAATAGTATCCCTGTATATCTATGCAGATGTAGGTATAGAAGATCTAATGCTTAACCATTAGCATGATTGCAAGGTGATGGAGAAATCAACCCATTATGTTTAGCTTTCCAATAGGCAGGCTCAGTTATGTGATAAGGAAATGTCACTATAGGTCCTCTGGAAGTTCTAGATACATCACTGACTGAATGGGAGCGGCAGGCTAATCGATGGGTTAGTAGAAACAAGCTTCTAGTAAACCTGGATTGTCTATTAGAAGCTTCTACTACAACTACAATCTCATATGATGTTAGCAGAAATGATAATTGTCATAGAAGTGGGTGTTGACATCTGTGGCCCGAATTGAATGCCTAGCTCTAATAGTCATGGTTCATTACTGGCGAACTCTGTATGTGTGAAATGCTGCCACTCTGAAGCCCCAAAGATTGATTTTCTATATGTAAGAGGAAAGTGGGGGTCTTTTGCAGACCTTGACGGTGCTGCCGGAGATAAGGATGTTCTCCTCGTTGATGTAGAGGTAGGCGTGGGAAATGGTGGTGAGGTTGGGTGTACTCCACTTGTCGAAGTTGGCGATAAGTTGGAAGGAGAGCTCAGGCAGCTTGTGGCAGATAGTGGACAGGACAAATGAACAGGAGGCAGGCAGGCGGAGGGAGGCACCATCAAACGTGCGGAAGACCCCACCACCTGAAGCTACACAGTGTTGGTTGCGACGGGCAAAGCAGCCCCGGACACCGTGGCGCAATGCGCACTCCTCTTCGGCCTTGCAGCGACGCGGGTCACACTGGATCAGGTTCCGACCGATGCATTGGCAGCGCTTGGTACAGTCGTTGTTCCAGAACAGCTGCTTTGGCTAAGGTTAAGAAAGACATAGAAAGAGAGATGCTACTGTGATGTATACACACTTACAAAAGATGGTTCTTTGAAAGTCCTTTAGTAAAGACAGTGGATCTGTATAGAACCATGGACACTCAAGGAACCATTTGCATGCTTATATTTTTCAGAATGATGGTGAATATGTTATATATGGTTCTCTATAGAACCTTATTGAAAATGGCCTTATATAGCACAACCAGGGCTCTTGTATTGTTACTTGATCTGGTAAAAACGTGCCATTTCCCCACTATTATAATATTAAGTTAAAATCTTATGTAAAAACTATTGTAAAGCTCATGCAATTTGTTTGTAAACATTTCCTGTGAAAGTTCACTGTGACATAGCTTTTAGAGGCATGAAATGTACAATGTAAATAAATATTTTTGTTGTTATTGAAGCCGGCATGCCAACCCGCCAGCCCTGGCCCATCCTTTCTCATAATTCCACTATGTACCTCAAGAGGTGACAGTGAGTCACTGTGGTGTCAAGTCTGCTATCAGTCCAGCATGAGAGGATGAAGAAGTAGCACTGCTCCAGTGGCTTATTCTAATCTCTTGTCAATCATGTTGAAGATCCTCATGGCAAGTAATTGCATGGCAAGTGCCTGTTACCAGCAACTACTGCTGAAAGTGGTTTCCTGATGCAAGTGGGTGGCGGCAGGTGCTATAATGGTGATAGGTTGCCCCCTAGTGTATGGAGTATGAATTTAACAGGTTGCTCCATTAATTGCTTTTGATGTCTGGTTCCAAGCTCCACCCCTGTAACAACTTTTACTCTGACTGTAAGTTTCTCTAGAACGGCACACTGCACTTTACAACATTCCAGATGACTTTGTTTATATCTTGATGGTTTAATTATACAAATCCCTATTTCATTCAAGTTCCTATTTAAACGAATAGCCTAAATACTGTTTTCTCCCTTATCTTATTTTTTTTAAATGGAAATACACTGTTGCACAGGTTAAATGGTAGTGGGAGGCATTTAAATTCATTAATTTCGCCCTTACTATTGTCTATGTTTCTACATAATATATGTTAGAGACCACATAGCAAATTAGTTTGACATTGTGTGCAATTTCTACAATGTTTTCTGATGGGCTTTAAGCTTCCATTACTTGTTAGCTACACTGGTTTCATAACTCCAGTGAAAAACTCCCAGGACAACAAAATGTCAGATAATGGACTGCATGTGGATTAAAGGGAAAATTGGTTAAATTGGATATTTTACTAAATTCTTTCTGTGGAGATGCAAAGTAATGTTAATCCATCCCCAAAGTGTCTCTCACCTCGTAGTACTTGCCATCGGTGTAGCAGCCACAGTTCTGGTTAAGGATGCAGCTCTTGCCATTGAGCACATAACCCTGGTCACACTGGCAGCCCTCCACACAGTGCTGGTTGCAGTCCCGCTGGCCTCGTGCTGGCGCGCACTGGGGCTGGCATGCCATCATGCAGCTGGAGTAGTGACTATTCACTGGGCACGATAGCACTAGACAAATACACAGAGGACGCAGGGTCAGTGCATGCTCACAGCTTCCCCAGAGATGAGAGGGCAGATTATACAGACTGTACAGTACAGCAAACTCAGATGTAGTTATTGTGAAAAAGAGTAAATGGGATGTAGAGGATCACAGAAGTGAGTTTTTGTGGGGGTTTTTTTGTGTGTGTTTTTTTGCCCTATGCCTCCTTTGATATCCAAAACTGAAGGTTTGTGGAAGTGTGATCTTCATTGACATGGTGCATTCACTCAGAGAGTGTAGCACATCGCTGTCCAAAGAAAAACAAGTCTGTCCCAAATGGCAATTTTACAAGAGAGGACAAAAACTCTTGTCACTTTTAATGTAAGTCAATGGAAGCAGGTTTTTGGAGCATTTCTATTAGTCCACTTATCCTGAAATCTTCAGACAATGTAAACAAACAGTTTTGTGTTCAAATGACAGAAAAATAACTCAAACTGTGCAGCAACAGATAAGCTATCATCTCTGACTTTACATCTACAAGGACCAGCAAGGTAGGCGTGTCTAACAGAGTGGACAGTGAGTGGACAAAGTGTTAAAAAACTCCAGCAGAACTGCTGTGTCTGATCCACTCACACCAGCACAACACTCACTAACACCACCTCAGTAGCACTACAGTGCTGAAAATGACCCACCACCCAAATAATATCTGCTCTGTGGTGGTCCGTCGGGTCCTGATCATTGAAGAAAAGGGTGAAAGGGGACTAAAAAAGTATGCAGACAAACAGATAGACTGTAATTGTATTTGTGATTTTAATGTTATTGCTTATTGGTGTGTGTGTGTGTGTGTGTGTGTGTGTGTGTGTGTGTGTACATAAAATATTTCTAATACAGCAAAGCAAATATGTATAGTCTATATACTGTGTGAGGCTGAGTGGATTGTGTGCCTTACCACAGGGAGTGGAGCTCCTCCAACCAATCACAGACACTCCCTGTGTCTGACACGTACTGGAGTAGATCTGTAACCAGTTACAGATAGTCTCTCGTGCTCCCTGATCCACACATGTATCCTGCAGGCAGCTTTGATAGAAGTACGCTGGTGCCACTTTGCTGTGGCAGCGAGCAAATACACCTCCACGATCAATAATAAGTCCACACAGCCTCACTGCCTCCGGTTCCACGTAGACATACAAGCCCTCCGCCAGGTGAAAACGGTTGCCTGGGTTACCACTGTCCACATCAGCGCTGGTCACTCCATCCATCGCCTGAGCAGGGGCAGCGACATCAGCTGCCAGGCCTCTTTCGACCAATCCACAGCGAGGACAGGAGTCCCCACAGCCCACCTGACAGAAGGTGTCACGCTCCGCCCAAGCCATGCCCCATTCACTGACACTGAGGGCGGGACCAGATACAGGCATTCCCTGGCACAACCCACAGGTGGCGTTAAAGAGGCTCCGGGGCAGAGAAAGCAGCAGTAAGGTATTCCAGTCAAAAGCCACCTAGAGAGAAGGGAGAGGATCAGAAATAGACTTAACTTTTATCATGTTTATATGTTTTTATGTGAGGACATACAGATGAAGGGTCAAATCTTGGGGCTTTGTGAGTGTGTGATGCTACTCCACCTTCAGTCCAAAGTCAGTCTCCACCAGTAACTGTAAGCCTAGGGTGTATATGTTGACTTTCCCTGGGCCCAACTTCAGAGGCAGGTATAATCGCTCTTTGTTTACCTTGTGGTGAGAGAAAGAAAGACAGATGCTCAATATAAAATGTTGTTGTCATTTCTATTACACATACTGCCAAGCAGCGTTTTCAGGAGGGGTAGAAGTTCCTGAATTTTTGTATCTTTCTCCCTCCATCCCTTTTCTGCCTCTTCTGATATTTGGTTACAGAGAGTCCCTGAAAACAGCCCTCTCCATCTTTCCTCTCCATGCTGTATCTTTATTTGATCTAAAGTTCCTCAGATCTCTCGATGGTGTTGTGAACCTCTTCCAGCCATCACTCAAATATGTTCTTTTCTCTGACTTTGCTCCAACTTGTTAACAGACAGAGGCTGAAATCAGATATTCCTCATGTTTTCAAAGTGGAATGTGTTCTTTTGTCCCCAGACCTCGTCTGCTTGATTAAAAATAACTTTGTGTCATGAGCATGAAGTGCTTGACCTTCATAAAATGTGAATCATTTATAAATGAGATGAGTTGTGAATTCTTGTGATTATGAAATATCTAGAACACGTCATACAAACAGTTGGAATCTCATCACAGGTGTGAGGGGGGGTTACATAAATCCAGTAGGTCTTTTGTGAACACTGAAGATTATCAAATCATTAGGCTGAAATGAATACGTAAGCATCAAAGCCCATTTGTTGACTATTATATAATAACTAGAAATGATTATGTTGCCTTAAATATTACATTCACTTGATATTAGAAGACCTACTACGTTTCCTCACCGTGACTGTATGTTTGAAGCTCCTTGACACCTCGATCTCATAGCCATAGACCTCCAACACGAAGCCTCGCACCCAGATGGCCTGCCCTGTGTCCCTCTCCTCGTTCCGGGCTGAAAGCTGGAACCGAGGTAGGCCCCCTGGACCCATCTCTGCACTGAAGCCTCCTTCCAACCCTCCATCTACTTCTCCATCCTCCTCAAACCCCCCACACTCCGTAGTCACCAAGTGAAGTGTGCAGCTGCTCTGAAGGTCAAACGGGACGCCTCCGAAGGGCAAAAAGTGTCCGTATCCAGCTACCACGCACATGGCCTCGGTCCGGGGCTGGCAAAAGAACAGCCCCTCGTTCTCTTGGCAGTATTCCTCTGGCTGGCATGGGGAGAAGGTGCAGTATACGCTGTTATCTGTCCCGTTGCAGAAGCAGCGCTCTTGGCATTCCCAGTCGGTCCAGAAGGTTTCGTTGGTGGCCAGTTGTCGGCCAAGGTAGAAACAGCCACAGTCACTCCGGGCCACGCAGAGCCCGTCGCGGATCGCATAGCCCTCTTCACACTGACAGCCTTCAGAACAAGGGAAGGGACATGGTTCCTCTGGCTCATCCAGGTTCTCACAGGTCATTGGGCATGCTGTGGTGCACTCATCAAAGTGGCTGTTCTCCGGGCATGGCAGAGCTAGAAAAGAGAGACGGACAAATATTAAAATCACAGTAACACAGACCCAACTGGGATAAGACTGGTTTTTGAGTTCTTACGGCAGTTGGTGGCACTCCTCCATGGCCCCAGATTGATCTGGGCATCTTGACATGCAGAAGCGTAGGCCTGCAGAGAAGAACACAAGGCAGAGCGGTTGCCCTCTCTTACACACATGTTATACAGGCAGTTCCTGAAGAAGGGTGAAGGGTTGACAGACGAGTGGCAGGCGAGGAACGAGCTGTTCCCTGGGTCATTTATGTTGCCGCAAAGCCATGGGCTCTGGTACAGCCGCAGGTCCGTACACATGCGATACAGGTCGTCACAGTCGCCATTGCATGTCAGGTCATCAGCAATGGCCCGCCAGCCTTCAATAAACTGTTCAGCTGTGTCAGCCTGCCTTCCACTCGGCAGACGGAAATCGTCAGAGTGGTCTCCGTTAAAGAAGCCGCAGAGACCGCAGGTGGAGTTGTAGAAGACGGTGGAAAGGGTGACATTGAGGAAGCCTTGGCGGGAGTAACGAGCACTAATTAGACCAGTCCACTCCACCACGGTAGCATTCCCGGAGGCACGGTACACAATAAGAGGTTCCAGTGGGTGGACATAAGGAAGGACCACTGGCTCACCATTTAACTAAAGAGAGAAAGGAGAGATGCCATTGTTATATGACCGTGTGCTGGGTTTATTTAGAACAATAATGCATGCGTATCAATGATGGATTACAGAAATATCTTACTGGTAACCAACAGTATACAGTAACTACAACCCCTGCAATGTAGCTTAAGGCAAGCAGCACACAAAAGCTGAGAAACTGCCTTATTTCCAATAACTTACAGACTGTACAAACCTTTACAAGGTCGAAATCAGAGCCACCTATCTGTGTTTCCAGGTGTGCAACCCTGATGACCACAGGCCTCTTCCAGGCTGGACCCTTATTCACCAGCTTCCTTCCAATCTTCACCTCCACTGCTGACACATTGACTGGCAGCCGGCCCAAAGTCTTTACCAGGTAGAAAGAGCTCTCGTCTGGGAATGGCATGGTTGAACCATCGAACGTAGCCAAGACATGTGTCTGAGACAGTGAACACACAGCGTCTCTACGTGGGTAACACCCTAGCAACCCTACTTCTGCTGTGCATACCTCACCCTCTCGGCAGGAGTCATTAAAGCAGGTGACCTCACCTTCTGGGCCACACACGCAGCGCTGGAAACACTCGCTGCCCACCTCTCCCCCCTCACCTGCCCAGAAGGTCTCATTAAGGGAGTAGTAAAGGCCATCGCGTTCGCAGCCACATTCAGTGCGTCGAACACACCGACTGCCACTCAGCACAAATCCCTGGTCACACTGGCAACCTTCCGTGCACGGATGTGTGCAGTACAGGTGAGAGGTGAGTTCTGAGCAGGAGGCTGGGCAAGCGCTGGTGCAGACCTGGTAATGACTGTTCTCTGGACATGTCAAAGCTGGGATCGAGTGGAGAAAAAGAGATTATAAGGAGTTTTAATGGACCACTACAGTACCATAGCTGATACAGACAGACCAATATTTCAATTTACTGTATATCTAAGCCACATGAAGCAACTTACCACAGAAGGACCGTGACCTCCAGGGTCTGATGGTGACCCCCAGTGCCTGACAAGCCAAAGCATATGCCTGTATAGCCTGACAGAGTGTCGTGATATTGTCCCGATTGCTGCACATATCATACACACAGCTGTAGACAAATGCAGTGGGGTCTACCACAGCCCGACAATCTCTGAAAGGCCCATCAGTCTTGTTAATGAGGCCACAGTAGTCAGGCCGAAAGTAGAAGGCCTCAGCTGCCGGTTCGCACAAGCTGCAGTTCTGGGCACATCCATCTGTACAGCGGAAATCAGTGTCCTCCGCTCGCCAGCTACCGCCCAACTCAACAACGCTTTCCGCCAGTGAACCATCTGGCAAGACTGGGTCATCAGCAGGGTCATCGTTGTAGTTACCACACAAGCCGCAAGTGTTATTGAAGTAGGAGCTCGGGAGGGAGATGGAGGCGTAGTGCTGCCCATCGTATGTTACTAAGAGACCAAAGTCCGTTTCCAATGCAACTGCAACACCAGACTGGTACACCTTGACAGCACCTAACTGGAGTTGGACAGGTAGAGTCTTCAAGAGGCTGTCCACCTGAAACCATAAAGATGAACAGTCATGAACACAAGATTTACTACCGAAAAAATTCAGTTAATAACTTATTATCTTGTTGGCTCCTTTCTTAATGGCATGTTCTGCCAAAGGAGTGTGACCTCATTTTAAAGGGACAGGAACAGGAAGGAAACTGACTTGTACAGTGCCCAACGTTCCTTTGGGCAGGGTGACTCGATGGCCATACACCTCTACAGTGACATCTCTTAACCAGGACACAGATGTCATGCCTCGGTTTTCGTTCTTGGCCTCAACGCTGAATGATGGGAGTCCAGGCACCTCCCAACAGGGACGAGCCAAGAGGTATGAACAGGTACCCTGCAGGATTAGGGGAAATTAATATGAACATCTTTATGTCCTTTATGTTAAAAAGTCTTAGGTCATTCACTGACAGCAATTATCAAAATTGTCTGCATGGGCGAGATTTGAACATAAACAGAGACAGAGCAGAGCACCAGTGTTTGTGTTGTTGTATTACTAAATCAGTTGCTTGTGGACTTACTTGGAAGTGGTAGAGGAAGCCATCGAAGGTGTGATAGTGTGGGTCTCCAAACACTACACAAGTGCTGGTTCGGGTGGGTTGACAGTAGTAGGCACCTTCTTGCTGCTCACATGTCTCCAGTTGGGCGCATGGAGCCTCCTGGCAGAGGACCTCATTGTCCAAATCCAAACACCTGCAGCGCTGAGAACATTGGTCCGACAGCCAGAACACCTCCCCACGACGATAAAACCGCCCTGAACAGTTCAGATAAATTAACTCAATGAAGCTTTCATGATACTGTTGAGAAAGGGCATGCAGTCCTGGACTAGTAGAAACAAGAAAAATACTTATATAGGAACATGTAATATATATGTATAAGCGCCTTAGAGCTCCACAGCAAGTCACAGCACTTTAAACAATATAACTAACAAGGCACTCAATGATAAAGTAAAGAAAGAGAAACAATCATTATTTAGACAATATTTCTTTTGCTCTACCATTAAAGCTGCATCCATTGGCTGGGTCTATTTGGTCCGTGTCAATGCGGAAAAACCAGCGGCCGGGTACGTTGACATTTGTTGTCTGCTCAATATTGACCACCTCATTTGAGCGAGAGCCAGGCAGGTTGAAGAAGTGGCTGACATCTCCGCCATTGAAACCTGCCTATATAGGTTGATAATGGGCAACAGACAGAAGGAATTGTGTAACGTTTCAGAATAACAGCTGTTTTTGAAGGAATCAACTGCATGGTTACTGTCCGACCACCTTTTATGATGGTTTTCACCAAATCAGATACAAGATGTGCTACAAATTACATAAGACACTAGGCTACCTGTGCAGTTGTTCCTCCCAGGCCAGTAAGAGGGTCTCCCCCACTAGCTGTCCCTGTGCTCCAGGTGATTTCTCCATAGTTAAACATGGCAAAGAATAAGGTGCCATCTGAGATTAACACTGACTGGAATGTGTTCACCTGTGACAAGATAAAACATGTTCTTTAGTTTACAGTTAAGTGCATTAGAACGGTAATTGTAAGAATTAATATTTCATGTGTAGTCCCGTTCTCCAAAAACAGAATGCAAAACATTTAAACCCTATTTTATTTGCAAATGGTACAAAGACAACATATCAAATGTTGAATCTAAGAAAAGTTATTGTGTAAAAAAAATTATGTCAGGAACATTTTCAAAAAGTTGAGACCGAGCAATAAAAGACAAAAAAATAGCTAGTGGAACAACATAATAAATAATTAGGTCAATTGGCAAGAGGTCATTTGTTTGTGAGAGGCTGAGATTTTCAAAAGTAAAGATGGGAGGGATTCACCATGCTGTGAACAAACGAATGAAGAATAACTTTCCTCAGTGTAAAAGGGAATTTCATCATCTACAGTGCATAACATCATTAAAATATTTGGAGAATCCAGAGAAATCATGACTGGATGACTATGATCTTTAATCTTTAAAAATTTGTATTCATTGTGGATGTCATGGATTCTGTTTAGTTCAGGCTAAAGAAACATTTGACTTGTTGGCAGATCACAGTTCAAAAGCCAGCATCTATGATGGTATGGGGGGGCATTAGTGCGCTTGGCATGGGTGACTTGCACATCTGTAAAGGCACTACTAATGCTGAACAATGTTTATAGGTTTTGGAGCAACATGTGCTGCCATCCAGACGACTTTTTCAGGGAAGGTCTTGCTTAGTCCAGCAGGACCATGCCAAACTATGTTTTCAGTTGCATACAGGGTTTAAATGATTTGTACATTAGTGCTTTCTGCTCCCAACCTTTTGGAAACAGGGTTGTATCTATATCACTGCTAATCAAAGGAAGATAGAAAAGTTTGATTCTTTTCCTTACCGGTGTTGTCTGGCTGCCTCCATAGAAGGTGACCTGGCTCCAGGTGGTGATGAAGGTCCAGGTGGCAGTGAAGGATGCCATGCTCTTGAAATATTTCCTGACGTCCTGAGTGGCTCTCTCCAGGATCTCTGGTTCTGCGCTCTCCCGGTAGTACACATCGCCGCGAATACCATTGTGCACGTCGGCCCATAGAGGAGCGATGAAGGACCGGCTGTCACTGAGGGGAAAAGCCTCAGGAGTGAATTGGCTCACCTGAATGTTGAAGGAGATCACCCCATTGTTGTTTACCTGTGAGGTGAGAGGCACTGTTGGTCTGTAATTTCACAAAATGGGTACTTTAATGTTGGACTTTACTGGATGGATAGGTGATAGATTTTAATGGGCTACATACACCATATTAGGCTGTAATGTATTTGCAGCAGCATGTTAAAGTGAAACTGAAGCAAAATATACAGTGATGACTCACATATAGAGAGCGATAGGGCATATTGAAGTAGATAAATGGAATTTGTAAAGGAATTTCTGTTGAACTGCCATCATCCATCTTTGGGGTTTCTAAGTCCCTAAAGGCTGGTCCGTAGGGATAGAGGGTATCCTGAGAGAAAGCTGTGAAGAGAAGACCTTAAATAATGAGCCATAATGTGTCTGACAGCGGTGACTGTTTCTATCACAGAAGGCAGGACATATGGAAATTATATTTTGGCTGATTGGAGGCAGCAGTGATGCATTCAGCTTTCAGGAGAACAGTCAGACAGGGTCTGAATGTCATGAGATTTGGTTCTATCTTTATCTTTCACGTCCTGCACTGACACAAGCTGGGTGCATTTTTACTGTTAATGAATGCTAAGTTATTCAGATAACAAAGCAGAATGCTGCTAACAGGAAGTTCATCAGCGTAAAATAGCGGTTACTCAGAATAACTCACCTCCTCCAGGAGCAAGAGCGCTGAAAAGCTGGAGTAGAGAGACTAAAGTGCTTGTTTTGACCATCCTAAAGACCTAAAGCAGACAAACATAGAAATTAGTTCATCCACTGCTGGTTCCTGTAGGGTTATAGTGATAGTGGGCTACTAAATATTGTTTTATTGATGTTTAAGGCATGAATCATTTTTAAATACCACACGCTATGCATGTGAACTGGTCCATCAAGCACTTATAAAAGGACATTAAAAAGGCAAATAAGCCAAATACAGTCCCCCTCTAATCTTCCCTGGTTTTAAGAGCAGTCTCCCAGGTCTCCCGTGGGGCTTTCTCCCCCTCTCTCCCCCGCCATGGTGGGCCTTGTTGGCCCTTTGCTGAAAAGGTCCCATTATGTGATAGGGAACAATGTGTGGGGATCACATTCACCAGCACTACTGTGTGAGTGGGCTATGGAGGAGCAGTTCTAGGCCTCCGCATTGCCAGCGAGCTTGCGGCTGGGACTCAAACTGACCGCTCTACATCGTTCGGAGGGGTCCATTACCGAGTGTTTGTGTGCCATGTCTCGTTGGCTTCAGAGAAGGGGTGTGAGCAGTCCAGCTAATGGGTCTAATTGAGAGGGCTTGAGTTGCCATGGTCTGTTCGACAACCCTGAGGGGCTCAAGTTTGAGTTTCAGTCCCTGTGAATTTGGAAATGTTTCCCCAAAAAACTATTATTTTTCATATTTAATTGAAGTATGACAGAATATAACCAGGGGAACACATTCTCGTTGACGTTCTTGGTGCACTAGATTGATTCTGATGTGCGCTCATGCCTTTGCTTAATATAATATAGTTTAGTATTCATATAGACAATTGTTTATCACCCAGATAGTAAAAAGTTAATGGTTATCTCACACACAGAGCCACATGATATTCAGATATGAAAAAAAAAATAGCTTGCACGATTCAGATTAGTCATTCCCTGTCTTATTCGACAAATTCTGACAAATGCTTATCATTTATTAAGGAATGTATTTGCAGTTTACATGCATACATATACATATAGCTAATATGACTTGTGGGGAAGTCTCATAGTATCCATCTCCTAAAACTCACCTTAGTATGAACTTTGCTCAAGTAGAAATGATACTGATGACTCTTGATGCAGCGGTTTGTATGCAGACTTTGTTTGCTTGTGTTTTAGTGTACTTGCACATTACAGATATTTCAGTTAAAGAAAAGCTAGGCAGCTGTTGTGCAGCATAAAATGAATTTAATATTAAAACAAAATAAAGACAGAGAAGAAGAAGAAGCATGTCCTGACCAATAATTTTATCTGTTAAAACATTAACAGACTTTTACGCTTAAGCTTATTTTAATGTAGACGCATGTCTTCCAATTGTATTTTTACTTCATAGTTTTTCTTTTAATGGAATAAGAATATTTACACAGTACCCGCACATTAATTCAAGCAGATGTACCACTTTCATCCCCAGGTATATATAATCTATAATTATTGCTTTATGTGGTATTTATAATTTATACTCTAGTTATTTCTACTAGTTTATTGATTAAAGTCGTCTGTCTTTTAAGCAGTAGACGGCTAAGGGTGCTATTGCAGTTATTGCTGTTAAGGCATCATAATTTAGTCCTGACTTCCCATTCAACTGGTGGTGCTGTCTGGACATCTTTCTGTCCACTCTTCTGTTTGGAGCTGTTCTGTCTTCGGGGGGCCTCTATAGGGCCAATCTATTGGAGCCTCTGAATGTTTGAAATCACAATTCTGACAAGCAAGTAACTCAATTAGTCCTTTAAAGCCAAGCAACTATACCAATACCTGAACATTTTCCCAACAAACTGGTGGAAAGAAAAATATCAGCAATAACTGCATTTCCTCTCCAAGAAGAGCTTTTCCAGAACAAGGATTGTTAACCCAAACATTTTCTTGCCATTGAAGCTATTATCAGAGCTGCTATGGTGGGTGACTCAGCAGTCAGGCTGCACTGAAGTAGCCAGCTAACATGGGACCCCCCAAATGACATTGGGCATTTCACACACTGGTTAAACGTAGCACCTAAATCCGGTAGAACAGTATTTCATTTCTCTCTCCACTCTCGACCACAATGAGACCTTCATTCTTGTTACAATGTAATACTAATCAAGCACAGCAGCAGTCTGAATCCAGATGCCATGCTGCTGACACTGAAAGACTGAAACCAGGCTATAGTAACATGGCACACTGTTACTGTAACATGATCTACAGTGCTGTGCAAGTTATCAGATGATAATGATATGTAAAGTCATTTATCTATACAATGCACACCTTTATTAAATAAAAAAACACTACATCCAGATAATTACAAATAAATGTACCTATGCAAAGGAGAATTTCAAATTTCAATGGGACTGTTTCTTGGTAAATAAAGGTAATACACAATAATACATTCTAATTGCGTGTTAGCTAAACCATTTCCAAACCTACTCTCAGTTTTAGGTCAGGGTGCTGCTGCTGAAATTCAGTATCAGGGAGCTTCTAATTGCATGACCTTTTTATAAAATACAACTGTATTTATGTTTATTTGTATTATATCAAAACATAGTGTTTACTGGCAAAGACACTTTTCACTATGATAACTAGTTTAAAACAAGTTTTCCTGAAACGTATGGCCAGTACCATAGTGTGAAGTACAAGTGTGACTGAGGATCGCATAAAAAACACAGCGTCTGTTATTAATAAATGTAATCTTTTCATGATAATGATGAGTTCTTTGCTCAAATGATAAAACAATGATATAGTGTGGAACTTTTCTATTTGGAATCAGAATGAACCCTTCAGTATTGGCATGAAGACCTTACAGGGCGCACCTGTATAGTTATAGGAATTAAATTCATACAGTGTAGTCTGTAATTTTTTGTAGTTTTAAACTTCAGTATATTTTATTTGATATGGCAGCTTTCGTTCATGGACATTTATTTATATAAATATTATATTAAGCTAAATAAGCTTCACAGTTCTTATAGGTATAGTTTTTGCCTTTCAGGGGACCAAGAGAGATTTGGACGAATGAACATAATCTTCAATGAAATTTAAGCCATTTACAAAGAATGTATGCTAGCCTTTCCCAGCATCTTATCTTAAGTGACTGACGTTCAGTGGGATGATTAGCTAAGCAAGGACATTTAACCTTTTTGCCCCAAAAACTTTAGATTTGAGCAGTTAAGATGCTTCTGTCTGCTCTGGAATTTCTGCTGCTCTTCTCAAGTCATATAATAGTTAAGGACAAGGGAACCTTGGAGTTTTGGGGTTCATTTTTCACTCCCTGCTTAAACACGTGTTAGCAGTTGCTACATTGCCCACCACTTTCCTGCTTTTCATATTTTGATTCTTAATGTTGAGGTTCCTGATGTTTTGGCGAGTAAGTGGCATCACAGCCTTCAGGGCTATAATTCTTATATAGTTCACCCTGTGTACACTTAAATTAAAGCTGTCATTGGGACAGTTACCTTAACAACGATGGTTTACTTCAGACCCAGTATGCTAAAGTACTTAAAACAAGAAGTTATTATCAGTAATTATTAGTAACTGGGTATCATGTTTTGTTGCTGAGGTTTCAATCAGTTGTGAATCAAACCACAATCCTAGCTGCAGTTCAGTAATTTCCCCAAACTACACTTGGACAGCAGACCTTAGGTCTACAGAATGGTTTAACTAAGTAGTGGGCCTTAAATATTAGTTGCATAAACCTTGATGTGCTATACGATTATTTCACTGCTGTCGGTGTTCCTCAAAAGAGCAGCGAATCATCTATCCTTCTTACAAATGAGCACATATCCCCACCTTCCAGCATAACTGAAACCTAGTCTTCCGAGAGAGTGCACTGCTTAGACCACATGCTCATGTCTGATGTCCTCTGATTGATGGCAATCCCAAGTGCACCACAAGAGATTGTAAGATGCCAGAGAGGTAAATCCATCTCTTTGCATGAGTTGACAGGGTTCAGTTGGCTAACCCCAAGAGAAACTGATCTCTAACAAGTTGTCTTCTTGATGACACATCTAGACTGACATTAATGCCAAATAGACAGATGTTATCGAAAACACTAGGCTACTTATTGGCAGTTAAAACCGATGATTTACATATTCACGCGTTACGTGTGATTCCAAACGGAGGAGAGAAAGGAGGAGAAACAGAGAGTGAGAACCTGGACGTCTCCTGTTAGAGATGAAGAAGGAAAGACGCACTCTGCTTCGTACAGTCTCGTCTTATGAGACTACAGGACGACCAAACTATTGCTCACAAATCAACTGGTGGTGAGATCGCTAGCGCTAGAAGGGATAGGGCAAAGGTAAGTATCTACTCACCTGCCTTCAAAGGATGGAAGCTCAGCACCTCACCTGTGGCATCAGCCTTCCAGTCCCATCCAACTGGGTACCATCCACACAGATTCAGGAGTGGAGGGGTTCTGTGCTGGGACAGAGGGGAAAGGGAAAGGGAGGGGGTGCGTGCCCAAGAAAGCCCTCCTAAATCCCTCTCACACAAGAGCGCTCTGCTGGTCCAAGTCCGCAGGATTACCGAGGAGAGCAAGAGTGGTAAACCCAGCCCAATCCGAGCTGCAGCGCCTGTTTGATTTTCGGGAAGGCGAAAGCCTGGAGAAAGTGATCCCGGGATGAGAGAAGAGGGACGTGAGTGTTTGTGCGAGTTCCTTTACTGCTGTGCTGGAGGGAGACGCCGCGGAGGCAGGCACTACCTTTTGCACGGCAGATAGTGTTAAAGTTAATCTGAGATTTTTTTGGGGAAAGGGGAAGATGGGACAGGGAGGGGTGGAGGGGAAGGAGAAAGGGGGGTGAGACTTTTTTGGGAGGAGGGAGGGAAAGAGAAGAGCAAGAGAGGAGTGGTGAGGACAGAAAGGGAGGGTAAGGAGAAAGAATGTCGACCAATGATGGTTAGTGGTAGGTAAGAAGAAAGTAAGGGGAAATATTGAACCAGCTCTGGGCAGAACAAAGAGGATTTCTGAATAAAATGTCAGACCCTTGGAGCAGACCCCAGTCCTCTAGAAAACCGCTGTCTCCATAGGCCCTGCACTGTCCACAGCATCCCTTCAAGCGAGCGTAAATCTCCTCAGTTCACCCTCTCGGCATTTATTTACAAAAGAAAACAAGACGGGAAAATAGTCCCTTTGTTTGTAAATATAAAGAAGGGGTAGCTAGAGTTACGGCATTAACATGAGTCAGTCAGGACACTCAATATGTATGCGTGTGAGTCAACGGCTGTTTGTGTGTGGTGCGTGTGAGTACTCCCCCTCCTGTTCTGCTTGGTTCCCTACACTAATTAAGGACAGTCTCGTTCGCAACGGCACACATAAGGCCAGGTCAGTCTCGGAGGGACTTGATTTCCATAGATCTGGTGCTAAGATAGAAGCGAAAGGCGGGGAAATTGCTGGTGAATCCGTGGTGATAGGGTCTGGGAAGGAGATGGGAGAGAGATGGGAGTCAGACGCAGCTTTGTTCACAGAGGGACAGTGGAGGTAACCAGAGACCAGAGAGGGGCTGGACGTGTGAAAACCTGCTGGACAGAACGCCAAACCTGGATTCCCTATGACCAACGTGGGAGTCCCAGAGGAGGATTCTTTTACACCTTGTCGCCTTGTTGTGTAAATGCACCCATATTCTTAAATCAATCTGCTGTGGAAGAAGGCAGAAAAGATACAATGCAGTTCCAGCTAGCAGGTTCAACTCTTGACGTGTCCTGAGCTGGTGTGAGTAGATAAAATACGGATGGGAGAAGAAGACGACGACAACGACGACGTGGCACGAGAGAGAAAGAGAGAGAGAGAGACTGTGATTCCTATCTTCTCACCATCTGCTCTTCCTTACTATGTAATGAGTTTGCTAATAAGACATATCGTCCAGCGTCTTTTCTCTCCATCTTCTTCTCCTTTCAGAAAAGCGGCTTGGTGCTTGTGCAAAAGGTCAGCTCGCCCAAAATGGCTCTGCGTTGTCTGAACCAGTTTTTTGTCCCACAAAGGACAGGCTGAGACGTTAGCGATAAGCTCTAACTCTACTGTTTGGGTGTAGGAGTCAAGTGTCTGATTAAACGCAGCCACAAATCATCAGCCCCATCAACCACCTGCCAACCAAACTTGGCAGATCCAAATCAGGCTGACTGAGTTCCCATAATGTCAGCAGGCACAACGAAGAACTGTGGAGGCAAGGAACCGTTTCCGTGGGAAAGGGGTCAAATGTATTCTGGAGCACCAGTGTTGTCACAGCGTTCTGGTAGGTCTACCAGGCCTGACCCTTGAAGGGGGAGAAGGTCCTGGCCAGGAACCCAGCTGGGTCATCCAATATCTCAATTTTCATCCTATCCCCCAATCTATTGCTTAACAGTTGGTCCTACTTTTCTTTCCTTTCGTCCACAATGTCAACCCCCCACCAGGTAACTCAAACCTCCACCAAAAATTACTCCCTCTCCTGGCCACACAAAGAG
The DNA here is from genome assembly GCA_021613375.1 of Megaleporinus macrocephalus. Taxonomy (NCBI): domain Eukaryota; kingdom Metazoa; phylum Chordata; class Actinopteri; order Characiformes; family Anostomidae; genus Megaleporinus; species Megaleporinus macrocephalus. The sequence continues at coordinate 23,993,174 of CM038726.1, forward strand.
TCTCCTTCAGCCCTCTCATGCCCTCTCTCTAGCTTTGTGGTGCTCAGGGTGGATCAGGCTACCAGCAGCCCAGCCAGAACGTGTTTGCTTTTGGTGCAGGGAAAGGTATAAAAAGCTTTCTTAAAGCCCCCACCATTTCCAAAATGCACCAAGTGACCTTTCCTCAGTGGTCTGTCCCTGCTTTCATGGCCTGGGTAACCCCCTGTCTGACTCCCACCTTTACTCTCCCTCCAGATCACCATGGCACTTGGTCTTGCCAAGCTGATGGTGAACTATTGACTCCTGCTTTACTCCGAGAGGCTTTTGCTGTCTGATCATGCAGCCGCTAAAGAGGTGGGAGTTTTTAAATCTGTGATGACAAGTGCCGTAGGTGTGCTAGTGTGAGTGAGTTGCCAGGTTTGGCACGTGTGGCTCTCACCTGTAGGCGTGACAGCGCCGGTCCAGCCCCCCTTAGCACCTCCGGCCATGGTGACACAAATTAAACCTGATTATTTTTTCAGCCAAGTGGTTGCACTGATCCAGGAGGCAGGCGTGCAGGTAACTGGAGGACTGGATGGACTCCAGTTGGATAGTAGCTTGCCTGGGGTAAGGTCTTCACTGTGGCTTGTCCCTAGTGTCTGAGGACTAAAAGTGCTTGCGCAGCTAAAACGTTCTAGTCAGTTGAGAAAGAGCATGCAAAAGCCAGTGCTAGTCTTTGTGTATAGAGTAATTATTTCTGAATCAAAGGTATAAAGGTGTTGTCGTGCCAGCACTGACCTAAGTACAAGTTAAACCTTTCTGATAGCATTTTAAAATACCATTAATTAACACTATGGTTTCAGAGTATGGGAGAAAAGGCCTCTGGGAGTTGTTCTGAAAAGGCCTAGAATCATTATCATATCTAGAGCAAAACACTGGAAGCTCAGAAGGGAGATAATATACAGCATTGATTAAACAGACATGAAGAGAAAACATACAGCTGTGGTGACACGCCAGCTAAAGAACCATGAGTAGGTATTAGCGTGACATGAGGTGTAAATAATACTGACTTCAGACCAGGTTAAACATTTATAAGACTTCTTAAATCCTATTACACAGACACATATAGCATTAGGAGTCTTGCAATAGGACTCTTATTGACTTAGTGTAGTGTGCTTGACCATTTATCCTCTAATATCAACCGCGGAACCAGATAAACTTCTGCTCAGTTCAACCCAATGAGGGTCCGAGCTTTCACAGTCCATCTTCACAAACCATTTTTGAGACGAGCCAGAATGCATTCGTAGACATCTTGTGAAAAAAAAAACTATCAAAGAAAAGCATGTTGTGGTTGACAACAACAGATTATCTTATTACTGTTCACATTTAGCCTACCTCATAATTAAGAGGTGATTACATCCAGTTGAGAACATTAAGGAGCTGGAGAGAGATGATGGGCAGCAGTTTATTTTTTTATTAGCATCTCTTGAACAGACTTTCACAGGAAAACAAAAAAAAGGTACAACATCATTCATTTAACCACTGATATCACACATATGAGCATCAAGGTATCCAAAGCCATGGCAGTTGCCTCACTGTTGTGACAGCCCTGGAATCAGAAACTAGCTCCAAAGACCTAGCCGTGACAGGGTACACAGTAGTGCTTGCTCTCTTTTCACCAGCTAATCAACACTTTGGTTTCGGAGTATGGGGAAAAGCCCTCCGGGAGTTGTTCTGAAAAGGCTTAGTATCAACACCATATCTAGAGCGAAACACAAACAACGAACCACTGTAAAAGAAGTAGAGAGGCAACTCCGAGATTGAAAGCTCCGGAGAAAGCTAATAGACAGCACTGATTAAACAGACGTGGAGAGAATACATGCAGCTGTGGTGACGCGCCAGCTAAAGAACCATGAGTAGGTATTAGTGTGATTCCCAACGTAACATGAGGTGGAAATAAGGCTGATCTAATCAGATACCAAGAAAAGCGAGAAAGGTGGATCAGTAAAAGTATGGCCTAATCAAAGGATTAGAGCAAAAATGATTTTGGACGGAACCGGAACGGCAGTGATAGGACATGAATGAGTCATTGATAAGACACTTGTTTGGTAAAGAGTAACAGTAGCTGTTCAGTTTGAACTGTAACAGATCGAGGACCAAGACTGAGACAACATACGTGACAGCAATAGGACAATAACGTCTCATCAGTGAGACAAATGAAGTCACACTGAGACAAAGTGCGTAACCAACTCCATGCATGCTCTTGCCTCATCAATAGAGATAACATACACTCTTAATGGGTCTTCAGCTCTCTGTTAACACTCTTGTCGAGTGTAGGGTTGCATAGGGTTGCCTGTAACCCGAGAGGGGGCTGCACCCCATATCACCTCGACTAGGATTAGAACCACTTTGCTGGGAAATGACGGAGGTCAAGGCCCGGTAATCCAAAACCTAAAACGTATAGACTGGCATGCAGCGATTGTATATATATAAAAAAAAGAGCTGGGGTGTCCAAGAAGGGAATACAACAGCAATGCTTTGTCATTGGTAGGTGTTATTGTAATTGAGGTCAAATGTCTCATGAGCTCATACATGGTGAAAGTTCCCCCTGGCACAAGTAAAATCCCCTCAGGTAACAAAACAAGTATCTGACGATGATCTGATAAATGACTCTGAAATGCATCTGTGTCGTGCCTCCTTGAGCACAGACCATTTGGAAGATAAATGAACGATAGAATCTGAACAAAACAAACTAATGAAAAAAAAATGCTATAAATCTTTATATTTGTCAGACAATATTTTATTATTATTATTATTTTATTCTTTTTGTGACATTTAAAAAATCTTTTGTGGTATTATGAAACCTATTATACACATAAAACTATACCAAACCCATAAGAAGCCTTTTATAAAATAAGTTTATGATAAACTTTTCTCTTTTCACCATACAACTCATACACACACACACACACACACTCACGGAGCCCATAACCTAAATACATTGTGAATATTATGATTAAACCAGAGCTGAATAAATGAAAAGCAGTATCTTCTTGGAAAAAGTACATTATATATGGCTGGCAGACAATGGCACAGCGAATAAAAGCATTTTCATTTACTATAGTTCTTTTTTTCAATGTGAGCCAAAACATTCCCTAGACATGACAAGAAGAGTCTGAACACATATTCTTTCTGATTCATGCACCAGGACAGGAAAAATCTAGAAGAGCAATAGCAGTTCAAAGGTGTCTCTGCACTAATAGAAAAGAAGTAAAGGGGCTCAGTGGCTGAATATCAGATAACTCTCGGATAATTCTTCTTAATCTAAAGGCCCCCAGCAGTCAGTCAGTGGCCTTAATGGGGAATTTCACCAATTTTTCAAAATGTCTGCATGAAAGCTTAAAATATAAAGAAGGAAAATCTTGCCAGACGTGTTCACAGTGGTGATGAAGGGAAACAGATACATAAGTTTAATGCCATAGGTTTAAAATGATTACACAAAATAGTAATAACAGTAAGTTTTAAGCTAAAACGTATTTTTGTTTATGTAATATAAGAGAAGTACATGCAGAGCACTATTTTTAACATAAAAAAATTCACTGTTCCTTTTTGGATAGTGAACACAATGGCTACATTTACATTTTAATAATAAAATAAAATTAATATAACTCTTGCACCCCCTGTATATATTGGTAATGCTGTCTATTAAGGAAAAAATATTAAATTATTTTAATGCTTGTACTTGGATGATATTAGTTTTTTTGTATTGTGGCTTGGTATGGTAACCTTAGCATGGTTAACAGACTAAATGACTTGGTTAAAGTAGCAGGTAAAAACATTGGTGTCTATCAGATCCAGCTCAGTGATGTATAAAAAACAGGCCTTGAGAAAAGCCAAAGCTATTTTGTCTGGCCCTGACTATCCCTTGTTATCAGGCCGGCGGTTTGGAGCATGGGCTAGAAGAACTAAACGTAGTAAGGTGTTCTTTGTTTCCACAGCCAATAGCTTGCTGAACACAAGTAAATAAGCAATTGTACATCATATGTAATCTTTCAGTATGAACTGCAGGGTGGGGGGAGGATTGTTGTTAACTGTTTAAATGTTGTGTGTACTGCCCAGTCATTTATGCTGCAAACCAAATTTCCAATCATTTTTGACAATAAAGAAGTAAGATAAGTATATCTGCACCACTGGTCAGCCTTTGGGTGGTCTTATAGTAAAATCAGTTCACCTACTTGGTCCTTCATAGCCAAGCATACCTGAAATATCTCCTTAAACTTTTAAACTTTTAAAAACTACTTCAAAACTTTCTAATATTTTTTAGTGTTTACACGTTAACTAGAAAAGAGCATTTCCAGAAGGGAACCTGTTGACACAAACATTTGTTATTATAAGAAGTAGTCAGCCAGCATTGGACTCCTGAATACCAGGGTGTGTGTTGCACACTTACTGCAGACATCACAACCAATCATTCCTATAACCAGCACTGTAAGGAAATCAGAGTTGCAAGTTTTTTCTGCAATGCACCATTTCATATTAAAAGACATTGAGTCATACAAGAATTTAGAAAAGAATGGTGTAATTCCCCTTAAATAATCAAATTTCATTAGAAAAAAACTAACTGGCCTACAGGTCATTCAGTACGGTGGGCATCCGTAATAACACAAGCAGAGAGAATGTCCCCCTGCTGTGTTGGTATTGTCTAGACTCTAGAGTCTGCTAGAGTCTAGACCTTCACATTCTCCTAACAGCTGACTATACCACTGCATGCATTTATCATTCGGGGGCAGGTTGCAGGAAAAGCTAAAGCAATCTCAGACACACTACTGGCCTCTAGTCTGACAGTCCTGTGACTGTATAAACTAATTATACAAGCTTATGCTATCTTCTAGAACCAACACATCTCTGGTGCTTATTCTGGGGCAGCTGAAGTGGTAATAAGAGCTTATTAGTCAATTCAAAATGTGGTGTGTTCAAAACACGAAACCCAGAATTTTTGTAAAATAGCATGAGACTAGTTTTATATAGTGCTTGTAATTTAAAGGTCAGTTGTCTTGAAGGTCAGCATGTACTACGCACCATTACCAGTGAAAAATAGTCTTTTGGAACGGAAAATTGAGCGGGATTCCTGTTATTCCTGAGAAGCAGTCTCATGCACACACACGGTTGCACAATTTGAGCAACTACCAAGCAATTAAAACATCTTTAAAAAAAAAAAAAGAAAAACAACCCACCAGTGTCTAAACATCACTTCTCTTCACAAGAGATAGTGTCAGAGGAATTGGGGAAAGGTTGTACCCCAAATCAGAGAGTCTTTTTTAGGGGACTACTATTCCTGATACAAAAGATTAGGAAGGACTTCCAATGCCAGGACGGTAGACAGTCAGCAAAACTATCTCTCTGCTCAATTCCCCACAACAACTAGTCCATTGAATTATGCATTGTTTCCAAACTTGTGGTTGAGAGGGGCTTTATTTGGAAACCTGATCCCTTTTGCTTCTGCCTTGACAATCTGCCAAATGAACAGCTCCCTTTTCTCAAGAAGTATCCACAATATAGTATCCCTTGAATCACTAACACTTGGGCACCACCAAGATCTCGTCTCCATCCCGTATGCTGTAGGAATGGAGGGCTCGGCCACCATACTTGAGCTCCTGAGGTGCTAGAGCGTAGCCCAGCTGCTGATCAATGTAGTAAACGCGCATCTTGTTGGCTGGCAGCTGCACCACCGCCCGGAGCTGCTTCTTCAGATCGGCCACGGTCTGATCCAGCCGGAGCTCCAGCTGCTCTGAGTGGTCCCCAAAGCGTAGCTCCACCTGGGCAGAGCTCAATGGACGCAGGTCCACTTCTGCCAGTGGTGCCAGGCGCCCATACTGCGCCACCAGATTGTGGAACCTGGGAGAGGCAGGAGAGACAAAGCAGCTTGATCAAGACATGAATTGTCTCACTTAAAAGAACAGCTGAAAATATCCAAGCTATGTAGCTTTTCCTCTTAACCCACAGCTGATCAGCCAAGATCTGTTTACTTCTTTAGTTTTAAACTGAACATGTAATAGAAACTAACATCTTACCACTGTGCATGCACTGTACATACATTTTGAGCACAAATGCTTTTAATGGATAAGCTTAAAACTGTAATATCAGCTATGTATTATAAAGACTGGCCAAGCACAACTGCCCATTCTAAATCACTATGCATATGGTCTCACAGACTTTGGATCTATGTTCTGTGATGTTCACTAAATTGTTCCACATCATCACACTGAGCCTGTAAATCAAGTGTATATTTATATATATATATGTACACTTGGTTTGTTTATCTCAATTATTTTGTATTTTTATATATTTTTTTGTCGTTACGCTCTTTTTTCTATCAATTTAGAGTCATTCCACCAATCTGCACCCCAAGCTGTCACTTTGGAAGTCCACATTTACCCCTTTACAGCAGAAATGAATGGCAGAACTAGACAGCCCGAAGGCGCTACAGACTTTCCCAGGATTGTGCACATCACAAATCCAGAGAACAGCTATGTATCTACAAAACGCCAAGTAAATGAGAACCATCACCTTTAGAGAAAGAATCAAAACTGGTTCTTCTATGCAGCTCCTGTACCAGGATTGCTGCCTTCACATTTGAATTTCGTTCCTGTGGGCTGAGGGACATGAAATGCATGTCTCATGTCCCAGTTTTGCTACTTCTGTTGTGCTTGTGTTGGCTAGCATCATACTTAGTGGTGAGGGGACAAGGAGGCCCATTACGCTCTCTAGTACTCGCGGCTATAGATGGCTGCAACGTCAGCGAAGAACAAACTAATGACCTATAACTGCAAATCAACATTGCAGGATAGCTGCACCAGTGGAGGCATAAAATAGGACAGGGGGGTTTAATATCTATAACCATACACAGCCAATCAGAGTCTGATTAAGTAGACACTGTAGTGAGTGCCTTTATGGCTCTGTACCTCTCATCAAGTATTTGTGTACCTGCTTGTGTTTGTAAAGCACAAGGAGTCCTCTTGCCGTGAGAAAGCTCTCAAATCTCGCCCCCCCCTCCAAACTTAGTAAAGGATTGTGGGAAAGATAAGAGGGATACAGGCAGCAATGATTCAGTAAAATCAGGGAAAGGGCTGGGGGTGATTTTTTTAAGCGCTACAGTACCGGCCGGTCCGAGCCAATCAAAGTAATTTCCCTCCCAGCCTGCCGAGAAAAGTGTCCCCACAAAGCGGAGGCCGAGCGTGGGTAGGTGCCTGCGGCTCCGAGCCTTCGCCATGGGAATACTGCCCCGTCCATACAAAGTGCCACTCTGTCTGATGGGGGGAAAAAAGCAAGTCTTGCTCAAAGGTCTCATTTAGTCAGGGCTAAGCTCTCTTAAATGCAGGGGAAATCGCATTGGCGGTGATAACACGTCTGCCCTGAATTCCACCCACACACTGTTCTCTGATCAGCCCCAGAGATGAGACTGGACAATAGCTAGTGGAAAGTACAGCGGGTTCATACCAAGAGATATACAGTGAGTCTACTGTAGGTACTGTAATACGGTAACTGATGGAGCTTACAGACAGAGAAAGAGCCATAAAGAGAAAGGATACAATGACTTGTCTCCTTTAGTAAGGACAGAACGATGACACAAATGATGGGGTTGGTTTTCACCTAGATAACCTGTCATGGGAGACCGTTAACACACTGCTGGTTTAAGATGTAAATTCTTGTGAATATGAAGACACCCGAGTCTAAGTTATGTTTACAACTGTAAATCTTGATTTAAAATCTTCTTCTACGTTTATAGACTGCATGATAGGAGGTGTTCTATGGATGTCTTGCTCAAACATACTCAATGAACATTGTAACTTAGTGCTGGAGTGCCGACCTCTGCTGGACTAAGGCCCTCAAAGCCCAGAGGCGGACATCACTGCTTTAGTAGTTACACTTTCTGTCATGGAAAATGTTAGCTTGGACTTGCAGTTCTCACATATCTTAGTTGCAAAAAATTATTGAGAACCATCAACATTGGAGAACCTTGAGAAAACTTAAGCGGTTACCACCACTAGATACCAGGATTGTTGACTTTGAACATGGATTTCATTCTTGTAGACAGGGGATATTGGCTGTATACCCATAAAGCAACATTATAATAATAATAATAATAATAATAATAATAATAATAATAATAATAATACTTGTTTAATGTTTGCCCAATTATCTCCCCTGAACGAGGGCCTCTCCCTTGGTAGGGACATCTACCCAGGGAGAGCAAGGCCCTCTACAATCTCTATGTCCAGAGATTCTTTCAGATACAGATAGCTTTGACGTCTCCAAAGAACAAACTTTTAATATCCCAAATATAAAGCCAATTTGTAGACAGTTGCTGTCCATCCACTTTCATGTGGAGTATTTGAATTTAATTCATTTAATTCATCAAATTTAATTAATTAATTTTGGCAATGACTGTTTTTGGCTAATTATCGCTGCACAATATACAAAAATGAGTAGTCTACATAAAATAATCAGCTAAAGTGTGTTTTGTATTTTCTGATGGTGGGTGGTTTACTGTGATTGTGAGTGCATATCAATATCCGCACAGCACATGTGCCAGTTGTGCCATATGGGTGTCAGTTCTACTTTGGCCACATCCCATAGGAATTTGTTTTTTGCTCAAGCGTTGCTCCTTTAATGGCTCAGGAGTCTTAATGGTAATTCTCCAAAATTCCTTTTGAGAAATAGCATTAAGCAAAAAGGAGTCATGAGATAGAGGAGAGATCAAAGACAACTGTAAATTTAGTTGCAGATAAACATGAGCGTTTTCATCTTGACTCAGTGTGTGACTGTGTATTTATCCTCTACTACAACTCAGGGGAGACACATGTGAGATCACTGGGCTCTTTTGGTCAGACATATCAAAGCAGCAGGAGACTTAAGAGAAAGTATTCTGTGTCTTTAGAACTGATCTCAGTGTTGTCTAGGAGAAACTACAGAGATGGTAAGGATTTTTGTTCCCTATGGGATGACCAGGCCTATTAAGCTCTAGTCTGCTCAGTTAGCAAAGATGCCTGAAAAGCATGAAAGCTCCAGCTGAGTAAGCAAAGATGCATCATCATCGTAACATACGCTACAGAGAAAATCATGGCAAATAGAGGTTAAATTAAAATGTACAGTTTTGAAACTGTCCAAAAACTAATGTTTATTTTACTAACTGTAAATAGGCTATCCAACATTTTATATTGGATCTGCTAATAGTTTAAACAGGTTTTTGTGAATTCAGATAATGTACTTAGGTGTGTTCTTACCTTCACTTTTACACTTCTGCCTTAGGTTAGCTACCTGCTGGCCCGCTAGTATTATATTCATTTTATTAGATATTTTTTCTGCACCTTAGTCAAATCAAAGTTCATCACAAAAAACACTAACACATGCGTATAAAGTAAACCAGGCTCTTCAGAGGCGGGTATCTGATGTACATCTGCACATACAAAACACTACACCAGTCCACTGCCTCTTGTTCAGCACCTGGAGTCAGGTGAGGACACTAACATTCGCTGTGAAAAGCACGTGTGCACTGATACAGTGCAGTTTATGTGTTCTTATTAGTTAAATCTGTACGTCAGAGATACACATCTTAGTGTGCTAGCACTTAGTACCTCCTCTTTCATAATCATCTCATCATCCCTTAACCCATCTCAGCAGTTCTTTTCCCATTTCCTTCATTCTTCTCTTATTCCTGGCCAAGGTTACTCTGTGACACATGGGCCCTGGGGTCCGTCTTTCATTTCCATAACATTCCCCACCCCGTTCCCTTTCTTCTCACACTACCTGGTCCATCTTTCGTTTTTTCTCTACGCTCCTCTCTCACTCCTCTCAGATCTGGCTGTGGTGTCCATGTCCACAGCTGTGGTTTTGGGTTCTCAAAGGCTGCTGGACATTTGGAGTCCTTTATCTCCAGCCCTTCATTTGTCTCTTATTCCATCACTCTGCTATCCTTTCTGCCCTCTTTCACTCTATTAACCTGCTGCAGGCATAAACTGGTTTTGGCCAGTCTCACAGAGGCATTAGCAGTCTGCAGTATAGGTCTTCTCGTTCATTCCCTTCTCTTCTTATTTTCTTTCAAACACTGCCTACATCCAGTTCTCTTTAAGCTCGGCTGGAGAAAGCTATAGACCAAAGGTCTGATCTGTGCTACCAAGTCAGGCAGCCGAGCAGTACAGGGTTAGAATTACTCGAGAGTGCCCCACTCCCTATACCCCCTCACCTTCATGGAGATAACAGTACCATGGCTACTCGGACCCACGCCTAAGCAACCATGGCAAAGCTTGGGGTTACATAACCTTTTAAGTTTCCTCCGATTCATTCACAGTAAAATCTACAGCATGAAATGAGCTCTTACAGAGTTCAGTAAACATGGTCTAAGAGGGGATGTAGAAAGTCAATGCTGTAGACTTTACTGTGTCTCTAGGACTTTTCTACAGCATCGGTTCTCTGCTCTGGTCCTGGAATACCACTTGCCTTGCACATTTAGTATTTTCACTTGCTCCCAACACTCCAGATCTAACCCACTAATTAACAAGCCTGTTCAGAATTAAAGTGAGGTTGAAGTGTGTGTGTTATGGCAAGAAAACACTAAAATGTATGAGGATACTGCAGGACCAAAAATGGGGTTCTATATATTCTATATATTCTGTTCATGTGCAATATATTCACATACACATCACTGGGCATAAGTCTTAGGGACCTAATTGTTTAAAGCCCTTTATCTTAGCATTAAGTGTATTTTCACCAGCAAGAACACTGGGTATCATTAGAACAGATGTAAATAAGCATAAATACAATACAAAGTATCAAATATTTCTTATTTTGAAGGCAGTAGATTATATCTTGCGCACAAGTTTGAAGAAGAAAGTTTAGATTCCAGATTTCTCCTGGACACATTCTCAGACATTATACACATTTATATACATAATTCTTTTATCAGCAATCTTAAATTTAGCTTAATGAGGTACTGACTAGTCAAAGCAGGTATTAGATGAGAACTGCAAATATTACTGGGTTGCCATAAAGAAAAAGCTTGGATTTATAAAATAAACACATTGACATACGTAAAAGCTCTACCTACTGTATTAATACTAGGTATAATGTACAACCTGTATTGCTAAGTCTATAAAAGCTTACTGTCTAGACAAATGTCTTTGTCTAGAAAAATATCTTTTTAAATTTAATGGCATTCAAACATGGCATTTTTAAAATACCAGAGAAGACCATTGTAAGAATAGTGACAATTGTCTGTTCCAAAAGGTTAGATACATAAGTATTTATGAATGAGGGGTGTTCATGACTGAGTTAGTGTGCACGTAAGGAAAACCACAAACAGAAAGTGTTTTTCACAAGTGTGCTAAGCCTCAACAGCAGAATGAAAACATCAAAGATACACCTGAAGGAGTAGATTCGTCTAGTATGGGGTGCACAGCTGGAGTCCTGGAGTCCAGCACAGTTTACAGTTTAGATGTGTTGGATTCTGACTCTCCAGGATTTAGGAGATAAGTCCACAGCACTGCATATGGGAGGGTGGTCACCAGCCCATGAGTTAGAGATGAAAGGTAGAAATGAATAAAAATTTTAAGCAGAACAGAGTGAAATATTAAAAACCTTTACTGAACTGTTAAACATCCAACCAAGCTTGAATGAAATGATGAAATACTACTTAAAATCATTGCTACAGAACTAAAACCTCTATCCATCTCTCTATCCACGGACGGGAGGACGGACAAGCAAGTGGACAGATGAAGCTAAAACACGCAGGAGACTCTGAAGTGTTATCGAAGATTAAGACCACACAGTTTACATTGGAGAGAAATAGAATTATATATATATATATATATATATATATATATATATATATATATATATATATATATATATATATATATATATATATATATATATAAGACTGTTTGAAGGGTATAAGTAGTACATGTTTACTGTTTGCCTGCAAGAACAAGACCTACCTAATTAGAGAGAAAACATAGATTTAGGTGCTCTGGTTCTTAAAAAAACTCTTTAACAGTCTCCCTTTTATGACAATGAACAAATACGTCATGTTAATTTTCTATTCCACAATATTTTAGTTCTTATTACAGTGTAACATTCTGAATTACATTCATTTGGGCATTGCATTTAATAAAGGCTGTAAAGTCTAAACGACAGTTATTCTAACTGAAAAATCTCTAGTGTAAGCCATTTCAGAGAAAATACATGAATACTGAAATATATAATTTAAAGTCATCCATCCGTTATCTGCCACATTATCTCTCTAGTCAGGGTCACGGGGGGGCTGGAGCCAATGGACAGTTCACATGGGCAACATTCACTCCTACAGCTACAGGCAATTTAGAGTGACTGGTTAACCTAACATGCATGTCTTTGGACACGTGGGAGGAAACCGACTCGAGCACAGGTAGAACATGCACACTCCACACAGAACAGCCCGGACCAGGAATCCAACCCAGATTATCTGGCTGTGAGGCGACAGTGCTAACCACTACACCACCGTGCCACCATCATTTACAGTCAAAAGGGCAAATTCTGATTTTCTGAATTTTTTAAAACGTATCACCCAATCCTACCCAGCAACTGCTGGTGATAGCAAACATGACTATCATCACTTACTCGTGGCTCAAGCAGAGAAAATTCTGTGCATAAATCAGTTTTGTATACTCTGTTTTTCTAATTTTGTGAAATCAAAACAAACATGTTAATTAAGAATGTAAATTATTATGTAACTATGACTAGTACTTAATTTAAATAAAAATTCTAACGGAAATTGAAATAACAGGAATAACTTCAGATCAACTAAAGGTCAACTACAGACCTTTCCACATCACCATCTCCTTCTCTCTCATGAGAAGGACACAAGGCTGCTTCAGCCCAGGTCCCAGAGGGGAGGGCAAGCTGTCTGGGTCAGAAAGGGGGCAACCTTAACTCACCCCTAGTGTTTACCCTACACCAGTGCTACCCACTCAGCACCTGCCCTCCCACGCCCCTCTACTGCCAAGCCCCATCTCAAACGCATTCCCCTGGGAAACATCCCGATGCTGTGGAAGGTGGGAGAGAGAGAGAGAGAGAGAGAGAGAGAGAGAAAGAGAGAGAGAGGAGATGGGAGGCTAAAAGAAGCATAGACCAGTCTCCTATTGTTAAAGGAGCATGAGAGGAGAAGTACATTGTCAGATCTCTTAGCATACATGGACCAAATAAGCACCGTCTCCTAAAGAATTAGTATTATGGTTTGCTGTGCAACATGAATTTAGTTATATTAGATGCTTAGTCTTGGTCAAATTACATATTTTTTTGCCTTTCTAAGTAAAAATAAGGGCAGAGAACAATGAAGCTCTTCATATTTATTAAACTATCTTTGTTTATTGGCTGAATTTATAAAAAAAAATTGTTGTGTTTAGTTGTGTTTATTATTGTTCATATTAATTTTAGCAAAAAATAAAATCTATGCACTACAATCTGCAGAAATACTTAAGTCTGTTCCCTGTAGAGCATTTGGCAACTTGCTTTCGCTTAGAAAATCAACAAATCCTGTCATTTACCTGGGAATATTCAAACCTTTACATCAGAGTTCATTTATATTTTACATTCTGTGTTAACACGTTTCAATAAACACTTTTTCCATTTGTTTTAAAGTCAAGAAATGACAGAAAAAGATTAGAAAAATTATGAATAAAAATAAAAATAATAGTATCTCTTTATCTTCTACTTACAAATGATCATGTGGGCTCAGCTGAAAGTTAGCATTCTGCATGTTTGATGGAAATATCTTAATTTTAATTATTTATGGGTGAGAAATAATTCTTGGGAAATATCAAAAGTTAACCACATAGTATAATATGAAGCAACTGCACACCGGAAGTTAGGCTGCATCAGATAATATGAATGAGTTAATGGCAGTAACAGCACTAAAATGGTACAGTGGAGTCTTCGCTTTGTCCTAGACACTGCCCAGCTGTGGAAAGCCTAGTCCCCTTACCGTAAGTGGTTTTATACATAATTACTGTATCTAATGTTTTCGTTAGCTTTCAGAGGAAATCCATTCACGATCCCACAACAACTTTCCCTCAGCACACAGGAAACGCTGTGTCACTACTGCGTAACACAACTTCATCAATTCATAAAGCCTGTGAGGCACTCACAGAAATGACAGAAGAGAGAGGGAGGGAGGGAGAGAGACATTCACCGTCACATCTCAAAATCCACCTGCCACCTCAGCCCCCTTAAAGCAGAAGAAAAGACAGGAGAAAAGAAAGAGGTGGAGAGGGGGATATAAAGAAGAAGAAGGAGAAAAAAAAAAAGAATCGAGCTGCCACTTTGTATATCGGTTTCCTGGCCGGCGTATTCCAGCACAAAGGCGTCTTTGAGGAGCCAGAGACTGGCCGCATTGTCTCCGAAAGGTTAGGCTTCTCCAGTCGAAAAAAACGTCCTCCCGTACTCTCCCAGGTTAAAACGCAACGCGGTGGGCTAAAGAACGAGGGTGATCCCCCTCTTCCTCCGGCTGCCGGAAAATACCCCCCACCCAAGGTAGACTCAAGACAGAGGGAAGCACAGGGAGTACACAGTAAGACAGAAGGAGGAAGATGCGAGGGGCGAGTGGACTGGACATTGCCAAGAAGGTTGGAAGACCCCGATGGAGAATGTGAGGAAGAAGTTAATGAAAGAAAATCAGTGCTGGACGCGCTGGACGGTGGCAACAACAAACATTGGTTCAGACACGGACCAGAAAAAGAGCAGCGAACGCGCAGTCAGTGTGCGCGTGTTACTGATCTCAGGCCTGTTCTGAATGGATCAGTGCACAAAGTGAGCTGTGCTGAACAATAGCTCTTAAAGCTTTCCCGTTTGAAAAGATGCGGACAACCGATACGGAGAGCCTGCAGTCCAACTCTTCAGGAGTGACACTTTTTAAAGGTTCCTAAATGGTTCCTGGCTTGGATGTTAGTAAAAAAATTGGCGTAGAACTTTTACATCCTAGAAAGGTGCTTCGTACTCTCCCATTTGGTTAACAGGATGGTTTCTTTCGTCCTTTGGAAGGATCTCTAGGAAGCTTCCATTACTTGTCAGCTACATTATCCTAATAGCTCCATTATGAAACTAAAGAAGCACCCTTTGAACACTAAAAGGGTCTTGGTTGATCAGCATTTGGGATGAACGTCACTAACCAGTGCCACACCGCTCAGATGAGCACTGCAGCGAGCCTAGCTGTTGGTAGCGTGCAGGCATCATAAAACATACCTCTGTGGCAGCTCATCCTCAGGGCAGTCTATGTAGTAGCGGATGTAGAAGCGCTCTGCGTCCTCTCTCTCCCCGTCCGTCACCACACTCCCGTTCAGAACGGTCACAGAAGGCAAGCTGCAGCCATACAGGACACACAGCTGTTCATTATACAACTTACAAAGCATGCAATACTGGCAAAGTACAAGGTGTCATTCAGCCCATAGAACATGTGTGATTGTGATTTTTACACTTACCGTTACGTAAAAGTATTCTTTGACGTACTTGCAAGTTGAAAGTTGTGTAAAATGTAACTATTATGCAACATTGCAACATAACAAAATCAAACATTTGACTATTTTAATGGTTACTAAACAGAGTAGCTGGTGTTTTTGTCATATACTGAATAATTTTATCTATATAAAACAATCTGCTACACTATTTAGCAGGCATTTACATCTTTTTACTAACATACTATTTTACTAACATACATTATTTCAATGCTATATGCTCAGTAAATAAAATATAAGACTTCTATATAGATGCTCATTATGGTTTAAAGGATGAAAATCTGTCCAGTAGTTCAAAAAGAGTTTCAATATTTTAGTGCTCATTTTTTTACTTTACAATGAAAACCTGTAAAACATTACCTAAACTGGTGCTGTAATTTAATCTTTGTGTACATCTCTAATGAAAACATCCACCCCCCACTTCAATACTGTTTTTAACCTGTCCTTGTCAACTTTTTCAGTATTCCTCACCTTTGTTAATAAGAAAACTAAGATACACACACACAAAAAAACAGCACAATGCCCCACATATAACCCAAATAAAGCAATTATTCAAGAAGTTTGTGTAGTCTGCTCTTTGACTTCTCAGAGACTTCCCAGTGCTACTTGTTGTTCCATGAAACACAAAGTTCCTCCAGCCTTACAGTGTACATACTGTCGTAAATATCTTAACCCAAATAAGGCACACGATGAAAACATTGTATTATCTTTGCGGTGGTCAATATGGGGTACATTGTCAGCTACAGATACACGGTGTACAAGTCCACCCACTCATTAGGGCTCCCCTACACAGTGCTATCAAGCTGGGAGGGTAAAAGTTAGCACATGCTTCCTTTGAGACAAGAGAAGTACCACTGTATCTTTTTTGAATGGCTGCTAACAAAATATCATTGGTCAGCACAATGCACTTCAAGGAGAACAATAAAAGGAGAATTCTGTTAAAAGCTAAAAGACATCTGCGTTGGCTAACAGTGATTTGGAGAAGGGGGGCTATCCTAAGCACCCAGAGAGAATGAAGCCAATCTTATAGATTCTAAGAAATGGATGGCTATAGCAGCACCAGGGATCAAACCATCGCCATTGCCTAACAACAGGGCCAACGCGTGTACAGTTAATTTCATTTAAACTTTTAACGTGTGTGTGTGTGTGTGTGTGTGTGTGTGTGTGTGTGTGCGCGTACTCACTGTGCCACCGTAAGGTAGCGTCTCTCCTGGTCAGTGTATGGTTGCAGCAAGGGGATGCCCATCAGACGGACCTCCCGAAGCTTTGGAAAGAAATTCAGTTTCTCAATATCCTCCCAGCGGCTCAGGCCTTCAACACATCGAGGACAAACAAATTCGTCAAACAGGCTTTTTTTCCATATCATAAATACGAAAACCTTAATCATTCGCCTGCCCAAGGAGAAAAAAGAAGGTCATGAAAAATATATTCAGAAACGTTCATGTCATGTTAGCCAGTGAGTGTTTACAATTGTAGAACACACATGACTTTGCAAGCCAGAAGCAAAGAAGTGGTAAAACGGGTAGTGCAGTGTACAGTCTAGTGTCAGTATTTGTGCCTGTCTGTGTGTGTATTTGCATTCCTTGTACAAGGATGGAGTTGAGAGCTGTATGACTTTAGACTTGCATCTCATGCTTTTTATGTAGAGCTCGCGTTCTGACTTTTTACTTGTTTCTTTTTTTATTGGATAGCAGCTATATCTTACTGAAACTGGGATGAAGTGTGCACTGTGTTGTTGTTTTATCTATAGCAGTACAAATACTGGCCAAAATGACCCGTCATCTATAGATCAGCTATTGTTATCATATACTCATCAATATAATGTTGATTTTGCATTTGAAACATAAACAAAGCAGCGCACGCTCATCATATTATTTTAGTGTATTTAGCTAAGCATATTTTGTGCTTAGGTTAATTTAATCACTGACACTGTATAAAAAAATACAGACACAATTCAGGAATCTAGGTGGATAGGACTGCTGGTTTTAGCCATGCAATGTAAATGTATTCATTTATTTTGTCTATTACTGGTGTTATAAAGCACATAAGCAAGTCTGTTTGAGATTACTTAACAGTTCCAGCAGCCTGTAAAACAGTATGTGTTGATGCAGGCGTGCGGACTGCATGGCGCTAAGCGGTTCCATTACTTGTTAGCTATATTAGCCGCAGTGCAAAACAAGAGAAGCAAACTTTAGACACCAAACATGTCTTGGCTCAGTAGAGCTGCCTGGTGTCCGGTTTTGGACCGGACGCTAAAATGTCCGGTCGAGTCTCACACTAAATGCATTCCATTTGTTGAAGCAGATAAAGTGTCGTTCTAGCCCCTGTAATTACGCCTCTCTCTCTCTCTCTCTCTCTCTCTCTCTCTCTCACACACACACACACACACACGGTACCATGACTTTGAACATGCCGTTTAGAGCATCCGTATGACTGAGACAAAGCCTGCGTGGGCACAATGTTATGTTATTGCAGGGTGTGGGATAACAAGGGGAACGGACACAGTATTTTTAAGTTGCAGCCTTTTACAAAAAGAAGTGAATAGACATCTGTTCATGCATCAGTTAGTCTACAAAGGACCATAGTTTTATACATAAACCATGATTTTATTTATTACTCAGCAGTAGGTAGTACTAATAGTGTGCATTAACCTCTAATTATAGAACAAATTTGAAGAAATTTGTGTAAAAAAAAACAAAACAACAATTATTAAAGCCTACAAAAATAACAAAAGGCATATTGGATGTTTGACTGATAACCCCAGTTGTGAGCCTGGACTGTACTAAATGTGGCATAAACCTAAAAACCTGGTATTTGAAGCAAATGAACCTTTTTCACTGTACTAGACTAGTGTAATTGCATGCAAAAGTTTGGGCACCCCAGTCAAATAATGTTCAGATAAGTCAAATAAGTACACATCCTCTACAGAGAATACTAAAATGCACAAATACTGCTTATTGTTTGATTTAATGTATTCAAAACATGCAGGAATAGTGGCCTGTGCAAAAGTTATGGCATATTTTATATTATTTATTATTATTTTTTCCCAATATGTCAAACATAAATAGAAATTGTACAATAAAGTTTAAGGACACTGCCTCTGTAGGAGTGTGTTAACTTACTTTTACTTTGGAAAAACAACAATACTTGAAGTTATTCCTACTTCATATACGACTATAGTAAAAAACTTGACAGGGACATCATTACTCCTCAGTGAATCTACTCATGATTCAGTGTACGGGGCTTTAGCAGACCTGAGTTGTGCAGGTTGATGCTGTTCAGGTTGGGGAAGAGGCGCTGCAGCGAGTCTTCAGCCTCGTGGATGGACGAGAGCGAGTTGTTGGCCAGGATGAGCGAGGCCAGGCTGGGGTACATGAGGCCCAGCTTGCGCACCTCGCCCCACTGCTGCAGCTGATTATCGGTGATGTGCAGCAGGCGTAGGGACGAGCAGGCCACCGGAGACAAGCTCACACAGTTGTACTCGTTCAGACACAGGAAGAGCTCCTCCAGTCTGCGGCAGAGATAAAGGGGCGGTGAATGTGAACAGGAAAGACACACACACTGTCAAGCTCACACACACACATGTGCACTATTCTGATGAGGAGAGATAAATATACAGCTTGTGTCAAAAAGACTCTCGCACACTTACTATCGCACATAGACAGACACACAAAAAACATGCCCATGCAAGCAATCGGACTCACTCTGGCATGCTGATGAGGCAGTACACTAGAGGGGTGTCTTAACACTTTAATGACGTTATTATCATCGTCATTTTGCGTTACACCCCATTCACACTACATGACTAGTTATAAACAACTTCCTACAGCTAGTTAGATAATAAATATACATCCAGTTTACGCTCTCTATCGAAAAGTTTGCCTTTTCTGAACTTATTTTGATGTCAAAGATTTCAAAAATATGAAAATACAGACAAAGATGCTTCTTTTTTTACAGGAAACAAGACAATATCAGTTCATAGTGACTTATTAGTATGAATGTTTTATCTGTTGAATGTGAAAATCTGTACTTGTAACAGCCATTCAGAGTAATTTGTTGTAAAACAGTTCATTTTAGGTAAACTGACTACATTCTCTATAAAAGAGGTCATTAATAGGTGAACTGTGGTCCAGGTCTGGACCCAGATGTGGTCCAATGTGAACCCAAAGCAATAAACTATTGAGAATTTAATGTTGTCAGTGTTTATTTTAAGTGGCGCAACTTTTCTTGTCTTTACGGTATATGGGTTTTGCGGCGCAGTAAACTCACAGACCAATCACGTGCATTGTAAGATTATCAACAGCGCTCCTCAGCCAATCAGATTTGTGCAGATTCAGAAGTGCAGCACACAGGCGAGGTACGAGGTAAAGTGAGTCAGAGAGTAAAGTGAGTCAGAGAATAAAGTGAGTCAGAGAATAAAGTGAGTCAGAGAATAAAGCAAGTCAGAGAATAAAGGGAGTCGGAGAATAAAGGGAGTCGGAGAATAAAGTGAGTCAGAGAATAAAGCGAGTCGGAGAATAAAGCGAGTCAGAGAATAAAGCGGGTCGGAGAGTAAAGTGAGTCAGAGAATAAAGTGAGTCAGAGAATAAAGTGAGTCAGAGAATAAAGCGAGTCGGAGAATAAAGCGAGTCGGAGAATAAAGGGAGTCGGAGAATAAAGGGAGTCGGAGAATAAAGCGAGTCGGAGAATAAAGGGAGTCGGAGAATAAAGCGAGTCGGAGAATAAAGCGAGTCGGAGAATAAAGGGAGTCGGAGAATAAAGGGAGTCGGAGAATAAAGCGAGTCGGAGAATAAAGCGAGTCGGAGAATAAAGCGAGTCGGAGAATAAAGGGAGTCGGAGAATAAAGGGAGTCGGAGAATAAAGCGAGTCGGAGAATAAAGGGAGTCGGAGAATAAAGGGAGTCGGAGAATAAAGCGAGTCGGAGAATAAAGGGAGTCGGAGAATAAAGGGAGTCGGAGAATAAAGCGAGTCGGAGAATAAAGGGAGTCGGAGAATAAAGGGAGTCGGAGAATAAAGGGAGTCGGAGAATAAAGGGAGTCGGAGAATAAAGCGAGTCGGAGAATAAAGCGAGTCGGAGAATAAAGCGAGTCGGAGAATAAAGCGAGTCGGAGAATAAAGCGGGTCGGAGAGTAAAGCGAGTCAGAGAATAAAGCGAGTCGGAGAATAAAGCGAGTCGGAGAATAAAGCGAGTCGGAGAATAAAGGGAGTCGGAGAATAAAGGGAGTCGGAGAATAAAGGGAGTCGGAGAATAAAGGGAGTCGGAGAATAAAGCGAGTCGGAGAATAAAGCGAGTCGGAGAATAAAGGGAGTCGGAGAATAAAGCGAGTCGGAGAATAAAGCGAGTCGGAGAAAGAATAACGTGCTCTAAAAAAGAAAAGTGTTTAACCAGTAATGGAGAGACGTATAGGTTTATTCTTCCAGGTGGGTCCAAACCAATGTTTTATTTACTTTTTTTAAACACTTTAAGATGCACTTTTTTTCAAAATCATTCTGTTTTTGTTTAATGTAGCCTTAAAGTGAGGAAATTTATTTGAAGTTTTATAAATAACTCATTCAGTTCAGCATTTAAACAGTAAATATTGTTGAAATATACTGAACAGTATTTGTAATTTGTTTGTCGTTCAGTTGCTGATGGTATAAGATGCTGGTACTAGACAACTACATTATACAGGATACGGAACTGAATCATAACACAAGTTAGAAATGATGACGGTTCGGACCTTGGCCTGAGGAAGTCTCCTCTAACTGGACCTTACTGACTCTAATTAAATACCCCTGCTCTATAAGTAATAAATAATGAATTAAATAAAAAAATTGTATGCTATCTTGCCTTAGAACCTCTCTGCTTTAGGCCAAAACTCTACAACAGAATACCAAAAACACACTGTTTCAACAAGAGCTTTGTCCCACAAGCCATCAGACTATTAAACTCCAACTAACAGCAAACACAGCACACTGGCCTTTCAGGACTGTTCTACACAACACACTCCACAACACACAGACCTCTCAGGACTCTCAGAACTGTTCTACACAACACACTCCACAATATTCAACACACCAGACAACCAGGACTGTTACACACTCACACACACACACTGTCTAAACACAGTATTATATTTATTATATGTATCTTCAACACTATCATCTGTGTAATATTTTAAGCTAGCTCTGAGCACTTTATAAATGTTCACTACTATCATGTTTACACTTCTTGTTAAATGTGAAATCATACCATCACTGTAAACAGTGTACAACTGTATATAATATGCAATTCTTCTATACATCTAGATTTTTATCCTCACGTTTTTATCCTGTCTCTATATTTATTTATTTATTTATTTATTTATTTATTTATTTATTTATTTATATTTTATGTCTATCATGCTGTCTAATGGTTACTACCCCAATTTCATCCAGCTGTGCAAGTTCACTTTGACTTTGACCTCAGGCATCAGTCAAAGTGTATGTGACCATTTCACATAGTGGCTTTTAGTGTCATTGAACTTTTCGGATATCTGGTTCCTGTCATCGTCACTGTGAACAATTCTGATTTGGCATGTTTATCTAGAATAACGTATTGTTTACTTATTCTAATGTAAACTCAGTCATCAACCCATACATTCTTATTTCTCAAGACCTTCGTACAGTGTAGTACGTATACACTTACTCAGGGATCTCCTGTGTGAGTGTGTGTACCATGTTCCAGGCGACGTGTGTGTTGTTGAGCACGAGCCGGCGTAGGCCTGAGAATGCTTCAGCAGATCCTGAATCCAGGCTGGAGCCCTTCAGAGGATTCATACTGAGATTCAGAAAGTCCAGGTGAGGGATGTTAGACAGGATCTTGCTTATCTGCAAAGAAACACACGCATCACTGTGTGTGAATCACTGAATCACTGGGATTCATGTAATAACAAAACAAAGAGCCTTCAAACGCTAAAAGGATGGCACAGTAGGTAAAGCACTCATGAATTTCTGGGGGTGGGGGGCTGCAAATTAATTTGACAAATCTTCTGTGGGGGCAAAAACTTGCGAGGCTACAGCTTGCATGCAATGATAGCACCAAAAATAGCAGCAAATTTCATATATAAAACTCTAATATAGTACCTGCTCTGCGGGGGTCCTGATCTCTGAAGAACAGATTAAATGTGGGTACAAAGAAACATATTCAGGTTGTGTGAATGGCAAAAAACCTCAGGCTAACAAACCACTGGAGCCTCCTCCCCTCCCATCACCAGCCAGCTCTCCTGTCCATTTGTGTCTACTGCTACACCCTCAGTTACATCACTGTGCCATCCAGATGCACCAGCATTGAGATAGGATGGGACTGTTTCAGCTCACGCCCACTTTACATAAAGACTCAGTCATAGACTTCCTCAGTCAGAGACTACCTCAGTCAGAGACTACCTCAGTCAGAGACTGCCTCTACCAGTGCAGCTTCTAAAGCTTTGCTACCCAGATTTCAAACAGAGACTCTTTTCTTTGGTATTTAGTTTATTAAACTGTAAACACTGTTTGATCAGAGGAGGATGGGTCTCCTCTTGAGAGTCTTGGTTCCTCCCAAGGTTTCTTCCTCCTGCCTGAGGGAGTTTTTCTTGCCACTGTTGCCTCTGGCTTGCTCACTGGGGGATATATATGTTGTAAACTTCTGTAAAGCTGCTTTGTGACAACATTGTTGTAAACACAAATAAACTTGAATTAAATTAAACTAATATATAGTCGCTGTCCAATGAAAAATATGTATCTCCATTTTTGTTGACTTTGTTTTCTACATTATTTTAACACGCCAATGGTTGTTTACATTGTGTGAATACTTTGTGATGACTGGACCAATAGAAGTGCTCCAAAACAGCTTGGAGCCTTCTGGTTCCATTGACTTACATTGAAAGTAAAGTATGTTTTTGGTCTCTCCTGTAAAGTTGCAATTTTGGAGATACTTGTTTTTCATTGGACAGCAACGATATATATATTGCAACCATGATACACAAAGTGGAATTCCACCAATTTTTTAAAATATCTGCATAATTACATCATTAAGCTGTAAACAAAGTCACCCAGAGTGGTTTGGTGTGAAGTTCTTCCTATTAAGCACACTTATAGAGTCAGAAGCGTTCACAGTGGTGGTAATAGGAAGGAGAGGTCTTAAGAGTTTAATGTCTCTAAAAGAACCCTCAATTATTAAATAAACTGACTATCAATACACTACCTGCTGCTAAAGACCTAGTTTTTCAATAGTTTTGAGTTTTGATAATTCCCAAAGGACACTTAATATTTCATATCACAACTTATAGGTGTAGGTTCACTGGTTTTTTGGACAGTAAATAAAACAGCTATATTTGCATTGCAGACATTGTGACCCCTGGACCTCAACATCACCTCTGTAAAGAATCAGGGACACTGGCACTAGGGGCACTACTGTGCTATAACAAAAGAGGTACTGTAGAAATGTCATACAATCCCAGCCACATTAGGTCCCTGGAATCATGTTGTGGCAGCGAACACTTTAAAGAAATGAGCACACAGACACGTTCGACCTGAGCAGGCGAGAGCTGTGTCACATGTTCATCTCCCAGAGGGACAAACGAAGTGAATACAGGCAAACATGTACATTCAGGGTTCCAGCCAACAGCAACAGCTGTGTACCATGACAAAAGTCTTCAGTGCTCTTTAAAAATAAGTAAACTCGCTTTAGGAGCAGAATCAGAACTTTTAGTTGTGTCAACTCCAAAATCCCACCTCATTTGTGTCCTGTAACTCTTAAACGCATTCACACACCTCTAAAAGTGGTGGAGCAAAATCTGTATCTTTAAAAAACAAAAAGAGGTAAAAAAAAAAGGAAAACAAGAGCCTTGCTAGTAAAGAGACTGTGACTGACCAAAGACTAGACACTAGACTACTGACCATAATCTTAATAAAACTTTTTCAAGATTATATATACAGCAGCGTTATTGTAGCTTTATAATGTCATTTTAATTTGTTTTTATTTAGTTTTTCATTGCTACTATTTTTTTTATTTCAGTTTAGTGTAACTGAATGGCACATTAATAGTTGTAGTTTTGTTTTTTTATTTTCTGAAAAGTAATAGTTCTTGTTTTGTCGCTATTTAGTTACAGTTCTAGTTTTTATTTAATAGTAGTATGATGATTGATGTTATAGTATGTATTTAAATGGAATAGAATAACATGAACACAACAGTTAACTGAGCTCAGTTCATGTCCAGGTTTGCTTAAACACAGTCAATATAGAAGCAATCTAAATTTTCATTCATGTTCTGAAAAAGTTACTTCCAAACTGCAATTAAAGATTCGATTTAGATGATTTTATCTGTTTTATTTTGTTACACATATCATTTGATTTACTGCTAGTTCATTTAGTAACTATTTTAGTTAACTATACAATCCTTATTATAACTATACATATCCTATCTGAACTGGTTTTAACTGGTCTGATTTAAACTGCACCTTACACTCACTGTACTGTCAGAATACTGTTTACATTCAGTACTCACACAAAACATTATTGTTTACATTTGTTACTTGCAACTTGCACTTTATGGCTGCTGCTCTTCATACTTGCACATAAAAGCACACATAACCTTTATTTTTTATTCTTTAACTATAAAAATACTTTTATCTACGTCAACTTATATTGTTATACTTTGTATATTTTGTATATATATGTATATGTTTTGTATATATATTGTTTATTTATTTCTTTTATTTGTTATCTTTATCTATTGGTGAATGGAGGAGCAGCAAAGTAAGAATTTCATTGTACAGTGTAACTGTCTGTTCTGACATGACAATAAAACTCTTGAATCTTGAATCTTGAATCCCTCATGTACACTTGTATGCACAGGTTTGGACACCCCTGGTCACATATTTAGTTGATCTTCTAAGTGAGAATAAGTACAAATCCTCTACAGAGAACACACTGAAATGTGACATTTTCTGCTAATTTTAGTGGGCCTATTTAAAAAACAATAAACTTTTGCATACAACTGTGCATTTCATGCCTGTAATAAAACTTATTTATAAACAATGCCAGTGTTTAAGCTGCTTTCACACATTTTCTTTTACTTGGGAATGTAATAATAATGGAACAGGAAGTCAAAGCCTCAGTACTGAGTGTGCAGAGTTCTCCTGTTTTAACCCAGATAGCAAACATCAGTCTTAGTTTAGTGAAGTACCAGTAATAAACACTAAAACTGATATTTAGTAAATTCCACATAGTGTTGTAACAAAGTGGATTATTTTGTATATAACAGTAAGAACCTTTTTAGCAGTAAAACTGTCACTAAGCAAAAATGGTGGGGCGTCACCCCAGTACTTAGAAGTAGTAGGTCAGTACCAGTAGTAGGTCAAGTGCCCACTTTCCCCCATGGCTCCAGCAGCCATGCACTTGTACTAATGTACAAATATACTGATGTCTCAATACACATAGAACAACTAACCACAAATAAATAGCCATTTGTACAGGTATCCCCAAGTTTAATAAAAAAGCAAATATTACATTTTTTATGAACTTCATGACCAATGTGGACAAAACAAAGGTTATTTAATAGAAGACTGCATAAAGAATTTAGCTTAGCTTCGTCTCATTAGACTAAAGTGTTCTTTAAAACAGGAGGCACATTTCCCCTCACACGTCTGAGATAAACATTGTTAAAGTTTCTAAACATTCCATTCACCAACTGATTTACATTTATCCAGTGTATTTAGCTCTGTCCAATATAATCAAAGTTCTAAGGAGTGTTTAAGCCCTGAGTGTGTTGTGAACAAGATGCAGTAAAGAGCAGCCAATCAGAACAAAGCTCATTAACATATCTCAGTCTTACGAGCTAACACTGTAACACAAACAGTCGGTTTAATTCTAAGAGAGAAGGAGAGGTTGGAAAATGGTCATGTAATGAATTAAATTAATGTGAGAAGTAAACACTACACTGTGAATGTAAAAAGGCTATGGGGTGTTTAAAAGAGTTGATGCTAAGATACTTCAGCTTTTCAGTTTTATAAAAGTAACCCTTTTATTTATAAGTGAGGAGATGATTATTAAATTAGCTATTTATAGCAATAGTGGCAAATCAGAGAACTGTAAAAGAAGAGGGTTGTGGTGGGAAACCTGCTCAGAAAACTCTTTTAGAGAACTGTGCTATGATTTATAATGACAAGAGTCAGGATGTCAATTTCACATCTCGTCGGAAGAAAGGCACCTTTAACAGTGCTGTGCCCTGTTACGGGACTGAGACATCAGAACACTAACAGAATGAGCACCCCCCAGTGGCATCACAGGCACCTCCTCTAGCAACAACTCAAACAATCACACAGGTTCCATCTGAGTATTATTCAAACAGGAGCACATAAACTGTGTTGCCATGAACAGAAATTCACATATACCAACATTATGCACCAATCATGGACACAATTACCAACTCAAAATGTTCCTGAGGCTTGGTTTAGCTGTTTTCTGAGGACTAAGCCTGTTTACAGCAATTACATGAACCATTTTTGAGGAGTAACCAGATAGTGAGCTTGATATATGATGCCTCTATGCGGTCACAGACGAACACTGGTCTCACCTCTGCCCAGTCTTTGAACTGGTTGTGAGACAGGTCCAACTCCACCACATGAGAGCAGAAGGTGGCCACCTCCTCTTCATCTCCAGCGTGACTGATTCCACAACCATCCAAAACCAACACACTGGGCAGATTCAGACGATCTGACACATACAAATGAAACAAACAATGTATTTCTGGACTTCTAACGTACAGACATCTTACAGCATTCAGCAAACTTGTAGTTTTAGTTTTTAATTTCTTGACGAGCTGAAGGTATGTCAGAAAATCAGACATGACAATTTATGAAATCCATACAGTTGCATGACATAAACAGCTTGACAGCAACCAGACACCACCAGTGACAACCAGTCACAATGGCACCACAACTTTGAAAAACTGATATTATTTAAAGCAGCAGTTTGTCAAAAAAAAAAACCCACACAATTTACCCCTTACCCTGCATGCAGTCGACCACCCAAGACATGTTTTTTGCACAACCCTATGCTGCATTTGTAAAAACAATACCACAAAAAATTAAAAAATAGCTTGCTAATAATATTTTAGCTACATTTTGTGTGTTTGTCCAAAACTATAGTATGCCATACAGTGACAGAAACCACATAAACGTGTGAGATTACTTAAAAACTTACAACTTAAATGGACTGTTTTACCATTATTTCGATTGTATTACTAATCATATTAGCATGTAAGTTTTGGGGATTTGGAGACCTCTCTGGTGAAAATGTGTAACTGCATGTACAGTTAATTGTGCCTCTAATGCATCTGATGATTGCGAGTGCACTGGGAGAATATTCAAACAGAGCTCAAAACTTGGCGAGGGACGTGTCTTTGGCCATCGTCATCATTTCTTCAGCGACATAATGTTGATTTTGCATTTGAACCTTAAACATTGAACCAGACCTTCTTTCTGCGCCTGTGCATGTGATGTTAAAGCATGAAGTTGTCTAATGATATCAGAAGAACTCCCACAAGATGCCTGACTTTTAATGTCTATTGTGGGCGTTACAGTGTGACACAGAGACACACAAACACTATCAAATAATCTTACATAGTACGATTCATTATTCATATATATCAATTATATATCAATTTGTTTTCCAGTAATCTTCCATTAAAACATAACATCTATTGAGGTTTGATAGTGACATGCACCAGCAGGTAGAAAGAAAACAATATTAATCAATATTAATATATTAATGCTAATATATCAATCAATATTATGTTAACTGATAATATGCATTAGTTGTGTTAATTCATAGAATGACTATTACTTTACCCTCATAGCTCTAGCACAACACTAAAGAAGCAAACCAGGGACACCGAAACATGTTGGCAGATGGATAATTATCAGAAATGGTTTGACTGTCTTAGCCAGATGTATCTCACCTTTGACAGGTGAACCCTGAGGACTGGTGCGGATCACCACACCGACGCCCGGCCCTCGGCAGTATGGGAAGTTGTCTGGGCTGTATTTCTCACTGATGACCTGCACTAGAGTGCGTCCTGCTTCGTCCTCACAGTCCATTTGTCCTCTTCCCCTCACTCTTCCAACTGGACAAAGAACAAAGCAGCACTAACCACAAACAACAGCAGTGCTGGACACGTTACGGTGGACTTGTTACCCAGTGATTTAGTTGACATTTTAAAGGGGGCTGTATTTTAGGAGGCCGTGTCTATTATAAGAGGCTTCCTTATCACAAGGGTGCAAAGGTCAAGAGTGGAAGATCCCAGAATAGTGAGGCAGTGTAAGGACAGGTGTGGCATAAAAGACCTATTTCTGACAATATGGTTAGTTTGGAAGCGCTTTAACTAACAATATGAGGGAAAAAATAGAAATAAACTTATAAAACAACACATTAATATTGCTCTACTTTATGAATAGGATAATATTAGCCAACCCTTTAAACTAAATGGACCTGCCTGATGGCCCACGCTTCATTCTTCTCTCAGTTAACAATATCATATACATATTATTTTCATGATAGTTACCAGGTGATGTCTACACTGTCTACAAACGCAGTCGTTCAGGGGGTCTTTTTGTGGTTAAATTGTTCTTCTAGTAGGTTCAAAAATGGCTCTTTAAAGACCCTTGAACAAAATGGTTTACTAAAACAGCTTCTGTTCTGTTGCAGGTCACAGACCCTGTTTTGGTACTGCATAGGATTTACTGAATGAAAGTCTAAGATCCATGTAAGATTAGGGCTGCCATGATTAATCAGTTTAATGGAAATACTCAATAAAAAACAGATAGTCTTGCTATTTTTTTCTACTTTTATTAATCAGCAATATAATCAATTGATAACAGGACTACTATTAAATGTCATAGTGACTGTTACTATTGATTAAAACGGTCCTGACTGGACTTAGTTACCTCACGGGCTGAAGGTCCTGCTGCAGTCCAGCTCTGGACACCAAAAGGCTGCACACAACTTCGGTGCTCTGTGCTTGAGGCCCCCAGTCGTCCAGAGGGAGGCGGAACCCAGGCATTCAGGCAGGGATGAAGCCTAAATCTGGTTCCGAGGCCTTTCCGGGTCTGGGGCTGGGTTTCCCCACACAAGCCCTGCACTCGCAAACGGCAACAAAGCAGAAAAGGGGAGAAAGAGATAGAGGAAGACAGAGGGATAAAGAGAAAGAGAGAGACTGAGCATGTGACATGAAACGCTAACAGTGACAGAATGGCCATTCTTCTCCACTATTGTGACATCAGCACAATGAGGTAACATTAGCGTCGGAAAGAAACGGACTGGCCTTGAAATCAGATCCTACAACACTTTCGCCCGACTCCCATATGCTGCTAGAGACGCAATATCTACCAGCCTGAAGGCTGACGCTGAGAAAAGTGATGAGCTTACTTGATTGGATTGTGTGCATCAGTTCTATTTATATGTATTTATTAGATGGAACTTGTGTGCACGTTTACGTCAAACCTGTAAAGGGTGCGCAGTGACGTTGGAATTATATGAGATATAAAAATCTGATGTTGAGGTTTGCACCTAAAAAACTCCCGGCACTGGGATCAGCCCACAGTTCCCATATCCCCAAAACTGAATGCACTGCTTTTTCATGTGGACATGCATGTATGTAAGTATTACAATTAAAAAATGTTTTAAAAAATCAAATAAAATATGTATGTGTCTAAATCTAAGTCGAACTTTTCATCTCGCTCACCAGAGTGATTTGAATTGACAAGTAAAAGCTGAAACGGAAGCTTGGTTTAATGGATACACTGCTCTTTCTGTGTTCGTGTGCTTTTGTGCAGACAGAAAGGCCAAGAATAAATCAGTCTGGCTTGAAATGTCAACCACGGTAATGACAGCCTCAGAGTCATAATCAAAACTGCAGGGCTGATATTTGGTCGTGGCAAGGTTAGTTTTGAAAGGTGACCTGTGGGCTGAAAAATAAAACAGTGCTTGTGTTCACTCTTGTAACTTTATCGTTATAGCACGTCTCCGATTTGGAAGTTTTGACTGCCTAAGCAGTTTTTCTGCATGATTCACATCATTCTATGGAAAAAATCAGAACAGTCAGTTTAATGCCTTTAAAGTCTACCGTATAGAAAAATACTATTCAAAATGTTGATGTGTATGAATATATGGACTCATACCTAAAACTTTGTTTTACTATTATTTCAAAATAAGTTTTTAGCCTGAAACATCATTTTTAAATACACTCATGGTGGAGAAGTACGAATAAGGTGTTTAGGCCATAATAAGTCCCAGGATTTTACCATCATCACCATTAAATATAAACCTCTACTGCAGCAAACCTCTATAAAACCCACTGCATCACAATAAGTTGAGTTGAGTAATATATCGTAGCTGCCCAATGAAAAATATCCATTTTTGTCAATTTTGAGTTTTCTACATCATTTGAACACGCCAATGGTTTAAAAAAATCTGGTTCCACTGACATCTATTGAAAGTAAAGTAGGTTTTTGGTCTCTCCTGTAAAGCTGCAATTTTGAGATACTTGTTTTTCATTGGACAGTGACGATATATACCTGACTATTAACTGATGAGTTCAAAGTAAATCTTGATGTGAGCGAGAAAATCACCAAACTGTGCTGGATACTAGCTCTCCACAGCCCCAAACTTGGGATTCCAGGAAGCATTGTAACTACACATTCTTATAGAATATGGGACACTCTGTGTCGTATTCACCACCTGCTTTGTGAAGGAGACTTGGCATGCCTTGATTTGATCCACAATAAAGGAGTCTGCTTTATTAGTCTCTGTGCGCCAATTAAGAGGTGCAGAGTGAGCACGGCACGTTGTGGCTCACTGTCAGTTGCAGCTTGGTATCCGGACACCCCTGATAATTATTGAGTCCAGCTACTATAGGATAAACACAGGTGTTCAGCTGCACACACACAGCTTGCATAATCTCGACAGAAAAGCACGGGCAGTAGAACAGGGCGCTCTGGAGCAGCTGCACATGAGTCTAAAGTCATCATGTCCAATGAAGAGGGTCAGCAAGAAGGGTACAAAGCCCCCAGGCTTTGGGCTGTAGAGCAACTGTACTGATTGGAGTGATGGAGCTCAATTTCGATACAGTTGGGATGAGTTGGAGAGATCTCGAACTAATCATCCATCAACCTGACCTTACTAACACTTTTGTGACTGAACACAGTCAAATCCACACAGCAATGTTTCAACAACTATTGTAAAGCCACCAATTATTCCAAACTTGAGATTAAAGTCATTTAAAATTGTTTTGATGTGAAAGGGTGCAGTCTAAATATACTTAGCAATAAGGTTGACTGAGTTGGGAAAAATATCTAAAATTGTGATTTTACTGACTGTGATTCAAATTGCGATTATTTTCAATAAATTAAAGTTCAGGCCTGCTGGTGATGTCACAACACCTGGGTACTTGGTTGCCTCTGATTGGTCTAATTTATCTACAGGCAGTTCACAAGCTCTGTGTTATTATATTTCCTTTCCTTTTTATATGACATTGTTTTTGATAACATTTTTAATAACGTAGGCTAGATTTAAAAATAAGCTCTTCCACAATTTTAATATAAAACCGATTCATGTTTCAGATTTACTTACCAGCTCTTTGCTTCACAACACTGGTAAATGTTTACTGTGCAAATGCAGCCATTTTGTTTACTATCCAAAACCAACAGTGAACCTACGGGTGAGCTTTTACTGTTTATAGTGGAAATACAATGGTCAACGCTGAAATGTTTTTCTCTGATTACTATTTTGCTTAATGGCTTGCATATTTTCCCCAATGCAAAAAAAATAAAATATATAAATGTTAAAACTATTGTAAATGAATGTCTTCAGGCAGCCTGTGTTTTCTGCAAGGTACCATTAAACTACTCAGACGTCTGGTTCCTATCACTGCCACTGTGGACACCTCTGGCTCAGTGAGTTCCTCTAGAACTGTGTGTTTCACCTCAAACCACTCTAAATGACTTACTTTTTTACTTTATGTATCTTTTGTCACCATGTTAACAGTGAAGGGTTAAAGCAAAAACTTTTTTTTTACTTTTGTTTTACTATATGTAAATCTTTCCTCTTCTACACTTGCTGATGCTGGCAAATGTGTGTTGTTGTTCAAATGCCCATGCTTCACTTGTTTGATTATGGGCAGAATGGGTTGCAAAGAAACCCTTCAAATGTTCAACACAGTTTATAATTCTGTTATTTGATTTGTTACAAATGCCCCTTTCAAAATATACTGCTGTCTTTTTAACATCTACTGGTTTATGCTTTATTAAAATCTCCTTAGTGACTCTGCATCCTATTTAAGTCAGTTATTGCAGCTAGAATAATATGCGGTCCTCTCATTACATTAAAGTAGGGACCCCTAAAGTATGGCTCTGTCACTGGAATTTGTTACAGAAAACATTAAAACTGCTGTTCAGGTTCTACTCAGTGACATTTTCAGTAACATTTGTAAATGGTTTATTTCCTGATTTTAACTGCACGGTTCAATGACATTTGAAAATTAGGGGTCAGACGATACAATTTCATTATGATACTTCAGTCACAATATGATATCACTGCTTTTTTGCAATATACATATGTTGTGTTATATTGTGATGTACAGCAAATTATGTTTTCACTGGAAAACTGTGTGCAGCTATAGTCACATATGCATTCACAGCCCTTGACATCCATGTATCGCAGGTTAAGGTGATACCTTGTGTGCCAGTTTGGACAACTAAGCTTAGTTCCAGATTTCTCCTGGACTCCCCAGACATTGCAATTTATTCAATTCCTTCAGCAGCAATCTTGATTTAGCTTATGTAGAAGTACTGAGTAATCAAAGCAGGTGTTAAATGATAGCTACAAATAATACTTGGTTAGCACAAGGAAAAGCTTGGAAAGGGTTAAATAACCACTCTGACATGTTTAAAACCAATAATTACTGTATTAATACTATTTTATACTAGTTTGAGTGTTTTGTTGAGTGAATAAAAGCTTTTTGTCTGGAAAAATTAGCTATTGTTAGGCTGGTGTTGGGAGGAATAATAATAATAATAATAATAATAATAATAATAATAATAATAATAATAATATCTTTCCTGGTGAAATAAAGGTTAAAATCAAAAGAACAGAAAAAAAAACTATATGTTCGAGCAGACTTTACAGCGTAGTGCATGTACGTGCTGTGACAGACGCAGAAAAACAGATAGATTCAGAGAAAAATTATATCGCAGACTAGACTTTGGACGTGTGACGCACGATTTCTGATTCACTCTCTGTTTACGTCGTTTTAAAAGAGTGCACGTGTGAGCTGAGCTGGAATGGCTGTGTTTTTGGGTTTTCTTACATAAAGACGTGACCTATAAACACGAGCAAGGCTCTCGGGGTGTCTGTAAATAGCTCCGTGTTCAGGGTGAACTGAGCAGCAGCTGCGGAATGTTGTTGAATCTCAAACGGGTAGCTGAAGTTAGCTTATTATTCGAATTTCCCGATCCACCTTAAACAGTGCAGCTGCTCCATTTGCCATTACACTATTTAAGGTGGAACGGGGAATTCAAATACGAAGCTAACTTCAGTAAGCAAGCGGTTGAGCTTTTTCACCAATCTGATAGCGAGTGTGACTTTTACGGTAACAAGCCATGACAACGTTGATGTTTTGAATCGGTGCTAAGATTTCAGCTCACTTTAAAACCCACAATATCATCGACCCCGAGTTGAAGCTCGAGTTCAGCAGAACAGTGGATCTTCGTCGTTTGCACCTCTTTGAAGCAAAGCACGGACTTCAAAGTACAGCAAAGTAGAAGCCGAGCGAAACCAGAAACAACCCTCGGTGTCCCGTTTCTTACGACACAAAATGACACCACGACCTTTAGAGGCGATTAAAACGATGAGTTTCTTTATATCAGGTCGAAAACAGCCATAACACAGCGAGTACCATTCGTAACACGCGACGGCGAGACGAGCCAATAGGCGCTCGAGCAGTTGTTTATTTTTGCCCTGACAGGAAGCGAGCGTAAGACGCTGCAAGACCACCACAAACCACCTCTAATTCGGCAAATTACACAATAACACACAATTATAGTCCGCAAAAATGGATTAAATTGGCGTTTTTTCAATCGACACGCTACTGCTCGAATGTTGGCATGTTATAGAATATATATTTAAAATATACGTCCGCGAAAAACAAAAGAAGCGCAAGGGGCAACAAGGCCGTTTATTTTTTGGACATGGCACTTACCACCCGGATCTGATGCCACAAACTGAAATACGGTGTAAGAGTGTGTGAGTGAGCTGAATAGTGTCGGCTGGTCGTGCCGAGCGCTGGTCAGGTCGCTCCGCTTGTTTTTGTTGCTGCTCGGTGTACAGTAGCCAATCAGAGCGCCCGCGTATCTCGGAAGTGACGCAGCACAACAACAGATTACAAATCAAAACGAGGGCTTTTTAAAAATGGTGCCGGTGGGGTTTAAACACGGATGTGGTCATACCTGCCCTGCAAACACAGCTATACTGTGACAAACATACTGAGACAAAGTTATCTCACAACGTACTGACAACGTTATTACAACCTCCTAGAATCCTTCATACGTTCCATCATATCTGCATGGAACTCGTAGTCATAATATCATAAACAACGTTATTCACTAGTGACGTTATTTAATAGTGACGGTATTTAATAGTGACGCTATTTAAAGT
Organism: Megaleporinus macrocephalus; assembly: GCA_021613375.1. Classification (NCBI taxonomy): domain Eukaryota; kingdom Metazoa; phylum Chordata; class Actinopteri; order Characiformes; family Anostomidae; genus Megaleporinus; species Megaleporinus macrocephalus. The sequence goes on from CM038726.1 coordinate 24,028,384, forward strand.
GGCGTTATGTAGTAGTAATATTATTTGATAGTGACGTTATTAACTAGTAACATTATTTGATAGTGACGTTATGTAGTAGTGATGTTTAATAGTGACGTGATGAAGTAGTGATGTTTAATAGTGACGTTATTAAGTAGTAATATTATTTGATAGTGACGTTATTAAGTAGTAACATTATTTGATAGTGACGTTATTAAGTAGTAACATTATTTGATAGTGACGTTATTTAGTAGTAATATTATTTGATAGTGACGTTATTAAGTAGTAACATTATTTGATAGTGACGTTATTTAGTAGTAATATTATTTGATAGTGACATTATTTAGTAGTAATATTATTTGATAGTGACGTTATTAAGTAGTAACATTATTTGATAGTGACGTTATTTAGTAGTAATATTATTTGATAGTGAAGTTATTAAGTAGTAACATTATTTGATAGTGACGTTATTAAGTAGTAACATTATTTGATAGTGACGTTATTAAGTAGTAACATTATTTGATAGTGACGTTATTAAGTAGTAACATTATTTGATAATGACGTTATTAAGCAGTAACATTATTTGATAGTGAAGTTATTAAGTAGTAACATTATTTGATAGTGACGTTATTAAGTAGTAACATTATTTGATAGTGACGTTATTTAGTAGTAATATTATTTAATAGTGAAGTTATTTAGTAGTAACATTATTTGATAATGACGTTATTAAGTAGTAACATTATTTGATAGTGACGTTATTAAGTAGTAACATTATTTGATAGTGACGTTATTAAGTAGTAACATTATTTGATAGTGACGTTATTAAGTAGTAACATTATTTGATAATGACGTTATTAAGTAGTAACATTATTTGATAGTGACTTTATTAAGTAGTAACATTATTTGATAGTGACGTTATTAAGTAGTAACATTATTTGATAATGACGTTATGTAGTAGTGATGTTTAATAGTGACGTTATTAAGTAGTAACATTATTTGATATTGACGTTTTTAAGTACTAACATTATTTGATAGTGACGTTATTAAGTAGTAACATTATTTGATAGTGACGTTATTAAGTAGTAACATTATTTGATAGTGACGTTATTAAGTAGTAACATTATTTGATAGTGACGTTATTAAGTAGTAACATTATTTGATAGTGACGTTATTAAGTAGTAACATTATTTGATAATGACGTTATGTAGTAGTGATGTTTAATAGTGACGTTATTAAGTAGTAACATTATTTGATAGTGACGTTATTAAGTAGTAACATTATTTGATAGTGACGTTATTAAGCAGTAACATTATTTGATAGTGAAGTTATTTAGTAGTAACATTATTTGATAGTGACGTTATTAAGCAGTAACATTATTTGATAGTGAAGTTATTTAGTAGTAACATTATTTGATAGTGACGTTATGTAGTAGTGAAGTTTAATAGTGACGTTATTAAGTAGTAACATTATTTGATAGTGATGTTAAGTAGTAACATTATTTGATAGTGATGTTATTAAGTACTAACATTATTTGATAGTGATGTTATTAAGTAGTAACATTATTTAATAGTGACGTTATGTAGTAGGCATGTTTAATAGTGACATTATTTAGTAGTAACATTATTTGATAGTGACGTTATGTAGTAGGGATGTTTAATAGTGACGTTATTTAGTAGTAACATTATTTGATTCTATTGGTCCAGCTACTGCATTCAAATCATATAGAAAAATAAAAGCTGACAAAAACAGATTCATGTTTTTTTTGGACAGTGATGATATTTTACCTCTTACAGGGTAGCCCACTGATTTTTTTAAAAAATTCTACAGAATTCCACACAATTAATTAGTCTTCTTTCTTACATTGTTGCTACAACGTTGTCAAAAGGTGGTGATTTTTACATTGTCTCAACAGGGTTGTCACTAAATTTCATTGTTTTAAGTATTATGATTATCGGATGGCAACAAATTCAATGGAGTTTCATGAAAAAATAAAGGAATTTCTGAAGAATTGCAGGAAATGGAGCTACATGTTTTTCTTTGGACAGCAACAATATTTTACATCTTAAAAGAGTAGTTTCATGGAAATTCTCGGTTACAGAGTCAGAATTGTTCACAGTCGTGGGTATAGGAACCAGAAGTCCACCTCAGAGAAAGACTGCATGTGATGGTCCCTGATGTCCGAGACATTATTTTATTATAGTTTTATTATAGTTTATTATATAGTGTGTTAAAAGGCAAAGAAAATGTAGCATTTTAGACTCACACTATTTTACCTTATCAGCTTGTTATAAACCCAGAAGGCACTGATCAATGTGTGGTGTACATAAAACATTTGTGTTGACGCCTGATTCCTTTTACTACGACTATAAAGAAATTATTAAATCAGTAATGATGCAATATAATAAATATTTCACACCAGAGTACCCCGACTACCTTTTTATCTCTACAATTGAAATACAGAGAAAATACAGAAACAAAGTGATTTACTGATTAGTGTCACATTTGTGTCCCATTTGGATCACATGTAAAAATAAGATTAAGTACCAATATAAATGTCTCATTATTTTCATGACTCATCTGTTACAGGTTTCTTTTAACTCTGTCTTGTTACCTAAAGACATGAAAACACAATGAAATATGTGGAATATTCCACTAGCCCCATCTTCAACAAGCACTATCTGAATTTCCTGAGGATTTTTTTTGTCTTTGTCTTCAATTATATTGTGATATTTACTAAACTGTACTATATTAAACATTCAACCCTGTTATCCAAAGTACAGACTGAAAATCATTGTTAAAATTTTAATGGCCACAATCCTCTCATATCATTAGCATGGATGCTAGTTAAACAAAAAGTGTGTATTTGGTAATTATATGCTAAAACTCACTAAAGTTTCATTTTTAGATGGGCTCAATGGCATCCCAATCTCGGATTCACTCTGAAGACTTCCAGTTACTGGTTTTGTTGTATCTGTAGACTAATGAGTGAATCTGCTCATTATTTATGCTTCTTAGTTTTATTGAAAACACAAGAAGTCTTTCAACACTGGAGACCGCACCACTCAATCTTTGAAGTGAGTCACTGTGTGCAGTTGGTGACATCAAGGCAAACATGTCGGCCTGGGCTTTCTTCAGCTGACCTTTGTTCTTTTTAGATACTCACTGTCACCTGATGGACTAACAATTTCCATAAAAACAATCTTAAAACCGTGTGCAGGCTGAAAACTCAGTGTTGTACTGAAAAGACACTCACCGTCACCTGATGCACTTAAAATTTCCATAAAAACAATCTTAAAACTGTCTTGAAGTTGAAAACTCTGTGTTGTACTGAAAAGATACTCACCGTCACCTGATGTACTAACAATTTCCATAAAACAATCTTAAAAACGTGTGCAGGCTAAAAAACTCTTGTACTGTGTGGTACTGAGTGTTGTACTGAATTATCTCTTACAGTGGTTTAAGCCACCTTTTGATCTCTAGTGTCAGATTAAGGCAACTGTAGATTTTGCCTGCAGATGTACTGTAGCACTGTCTACAGTCTAATAATATAGATGTTGGTGTGTTTCTCTTTTTTATGTTTTTTAGAATACATTTTGAGAAAAAAAGTATATTGTACAAGTAAATATATCATTCCCCGAAGCAGAATCAATGTAAACCTGTCCTTAAAGATACAACATAGCCTGTAAGGTCCAACTGATAAGCTAAAAAATGTTTAAATATATTTTGAAGTTACACTGTGTTTACCTTTGCCAGGGAAAGTGCTTGTTTTGGGCATTTCATTCCCTGTACACAGTAGAATTATGTTACCTGACTAAAGCTTAGTGGCCTCTCACACTGTATTTATTTTAAGTTCACTGCTTAGTGGGTACATTAAAAACTGTCAAACACGGAAGTGCTGAAATGTCAGTGCTGGGACTCATAATTATGGCTTAAAAAACTTCATCTAAACATTTCCCTGGAGAGAACAACTCACTTAAAGAGGAATCCCACCAGTTTTTTAACTGACAACCAGCTTATTTAAATTGTTAACATGTATGACATTCACACTGGTTTGATGTGAAATGATCTGTTCTAAAGAAATGTTCACAGTGGTGGTGATAGGAACCAAACATCTCAAGAGTTTAGTGCCTCTAAAATCTTCCACACAGAGAGGTATTACATAAAGTAGTTACAGATACACTTGGGTGACACACTGCTAGGAAAAACATGAATAAAACAGCAGGACTATATTAAAATGGCATAAAAGTTAATATTTTATTTTCCGCATGAATGAAATAACAAATCAGTTCCTTTATTGCTGAACATAAAGACAGAACTGTGTGGATCATATTCTAATCATTCATGGGGTGGTTATATATTTAAATTAAGCAAATTAAATACATTGCTTTTTTTACAGTGCATAATGTTAATCTTAAGAAAAAACATTTCAAACAGACTTATTAGTCTGACTTAATAAACAGATTTATTTAGGCTAGCCCCTCTATAGGTAATGCATGAGTCAAATGATTAGCTTGTATAAGGTGCATGTATTCAAATAAAAAAAGGGAATTAGTTTGATAAATGAACATAGCTAACTACATTCTAATAAATAACTTTTCTTTACATCATATAGCCACCTACTTCACAAAACAGTACTGCTAAAGGGACCCCGTGCACATTTACCCACCTGTTTCCTCAGCAAATGAACTTATCATTACACTATTTATTAAATGCGACGTCATTAGACTCTCAATACTATCCTGATGGTGTATTTTTACCTTAAATGATAAGTAACTGGTACTTTATTGACAATCCCTGAATCACTTTCTGTAACTGGGGTAGCCAGAAGGTTGGTCACGCTTCATTTTAGGCCACTCCTTGGCTACAGCTCTGCTATCCTACACTATCCTATCCTTCACTATACAAATGTAGAAATCTAGTGTAGCTGGTAAAGCACAAAATATAAAAACAGCCTAAGATGTGTGTCAAAACTGCAAACTCCCTTCTGTTTGTATTGTCTTCACTTTTAAGCTTTAGGAGTGGTTTGTAGCGCCCTCTGCTGGTGAGTAAATGCAACAGCGCTGGTATGACGTCAAGTTTTTAGAAGGGGCAGGGATTTAGTAGGTGAACGTTATAATATAATATAATATAATATAATATAATATAATATAATATAATATAATATAAGGATGCGTGACTGAAAACAATATTCAGAGTTAATTGGGGTGATACTGTTGGACTTCAGTTGGTAATCTTGGAAAATTTTATTTTTTTCAAAATTCCTTGAACTGCAAACACATTTATTCAGAGCAGTTTGACGTGAAACTTGCAGACTCGATTTCTTTACAGTGGTGGTGATGGGAACCAAGGGTCACCATGTTCACAACATAAAAATACACACACTACCAGTGAACCTACACATGCTTCATATTCAGTTTGATATGCAGTGTCGAGGAAAGAAATATTTTTTACATTATGGACTATTTAGCCTAGTGACAGCCTGTGTGCACCCCTGCACCACTAATAGATTAAAATAAATACATTTTAAGACTAAACATTATTGCAAACCAATCATAATGTAATATGTTGGATATCAGGCATCGTTTCACGTGATACCTTTCTATGAGGGAGGTGGACGTCTGGTTCCTGTCACCACCACTGTGAACAATTCTGACTCTGCAAGTTTCTCTAGAATGGAGCATTTCACATCTACTCACTCTGGATTATTTTGTTTCCATCTTGTGTCCCCCTTTAAGAAGTAAAATATGGAATACCCATTACATCCCATTATATTCCACAGCAGAAGTGTGTAAATAAATAAGCTCTAGCTATAGTGCAGTTTCATGGCCAAATTTGAATTACACTGTTTTTTTAATTGTTAAAGTGAGGCATGCATAGAAGTTTATAGATGCATAGATAATTTTGTCATTTCATAATTTTAGTGTCCTACAAGGGGAAAAGCACACAAAACCTAAACAAAACTTAAACACTTACTCCTCCTACAGTTTTGTGTGTATGTATCTCTATCTAGTATGTATCTCTATCTAGTACAGACAGGTTTAAGTCCAAACTACTTATGCGCTCAAACACTGCTATAAACAAGTGTCAGTGCTGATACCTAGAAAGAAGACAACAAAATATAAGGTTAGACACAGTATAAGTGCAATACCTAGCATGACAGGAATACCTACAGAGAAGAGAATAAATACAACTCGACATACAGTATAAGTGCAATACCTACAGAGAAGAGAATAAATACAACTCGACATACAGTATAAGTGCAATACCTAGCCAGTGCTCCTAGAAGATAAAGAGTTATGCAGCTGCACTTAAGTGCAATTATGATTCATTCCAAAACTATATAAGCCTTCTAAGCAAACCTCACATTACACACACACCATACACAACACATACACACACACACCAGACACACAACACATCCACAAACCATGCACACCACACACAATGTATACAACACGCACTCTCACTACACAAAACCACATATACAAACCAATACACACCACACACAACACATACACACTACACCACAAACACACACACATTGTACACACCACACACGCTACACACCAAACACACCATACACACCATCAATATGAACACACAACACACGCTACACACAACACATACACACACCAGACACACAACACATCCACAAACCATGCACACCACACACAATGTATAACACGCACTCTCACTACACAACACCACATATACAAACCAATACACACACACCACATACAACACATACACACTACACCACTAACACACACACACATTGTACACACCACACACGCTACACACCAAACACACCATCAATATGAACACACAACACATACACACACCAGACACACAACACATACACAAACCATGCAAACCACACACACTGTATATAACACACACTCTCACTACACAACACCACATATACAAACCAATACACACACACACACCACACACAACACATACACACTACACCACATACACACACACACATTGCATACACCACACACGCTACACACCAAACACACCATCAATATGAACACACAACACACGCTACACACCACACACAACACATACACACACCAGACACACAACACATCCACAAACCATGCACACCACACACAATGTATAACACGCACTCTCACTACACAACACCACATATACAAACCAATACATACACACACCACACACAACACATACACACTACACCACAAACACACACACACATTGTACACACCACACACGCTACACACCAAACATACCATCAATATGAACACACCACACACGCTACACACCACACACACCATCAATATAAACACACAACACATACACACACCAGACACACAACACATCTACAAACCATGCACACCACACACACTGTATATAACACACACCCTCACTACACACCACCACATATTCAATCCAATACACACACACCACAAACACAGTGTACACACCACACACAACACACACACACACACACACACTACACCATAAACACATTGTACACACCACACCCTCATTTCACAGACACACACCATCAATATGAACATACAACACACACCACTCACACTACACACACTGTATAAACACACACAATACCACGCACAGGCATTCTCATCAGCGGGCTTTTTTAAGACAATTTAAAGTTTGTTCAGGAACTTTCCCCTTTTAGTTTTATTCATAATTGGTGGTTCAGTAAACCAGCCTGCCCCAGTATGATGTCCTGACCTCTCTGGTTAGCTCTGAGAGCTGCAGATGTCCAGCAGCTGGGTTGTAGCCCTGCAGGCTGGAGTGCTCAGTTATATTTGCTCAGAATCAGCAGCACCACCATCACCAGCGTCCCTCCTCACAGACTGAAGCGACGGTAACACTGGAAAGCTCTGCCTGCCTAGACCCACAAAACGGCACACGGACACCGCGAATTCCTGGTTTAAGGTAACAACAGATGTTTTCATTTACTGCGATTGGGCTATTGCTGCTGTTCGTCCTTATACGGGACCACCTTTGCTGGTAGGCTCGTTCACGCGTCCTGCTGCTGCGCACTCCCGCGTCCTTCCCCACCCTGTGCTAGTGTAAGTTGCTAAGAGAGGTTGCTGACCTAAAACGAACAAACTGACCACAAGGGCGACAAACAGGGCAGCATAAATATTCTTCTTCTCGTCCTCTCTGCTGCCTTCGAGCACTGTTTGTGGAGGGGTGGTGAAAGGGTGGAGGAATGCAGATTAAAAACAAAGTCCTTCAGGTTCCTCTCAGAAAATACTTGTTAGCCTGCAGTGCAGCTAACGTGAAAACAGGACGCATATATCGCAACTCATAACGTTTATGAAATCACAATATATTTGTAATTCTCTCTATTTTTAATAACTAGGCTTTAATCGGCCTGTATTACTGCTGCCGGACCAGTAGGGTGTGTACTCAGGCTGTGCTGAAGACACTATACCCGCCATGACGCTGCAGTCTGCAGTAACTACTGGCATCCTTGCAGGTAAGTAGAAATGTTTACAGCCTGTGTTCCTTTAAAGTCTCATTTTTGACCTGCGGGTGATTGGTGGCTGCAAGAAAGGGAATAAAAATCTACATTCTTATCATTTAAGACTCTATATCGTCGCTGTCCAAAGAAAAACTTCAGTATGGCAATTTTACAGCAAAGGCCAAAAATCAACTTTACTTTCAATGTAAGTCAATGGAGCCCGAATGTTGTTTTGGAGCGTTTCTATTGGTCCATTCATCATAACATTTTAACAAAATGCAAATTGTTGCTGTAAAAAAGAAAAAAACACATGTCTCCAAAACGGCATCTGTACAGGTTTTTACTTTCAGTGTAAGTCAATGGAATCAGAATTGTTTTTCATTTTTGGGCTATTTTGAAGCATTTCTATTGGTCCATTCATCATTACATTTTCATACAGTGTAAACAGCAGCTGTCGTGTTCAAATGAAAAATGGGCAGAAATGTTTTTCTTTGGACAGTGACGAAATGGCAGCGACTGTGTTTAAATGATATTGAAAAATAAAAATCATAAAAAATGGAGATACAAAGATGATATATAGTTTTTAAATTCAAATTTAGCTTAATATTTTGTGAACCCTTTACAATTTTGTGAATAAACAGATTGATAGTGTATAGTATAGTTAGTGTACATGTATAGTTAATCATTCATTAGGGCATATAACATTAAATGTCTTTTTTGGCAAAAGTATGGGCTTCCCTAGAATTATTAGTTTGGTAAAAATTTGGCCCTCCAAATGACAGAAAAACCTTACTTAAAATATGTTTAAAATGTGCCATTTTCAACTGGCTGCCTTTAAAAATCAGTTCATCTCTTACTTGCTTAGCTATTTACAGCAACAGAAATTTTGACCACACATCCCCAAACTTTTGTATGGCACTGTTTACTGTCATTCCAAATGTAAAACCTGCTGAACATTCCAAAAAAGTTGGGACAGAAGCATTTATACCACTGTGTTGCTTCATCTAATGTTTTAGCAACACTAATTTAGAGAGACACCAACTGATCCAGGTTTAAAAGTGTCATTTATTTGAGCAATTCTTATGTTATACAAGTCTTCAGGTGTGTAACACTCTGGGCTTTTGTTGTATTTTAAGATTAATATGAAATATTGGGAGTTCTGGACAGCAGACAAGTCAGTCTAGCACCTTCTGGTTTTACAGCTGTGCTGTTGTAATGTGCAGAATGAGGCTTGGTGGGATCACCTTAAAGTAAGTATGGATGTCCCTGAAAAAGGCAGTACTTATATATGGAGTTTGCCCACTACCATTAAGCCTCTACTCATCTGGATATGAAACTGATATGAAAGTTTTGTTTTCTGATAGCTACTATTACTCTGTAACTACTATAAAATCAATATGTACATTCTGTAAAAATAAAAAAACAAGGGTTTACATACAGACTCTTTGCATTTAAGGTTTTAACCATTCTTTGTTATTCTGTAAGCAGCTTTAGTAACCATTTCAAAGTGCTGCCAAACATGGTTTTGTTTGTTTTTATTGCTTCCATGTTTAGTGCTTTTGTCATGCACGATTGGACTGACTGCAGCATCAACAAGCTACCAGAAACCCAGCTTCCTTGATTTTGACTCCTGGTGGTGGAACACTCCTAGAGGCCCTCAGATATTCTCCTGCCTCACCTACATGGAGAAGAATGTGCGGGTAGATTGTGAATTCCCTACGACCGACAAGATCCCAGGGCCGTTCTGCGAGTTCAAACAGGATGGACGCCTCATGGGAACCACCAATCCCAACAATCCCGTCCACCTCATTCCGCCCATAGAGACACGCCGGAGGGCCAATGTCACCCTGGTGCCTCCCAACATCTGCCGCCTCACCTGGATGCCTATGTCAGACGACCGGGCATACACCTACACCTGCCGGGTTTATCAGGGCAGCACCTGGAAGGAGAATAGTATGGCCTTCAACCAAAGTGAGTACAGTGTGTAGTCTTATGCAAAGGTTTGGGCACACCTGGCCAAATGACATTTAGTTGACTTTATGAATAAAAATGATTGTGTATCTGCTGTTATGGCACATTTTATATTTTATGTTAATTATTTTTCAAAATGATAAGCTTAAATAAACAGAGAAAAAGATGTCACAGGTTCTTCCTGTAGTGAATGTGCTAACTTGCAAAAGAAAACAAAAACATGCAATTTGACAGGAGGTGTTCGAATGATTGCACACTTTACATACAAGTTCTGACAGGACCACATGTATTAGTATAGGTGTGAATATGTGTTTGTGTGTGTGTGTGTGTGTGAAGTAGGGGTATAAATCTTGCATCGACCTTAAAAGACTTCAGGGAATGATTCAATACAATATGAACTCTTAAATTCCGCTAACATTGGATTACTCTGATTCCAGGTTATTTAAGAGATACACTGAATGCACAAATTACCAAAAAAACAAAGACTGTAGACACCTATCTCATGAAGTTATGTAAACAGTGGAGACTGTCTAATGGGAAAATACATCAGCAGTATCACTTAGTAGTGGGGTCTTTAGGCCTTTTGCCTCAATCAAGTTGTAAAGAAACTCTGTTGCTGTTGCTTACACCATGAATGATGGTGATATTTACTACAGAAACTCTGGCATTTAGTGATATTGCTTGAGTTAACGAGATGCAGTGCCTAATGCTCACGTTAAACAGTATTTTTTGCACTCTTTGCCACACAAACCCACATATACACACACTAAGGGGCAGTGAGCACATGTGCCCAATGGGCAGCACTGTCGATGAGTAAGGGATTAGGTGCCTTACACAGGACACTTCAGACCTTCTGGTCACCAGGCTGGTTCCCTAACCTCCAGCTAGGACTGCTCCCACAGTCTCTGTGTCTTTGTACGGCATGTGAGCCATTTTGTTTAATATATGTAATAAAATGAAAGCAGAATTTGTATTGGCAGTGTGAGTTTGACAGATGTTTATATTCAGATAGCTACATTGCCTTTGCTAATGGTAGCTGACTATATTATGTTACGACCACGTCTAGGGTTAAAGGATTGCAGTAGTTTGGTATTATGAATATTACTGGTGTGGTATATGTTGAATTAAGATCATTACACAAGGCACAGACGAGCTTAGCTCGCTAGCTGGCTAGCTAACATGGCACAGTCTTTATGACACATACAGCATGCCTGCAATTTCTGTAAAATGTTAAAAAAGAAAACCATATATGTGTAATTTGACTTCAACAAATTTTTTTAAGGTCTCTTGTAGCTAATGTTGGGCTAATTTTAGCTAATGTTGGGCTAATTTTAGCTAATGTTGGGCTAATTTTAGCTAATGTTAGCTAGCCTACCATTAGCAATTTTTAAGGCTGTATACCCTGTAAACACAGTTACATTGTGACAACATTGTGACAACTTATTGTTTTGGCATCCACAACAATGTAATGTATATACTCAGAAAGTTGTGATAGCATATTTTAATATTATAACAGCATAGTGATGTCAGTATGCTGTCACAATGTACAAGCTGTGTGCATGCAAGTGAACACTTCCAGAGTAGCAGAATGCACTAATTTAAAGTGGTGTCTGGATACTTTTGGACATAAAGTATGTTTACAAAGTGGTGGAATCTACGCCATTACAGTTTCAGTTTGGCATTATAGCATTTCTACCCGTAAAGCATTTCTCAAGTAAAAATGTATGAATGGTGTAATGTGGTGGCGTGTAGAGACTTGAATATAAAGTCTTATTTTCGACTGATTGTGACTGACTGTATCTGCTTCTCTGTCTGTCTTTTCTTTCTTAGGAAATTTGCTGCTGTGCTCTGCTTTGAACGTAGTTGCTCAAGCAGCACTGTTGATCTTCATGATTATGGTGTCCCTGCCAGTTTCTCTGGGACTTCTGTCAGCATGACCCATGTTTGCTAGTCCACCACTCCTGCATCATCATTTCTGATGTTTTGTTCACATGAGCTGACTCATCACATGGTTATATTGATGTTTATGTTCGAAGGCAATAGCAGTTGCGAATGTACAATTACAAAATGCTTCCAATGTGACACTGAACAGTTGCACACCACATTAGCACAAACATATACAAAGGAAAAGTATACTGTTGTATACTTTTATATAATTTTTATATACTTGTATTTACAGAATATGATCATTCAGACCAGACAATGAATTTGACACATGTACCAGTACAAAAATAAGAAACAAACTGAATCATTTAGTACCAGCTAGCTGGTCAGAGTTGCCAGCTTGGGCAGGATCTCTAAGAATAGCATTTTATGTGACTATCTATGCCATGAATTGTTTTGCTGTGATGTTTTCTATTAACTTTTGTCTATAAACAGCATCAACAGTAATAATAATAATAATACATTTAAATAAGATTTAAACTTATGTTAGCCCTTTTACTCTTAGGGAGTATCCAATAGACAATTTGAAAGTGTAGCTTTGCATTATAGTAATTGAAACAAATTGGAAGGTGCTGAAGCAACTTGACTGTCATTATTTATTTTGAACTACAAAGTTCTCTGTTATTTCATTAGTATGGAAAAAAAAACATTGTCCATGGCAATCAACTGTATACTTCCATTAACACTAAATCTCAGCTTGTTTTTTTCCGTGCCCCAAAAACACTAACCCACTTTTTTCCAAAGAATTATGAGAAGTATATATCTTTATGATTTTATTAAATATCTTTATGATTTTATTAATCTATTTGTTCATCTTTTTTTAGACATCCTAAAGAAAATATCCAACCAGTTCAAAAGTCTGATTATTTCCATGTAGTCATGCTTTTGTCACCTTTTGATACATTACTGTTTTTAGAAATATGAAGTCAATTCCGGGTGGCCTGTTAATGTCAGTGATAGGTTGTATTGATCCTTGCCATTTTTTCACAGCAAAGTTCATTTTAATTCTTTAGAATACTTCTCTTATTTAACCGTACATGCTATAGTAGCTTTTCAGCTGATCAGTTGCTCTTTACACAGTCATTTTTAATGGGCTTGCTAAAAACGTTGGTGAAAGTCTGGTCAAATTTTCTGTTCTTGTGAATTGCTAAATGAGTTAAAGGTGGCCTGATTTCTAAAAGGCATTAGGTAAAGCATGACAGATTTCTTTAATAGTTTACTTTTCCTTTATTGTTTCAAAATAACTAAACATGGCCAGTACATCTCCCTTGGCAAGTGTTATAGCTTGTAAATGGAGAAGTCTTCCTGTTCTTGTTTGCGTTTTTGCCCTTTCTTCTTTGCAAAAGACTTCTGTGAGGTTCTTTGAGACTTGCATGCACTTCTCTTTTGATATCCATCCACAGATTTATGATGATGTTTAGTTCGGGCGAATGTGAGGATGATGATGTAATGTTTGCTTCCCAAATTTGCTTGTATTTAACTGAATCTGTTCTTCCCTTCCCAGTGTAATGCAAGGGGGTAGATTTGCTCTTGACATTGGTGGGGATCTATGAATCGAGTAGAGAACGTGATTTAACTCTTGTGATTTAACTGCCATTTACTGCCATGGCTACCTGAAATTCTCTGGCTTCTCTGTGAGCATCAATTATTTTTACTTTTCAGAGGCAGCTGTTAGAGGAGCTCACGGCTGCTGATTGTTGGGACAATGTTTGAAGAGTCAGCTTATTTAAAAGACTTTGAAATTTGATGACTGTATACAAGCCTTAGCCTTAACAAGCTAATTAAGAGACCATCGAAGACCTTGGTAAAAACTTCTGCATGGTGCTTGTTTCCTTTTTTGACTCTATATTGTACGATACAAAAACAATATACTTGTTAATGTTGAAAAGATGTATCATCTTTATCTTCATGTCTTTGAAGTTCAGTTCCTCTTCGGCTCACTTAAGCTATTCACAGTAACAGAAACGTTGGTCAGAGATGCCTAGACCTTTGCATGCCACTGTATGTGAAGAACACCTTCACAACAAATTAGGCCACATGATGAAGTGCCGGGCTTCAGTATTCTAGCAAATTTGAACAATTTAGTCAGGAACCATTTAGGTGAACAGCAAAATCATGCCATAGAGCATGTGGTTATAAAAGGTATACAAATTTTGAACAGCCAGTTCCAATTGTGAGTTGCACAAAACAATAAGACTTTGCATGTTTTCAATGCACTTGAATGTGCTTTATGTCTTCCACTGTACTTTGCTGCTGCTTTTTCAAATGCATTTTTGCACATGCTTCTTTTGCACTAAGCCACCAATGCAGCTTCACCCCTAGAAACGTTAGCTGAACGGCCTACAAGTGACAGGGAGTTTTGCAACGAGCGGATAACATTTCCAAACATGGGTAAAAGTAGTGTGTGGTGTATTACCTTGCAACACCATTATCACAAGACAATGTTTACTCACTCCTGTGTATTTCTGTTTTCTCATCTGACAACATCTGCAGGCTCCTGCACTGGTGGTGTGTTCCATTTAGCTCAGACATCAGAGCTGGGAATGGCGTTACACCTAAATTGCTCTCCTTCCACTAAAATATTTTAGGAAACCAGAATGGACATTTCTAATAAAAAGCTTTAGCCAAAGTTTAGCCAAAGTTAGTAATACCAGTTGATAACTGCTAGAGATGGACCGATCAGCGTTTTTGAGGTTGATTCCGATCGCCGATCACCTTTCAACACGATAGCTGATACCGATAGAGGGCGGGGCTGTATGCCATGGCAGGGCTACATGTAGTTATTAGTGCAAGCAAGTCATGACACATGGTCTAAACTGGTTTATTACCATTTTTAACAAGCTCATATGAAACAGCATAATATTTTTAACAAAATTAGCAGTAAAAGCTGCCCGACGGACGCAACGCAAAGGAAAACTGTTAGTCAGTCTGTGGAAAATGAAAGTGTATGTATTTTTACCTAGCGGTTCAGATAGGAATTGCAAGGACCTGGCCGGAGGGGGTTTCAACGAAACGCTAGCTGGAAATACAGAAATTAGGCTCATTTGTTTAACACCATTTATCGGCTCTCAGTAACGGCTCTAAATTGGAGAACTATCGGCCGATCACCAATCAAATATTTTGATTAAAAATCAATTGATCTTTCCATCTCTAATAACTGCACATTACATAGTATTCTGTAAACACTACAACTAATTTAATTGGACACAAATAGCTAATAAACAGAGCTAATAAACAGTATTATTATGCAGCTGTGATGTGTTAGTGCAGCCATCTTCAGTTCAGGGTTGGTGAGGCTAGGAACTCTAGCATGTAGGGGCGATCTAGTTCAAGCTGTCTACTGGAAAATGGAAATTTGACTTCCCAGTTTAAATGGAACGCACCATAACCTTAATTGTCTTTGGGTTATTTTTTTATTTTTGGCTGTATTGTGTCAGTCATCTATGTATATTTAGCACAAAGTGTTATGCAGGCCTATATCCAGAGCAGTAAAGCCTGTTTGTGTACTTGCTGTGTGCTGCATTTCAACACCATCATCGCCTACTCAAGGATCTATGTATTGAAATACAGAGAGAAATAAAATGCAGACTGTAGCCTGTTAACCTTTGTTTGTTTATATCATTTCACTTTGCTGTAAATACTAGGGGTGTATATCGAAAATATTGAATATTGTGATATTTTCTTTCGTGATACTGTATTGATTCTCAAAAACACAGTATCGATACACTCATCTGGCAGACAGTGAATCATTGTGTGTTGTGTTTAAACCTCTCAGTGTTGTAATCCATTTTCAGCTCCACTCCAACACTAACAAGCAGCACAAGGGGTGCAATGCTATTGCAAGCATTGACAAACCTGTTCATACAGTGGTCTGTTTTAATAGTAGGATTTAAAAGAATCACAGGATATCACTTTACTTGCAGTATCACAATATATCGTGATGTATTGAATCGTGAACGCTGTATCACGATACATATTGTATCGCCCGGTTTCTGCCAATACACAGCCCTAGTAAATACTGGGTGGCACGGTGGTGCAATGGGTAGCGCTGTTGTCTCACAGCAAGAAGGACATCCGTTGTCCATAGAGTTTGTATGTTCACCCTCATGTCTGCGTGGGGTTCCTCTGGGTGCTCGTGTTTTCATCCCACAGTCCAAAGACATGCAGTCAGGCAAACTGGAGATACAAAATTGCCCCTGACTGTGAGTGTATGTGTGTATGAATGTGTATGTCTGTGTACTGTCATGGACTGGCAGCCTGTCCTGGGTGTTTGCTGCCGATGCTGGTATAGGCTCTAGCACTCCCTGTGACTCCCTGCAGAGGACAAGTGGTTTAGATGATGCTGGAATACATCCAGGAAATCATTAGAGTTTCTTCAGAAGACATTATGCATCAACAGGAAATGAAATGCAACTCCCACATGAAAGATCTCTGTTGCTTCAACGTCCAACGGATTTGCTTTCAAATCCAAATTAGGCAAGCACTTAGGACAATGATCAGATGCACAACATTCTTAAAATTACAGTTAGCAGTCGTGCCATCTGGAGAATGCAACTTCCCCCTCAGCACCCCCTCTTCCCACATCCATGCACAGCAAGAAACATTGCCAAGAAAACAAGGTTAAAATTGAAGGACCCAGTTCTGCAACGCCACTTTAAAAACAATCTGTAGTACTTTAAATGTGTGTATGGTGAATAGTTTAAACAGTTAAATGTTTTGTTGATTCTCTAAAAAAAAACAGGTTAACAGTAGTTTAACACATCCTCTACGGGGATCAGGCCTAAACGTTTAGGCTTGGTTTAGCACGCAATCATTATTTATTTGATAGGTTTCACATACCAGGGGGAACAATAATACATAAACAAATTGGTGCACCGGCCACATTTTATGTTTTGTTTTTGTTTCCAGTATGTTAAACTGTGCATACAAAAAGGATTTGTGTTTAGTACAGAATAAATGTTGTAATATTGTTTTACCATAAAATTCTATTTAGTTTTAGGTTTATTTTTTAGGCCATTTGTGTTTTTTACTGTAAATTGGTATCATTAAGAAACTGATTGAAGCTATCAACTAAAATCTGAAATTAGTCAAACTTAAAATTTGAATGTTGTGCTTTGATTAAAAAAGGTTTTGAAAAAGACTGCACCTAAATCACTGAAACTTTTTGCCACTGTTCATGGAGTAGGTAGAGTTCTTCTGACATCCACTAAACCCAGATTTTCCTATCAGACTGCAAGGTATCTCCAGAGTCATGAGAGAGCATGCTTTATGTCACTCCACTCTGTTTGGCACTGCGCCTAGTCATCGGCCAAAGAAGTCAATTTCATAAAGCTTCGAGCTTCGCATAGGTCTTGTGCTGATGTTGCTTCGGGAGGCTGTTTGTAATGAGTGATTCAACTGAGCGTAGATTATTGTTACACATTGTTGCTGGTCTGGTGTGGTTAGGCTCGGTCATATTGGCTATATCCGTATCCAAGCACAATATGGGCCAGTTGCAAGCAAAACAAGCTTAACTTTCATTGCTGGAACATATGCTGGTTTTGCTGGTAACAAGCCAATTAACTTTTACTGCTGCTCACCAGCATACCAGCAAGGTGTCCACACACACACACACACACACACACACACACACACACACACACACACACACACATATATATATAGACCAAAAACATACTTTACTTTCAATGTAAGTCAATGGAACCAAACTATTTTGGAGCACTTCTATTGCTCCATTCATCATCAAATTGCCACACAATGTAAACAACCATTGCCGTGTTCAAATGGTGTAGAAAACTCAAAATCAACAAAAATAGAGATACATGTTTTTCATTGGACAGCAACGATATATATGCTGGTTAAGCTCAGCCACATTGGCTGACCAGCATATCAGTATGCAAACACAAACAAGCCTTCCACTGTTGGAACGTTTCGTTGCTGTCCAAAAAATACCATGTATCTCCAAAATGGCAACTTTACAGGAAAAAACAAAAACCTTGACTTTTATTGTAAGTCAGTGGAATTAAAAAATTCCATATTGGAACATTTGTTTTGGTCCTTTCATCATAAAATTATAAAGAACAACTTTCGGGTTTAAATGATCTAGAAAAAGAAAATTTTATACATATATATATATATATATATATATATATATATATATATATATATATATATATATATATATATATATATATTATATATATATTACTATAAATGTCTGAATGATATAGGGCCAGCATATCTGCGTGATCTAGTAAAGCGATATGAGCCGAGCAGAACTATTAGATTGTTAGGAAGTAGTCAGTTAGTCCTTCCTAAGGTAAAGAATAAGCATGGGGAAGCAGCGTTTAGTTACTGTGCTGCTACTAAATGGAATCAGTTGAGCGAGAATGTTAGAAGAGCCCCAACACTGGACACCTTTAAATCCAGACTGAAAACATTCCTTTCAGCTCAGTTTAAATCTCTTACTCTTACTGAACTGTTAGTTATTCATTTTTAAACCTCTTCATTTTTTATGTTTCATTTTCTTTCTTGTAAATATTTTCTCAGCACACAGTCCAACAGCACTTTGAAACCTTATTCTTATTTCCTACTTCTAGCTTGCCATAACCATCTGAGTGCTTTACACTCAAGAAAAACAGTCTCAGCGTATTTATTTTTTTAACTGATTTATTTTAATGTTTTTTTTCCTTATTTCTTTATTTATGTAAAGCAATTTGAAAAAAAAAAAAAAAAAAAAAAAAAAAAATATATATATATATATATATATATATATATATATATATATATATATATATATATATATATATATATATATATATATATATTAGAAATGCTCTGAAATATATGGAAAATTCTGGTCCCATTGACTCCTGTAAAGTTTTAGTTATTACAGTGTGCATTAGCTGTGTTAGAGGCTGTAGGCCCAGTCTGTATCACAGTTTTAATAGTATGGTTTCAGTTTAATGTATAGCTTTTTCAGATGGGGTTCAGTCTTTGGTAAGGAATTCACTAACCAAGGTGAAAAGGTGAAACTAATAGTGTAAAAGCATATTTTATTTTAAAGTAAGAGCCATACAGAAGAACACTGATGTCGTGATGGCACCCAGTGTTGCCTCAGTGGAGCATCTATGCTAATTCCCATAACCTAGATATAAAAGATGAGACTGTTTCTCCTGAGGGTTTGGAAACTTTCTTCCGAGGTTATTCATCTTCTAATCTACTGCTGGTACTGGCTTTATAGTAGCTGCTGCGTGTTCTTTCAACACTGATGGAAAATTCGAGAGCTTTAATTTGGTGGAGCTGATCAATAATTTTGGTGATGACGCAGCAGCTTGTGCAGAGGGCGTCTCTGTCCTCATATCTCTTTCCTCTCAGAGGTGAGCGCAGAGGACCAGAGCACTCCAGCTCAGCGGACGAGCAGCATCACCACCCGTCAACAAAGACACACCGGGTAAGAAAAGCCTCCGTTTAGCAGCGAGTAGCAACCGAATGACCAGAACCTCGCTTAGTTAAACAAAGTAGATGGAAATGACCAACAGGGTCAGCGCGCTGTGTTTCGAAACGAAGCGTTTCTACAGAAATTAAATGTATTGATAGCACAACTATGTCTTTCAGAGTACTTTTATTAACAGTAGTGTTGATGCAATCAATGTATTTCACTCGTGTGGGAATAAAAGATGTAACGGATTACTTTTTGCACGTCATCTATTTCTGCTGCGTTAGGCGCATATATCCATATTTATATTTATATTTATATAATTTGCTGTAGAGCCCTGTTTGAAGGTAAGGCTGATGTCTGTGGAATGCAGACAAGCACAGTCATGCACAGTTAGAAGAAAGAGAGAACTTCAGACTGCACTCTACTGTCTGCAGTCCTCTCTCTTTTAGACTCATATATTTCAATGTGCATATTCTGTGAAACGTTTTGACAACTATAAAGTAAAACAGTAGCTATGAAGTAAAACAGTAGCCTGTTTTCTTTTACATTTGGCTTTACATTTGGTTGTTGGTGGTAAGAGGATCCAAGATTGCAAACTTTACAACCTACTTTACTGTCTACAAAGACCTCAGGCTTTGTTCTGTGCTCTGTATGAAATGTTGATAATGTAAAAGAACAGATTTTGGTATTATTAAATCAGTTCATGTGGAAGCTTTCTGTGAGGTAGGCTTCGGAGCTGTTGAGCGCCTTATCCCGAGGTGACCCCACCCAAATGCAGCTTCTGCCGTAACCCAACTGGGCCCAGTTCCCAAAAGCAATTCGGTATTGCTTCAACTTCTGCTTAATTTGGTGCTTAAGACATACACAGTCATTTGTCATTAATTTGCAGAGAAACTTGCTGGAGTCCTGAGTTCTATAATGCAATATTTATTTATTTATTTATTTACCACCAGTTTGAGCAAATAGATTAAGAGAGCAGTTGAGAGATCGTTTAGTTTGATTTCACAGATGTGGTTTGCAATGTGGCTAGCTGTTTTTGCAGAAGCAAAGGTTTTGCAAGCGCCAATGAAGAAAGTATGTTGTCAGCCTTCAACGCCAACTGCCTCTACCTGCTTGTGCTGTATGCATGTTCTCACTGAGTCTTAAAATGCAATTACGCAATATTGATCTGTAAGTGCTCTCTTGTGCTCCATCTGCAGGCTTGACCGTGACTTCCGAAGTTATAATGATCTTCTGTGCTACAATCGTTTCCGTCTGTCTGCTGGGTGAGCCAACACTTGTGTCTCTCCTCTGTTACTCACAGCCACTTAGAATTCTTCAGAAGGGCATTTCTTTTTACAATCCGACCTCAAGACCTCAAGCATGTACTTTAATATACTGCCATTGCCAACATCCTGAGTGCAGTTATTATGTGATGCAGTCATTTAATCCTAAAACTTCTTCAAGGAAGACCTAAAGCTGTTTTTTCCTTGTACAAAATAATGGGGGCTGTTGCTGTTAGTTATAAAAGTAATGGAATAATCTACCAGTTGCCTTAAGAGTTAATTAAATAAGCTGACTTTTAAAAATGACACTTAATTGAACAACAAGAAAGCATGCCCCGCCTTTCAAAGATTTTCAAGTGCTTAACTGGAGCACTTTTAGAAACAGACGTGCTACAACGTGTTATCAGGTCTGCAATTTGTTACATTCCAAAACACTCATTCTTCAGAACTCACGCAGTCTAATGTACTGGTGCATACTGTTCTTGGTCAAGCCCTTCTTGCTGTAACAGTCAGGACATCGACTCCACCTATCCGTACATAGGGGTTGAATGAGAACAGTATTATAGAGTTTGAATCATTGGTCACCACACCTCATAAATTACAACACTGTGAGTTGGTAAACCTCAATTCTTTTGTAAAAAGGTATAGGTGTGTCTCTCTGGTTTTACGGTAAAATAGACTAGTAGGACCATTTAAACGATCAGTTTAACAGTTATCGTCATAGAAATGGTAAGTAATTGTAAGTGGTTACTGCTTCTTCTTTAAAAAGGCACATTTTAATTCCTCTTGTTTGTTGTTTCCTTTAGGCGTGGCCAGCGCTCAGACTGAAATAAAGGTAGATACATGTCTGACCAAGGAGAACAACTTACAGGTGCTGTGCACAGTGGATAGCATGATTAAAAAATGCACTTGTATCTCAGATGGCAAAGTGGTGGCCAGTTCTGATAGTCAAGTCCCGCAGGACAGCACCTACAAGAACCGGGCCACGATAGTGATAAAAGAGAAGAGTTGCAACATGACTCTGAAAGGTTTTTCAAGCGACAGGCCCCAGATATTTAACTGCACTATCAATGATGTGAAATCAGGGACAACAACTGCGGATAAGGGTAAGGCCATCTAAAAGGACTTCTTTTTATCTCTCTTTCTCTCTCTCTCTCTTTCTCTTCACATAGGCCATTCCAATTTGAATGCCTGTTGAATTAATTTCCTACTTGCTTCTCACAAAAAAGCAAAAACAGCACTTAACCACTTAAGCAAATGACAGGCTGTCAAAAATGTATTATGTATGTTGCATAACATCCATACTGATATGGTGGTCCCATCAATAAATGTGCCATATTGGTTCATCTTTACCAAATTTCAAGTGATGCTGCCAGTATCAACAAAGACCAGCCTTATAAAACACTCCCAGGTCTGCTTCTCATTTGGGTCAAACACTTTTCCCTGTTCTTTGTGTTATGTTGATGTTCCTGCAGCATCCTCCCCTCAGGCTCTTCTCATCCACACCCATTTACGGTGCGTCTCTTGTGGCTTCACTGTCTGCTCTGTCAGACCGTAATTAGGTTTTGAATTAGTGTCATACAGATCTGTCAATTAGGAAATCAGCAGTGAGTCATTCGCTGCCAGAAGGAAGCGCGTGGCACAACAAAAACACTTGGTCATTATTTACGAGCACAGAATAGTCATATCACTTTCAACTAGGACTGGCACATTATCACATATTGCTTTTTTATAGCAGTACAGTACCAGGAATCTTAAAGGAGCAATATGTGAGATTTTAAGTTCAAAAGTAACAAAAAATATCAAAAGGTTTTTGATTGTATGTCAAAGACGTCAATGCTGCAGAGATATCTACTGAAGTTGGCTGTGCCTCTAGGCCTGGCCCGTCCTGTCTTGTTAGGTTCTGCACCTGGTTAGATCATTTAAGAGAGGAGGTGCAAAGATGGCTGAGGTGCTCAGCAAGCGACCATTGTAACGATCACCCATGCATGTCAGCAGCAAATTAAAGAAGTATAAATCGAAGACATTCATTACTCAGGTAGAGGTATAGATACTAGGGTTTAAAATACTTCATTCGAAGTTGAAGTATCAACTCAAGCTTTTTACTCCAGTAAAAGTGTTAAATGTGCCATAATGACTATAATGTTATATTAAAATGTTAATGTTGATAAATTTGGGATGCGCTAGGCTTCCTGTTTCAGCCGCATATACGCCCATTGAACATGAATGTATTTAGTATAATGTAAATATATTAAAGAAGCATATCTGTTACTACTGAGCATTAACATGGGTTTATGGAGCAGAAGATATGATGACTAGTCGGCTATAAGTATTATAATGGACATGTTATCAATAACCTTTACTAGAATGTAAATGTACATGAATGAAAACAAGCTGTCAATGAAATAGAAGTAACGAGACTAGTTTTAAAATGTAAGGAGTAGAAAGTACTGATAATGGAGTGTAAATATAAGGAGTAGAAAGTACTGATAATGGAGTGTAAATGTAAGAAGTAGAAAGTACAGATAATGGAGTGTAAATGTAAGGAGTAGAAAGTACAGATAATGGAGTGTAAATGTAAGGAGTAGAAAGTACAGATAATGGAATGTAACTGTAAGGAGTAGAAAGTACTGATAATGGAGTGTAAATGTAAGGAGTAGAAAGTACTGATAATGGAGTGTAAATGTAAGAAGTAGAAAGTACAGATAATGGAGTGTAAATGTAAGGAGTAGAAAGTACTGATAATGGAGTGTAAATGTAAGGAGTAGAAAGTACTGATAATGGAGTGTAAATGTAAGGAGTAGAAAGTACAGATAATGGAGTGTAAATGTAAGGAGTAGAAAGTACTGATAATGGAGTGTAAATGTAAGAAGTAGAAAGTACAGATAATGGAGTGTAAATGTAAGGAGTAGAAAGTACAGATAATGGAGTGTAAATGTAAGGAGTAGAAAGTACTGATAATGGAGTGTAAATGTAAGGAGTAGAAAGTACTGATAATGGAGTGTAAATGTAAGGAGTAGAAAGTACAGATAATGGAGTGTAAATGTAAGGAGTAGAAGTAAAAAGTCAGCTGAAAAAGAATTACTCCAGTAAAGTATAAATAAACAACATTTCTATTTATGTAAGGTAACAAAGTATTTGTACTTTGTTACGTGACACCTCTGCAAGTATTCATATTGCCGGTGCTTTCTGCCTTTGGAGAAATCTCTTGGCAATCAAAGGGATGAAATTTGATGCTGCATCATCTACTCTTAGTATCGACCAATACTGATTTATTTATTGTTTGAAAGCTGTTTAACTTGGATGGGCCATATCACAGAAACTGATGTAGTATGTAAGCATTGTTGAAGTTTCAAGATATGCCATTAAGTCCCATACGATCCATATTTGGAAGCTCCTCCTGTTTTGTGATGTCACAAAAAACAACTCTTTTACATACATATTGCCGATTCTGTGACTTTAGCCCCGCCCACTCTCACTAAAATTATATATGAAGACCTTTGGCCTCGACTGTTTTTATATAAGGTGCAATACAGGACCGCCAATCAGTGCAGAGACCCTTTACATGTGTCAGTCTCAGTGACAGAAACGTCCATGTGAAAATGGATTATGGCTTTATGGTACATACAGCCACACAAATGTTATCAAAGGAGCTTAAGGGGACAAAATAAGAAAACAAGGAATTTGGAACATGGCCCCTTTAAATCAAAGATTTAGAAAAAAGCTAACAGGAAGAAATATGTAGTCCAAACAATGACAATAAAACATGTGGCTGCTGTTGTAGCACATAACTAATTACACTTTTCTCCACTGCAACCAGTTTTCTGATGTTTCTACTACATCTGGTATGTAAGTGCTGTATATTGAATATATCTATCTCTTACTGTCTGTATTGTAAATTTGTGTGTCCCAGGCAAATTGCTACAATGCTCAGCGTGTGATATCTTGCGGCACTACAGTGTGACCCTGCTGTTGACTGTCCTCGCTGTCCATCTGATGTCCAAGCTGCTGTGAACCAAGTTGGCACTCAGAGAAGAACTCGCTCCCTGCACGTTCACCGGCAGTTCTGCTGTGGCACTGTAGCCAGTTATTCAGCACCGCACTGAGAAAATGCTCCTCTACTGCTGCCAACCACTAAGTGCTTTGTAATTCTGAATCAGGAGAATAATTTATGTGGTATTTTGTGTTCTTTTTTCTTTCACTTTCGCAGCTTCTGACTTCTGAGAAACCAGTATTGATGGTGGGGGTGATGGGATTTGTGCTTTGTATTATTGTTACTTGTTCACAGCATGTTGATGCACTGGGTTAAGGGATTATGACATCAGTATTAGCTGATTAATATTACTACTTTACTGTAGGGTACTGTTCACTAGGCTACATGGTGTAACGTCCTGTCTTGCTTGGCCCTTGTAGTTGTCTTTGTCTCTGCCTCCCTTCTTGTTCACCTTCCCTCATGTCTCTGCCGCAGTCCTTTGTTTTTTTCGTTTTGTAGCTCCTCCCTGGATCCGCCCTTTTGTTATGTCCCTCACCTGTGTCTAGTTTGTAGCGTGTCCCCTTCCCAGGTGCTTCACGTCAGTCCTTGTGCTTAAATGCTTCTCAGATTGTTGGTCTTCATGGAACCTCAAGCACCAACCTTGTCTTCCTGTTTTCTGTCGTCTGTCATCTTGTACTCTTATAAGCAGACTCTACAGTTGTGTCGCACCTTGTCGCAATAAGTTTTTATGACAGCTGACATAACTTAGGCTTAATGTTTATAAATGTTTATTCCAATTGGTGTTATTGGTTATTAAAGCTTGCTTTAGCTAACATTATTTACATAAGAATAAGTCATTGCCATATGCAGTTGTCATGACAAACTAAAGTAGGTGTTGTATAGCTTTATAAACAGTGTTCTACAGTATTAGTGTTATCTCTTGATATATCATAGTAACCATATATGTGCAGTTTAAACTGTTTTTGCTCTTAATGGTGTCTTATAAAATTATAAAATGTCAATTT
This sequence comes from Megaleporinus macrocephalus, assembly GCA_021613375.1. Taxonomy (NCBI): domain Eukaryota; kingdom Metazoa; phylum Chordata; class Actinopteri; order Characiformes; family Anostomidae; genus Megaleporinus; species Megaleporinus macrocephalus. Next base: position 24,054,452 of record CM038726.1, read on the forward strand.
TTCTGACTCTGTGTTTTACTACTGTGTTTTGGTGGTTTATTTTGAATTTGTTTACAAAAATTAAATCTCTTCTGGTCTGCAGTACTATTTTAGAAGACATTAAAAAATGCAAGCATTTATATATATATATATACATATATATATATATATATATATCAGAATCAGAAATACTTTATTGATACCAGGGGGAAATGGCAGTTATTACAGTAGCAGCCGGTTATGTAGAAGAATAAACACTCTAATAATAATTTACAACAAAAAAGAAATTTGCAATATGTACACATATATAAAGTCTTACAATACAATAGAAGAATAAAATATAAAGTGACTGTGGCACATATATAAAGTCTTATAATACAATAGAAGAATAAAATATCAAGTGACTGTGACACATATATAAAGTTACAATAGAAGAATAAAATATAAAGTGACTGTGGCACATATATAAAGTCTTATAATACAATAGAAGAATTAAATGTAAAGTGACTGTGGCACACATATAACGTCTTATAATAGAATAGAAGAATAAAATATAAAGTGACTGTGGTACATATATAAAGTCTTATAATACAATAGAAGAATAAAATATAAAGTGACTGTGGTACATATATAAAGTCTTACAATACAATAGAAGAATAAAATATAAAGTGACTGTGGTACATATAACGTCTTATAATACAATAGAAGAATAAAATATAAAGTGACTGTGACACATATATAAAGTTACAATAGAAGAATAAAATGTAAAGTGACTGTGGCACATATATAAAGTCTTATAATACAATAGAAGAATAAAATATAAAGTGACTGGTACATATATAAAGTCTTATAATACAATAGAAGAATTAAATATAAAATGACTGTGGCACATATATAAAGTCTTATAATACAATAGAAGAATTAAATATAAAGTGACTGTGGCACATATATAAAGTCTTATAATACAATATAAGAATAAAATATAAAGTGACTGTGGCACATATATAAAGTTACAATAGAAGAATAAAATGTAAAGTGACTGTGGCACATATATAAAGTCTTATAATACAATAGAAGAATAAAATATAAAGTGACTGTGGCACATATATAAAGTCTTATAATACAATAGAAGAATAAAATATAAAATGACTGTGGCACATATATAAAGTCTTATAATACAATAGAAGAATTAAATATAAAGTGACTGTGGCACATATATAAAGTCTTATAATACAATATAAGAATAAAATATAAAGTGACTGTGGCACATATATAAAGTTACAATAGAAGAATAAAATGTAAAGTGACTGTGGCACATATATAAAGTCTTATAATACAATATAAGAATAAAATATAAAGTGACTGTGGCACATATATAAAGTCTTATAATACAATAGAAGAATAAGATATAAAGTGACTGTGGCACATATATAAAGTCTTATAATACAATAGAAGAATAAAATATAAAGTGACTGTGGCACATATATAAAGTCTTATAATACAATAGAAGAATAAAATATAAAGTGACTGTGGTACATATATAAAGTCTTACAATACAATAGAAGAATAAAATATAAAGTGACTGTGGTACATATATAAAGTCTTATAATACAATAGAAGAATTAAATGTAAAGTGACTGTGGCACACATATAACGTCTTATAATACAATAGAAGAATAAAATATAAAGTGACTGTGACACATATATAAAGTTACAATAGAAGAATAAAATGTAAAGTGACTGTGGCACATATATAAAGTCTTATAATACAATAGAAGAATAAAATATAAAGTGACTGTGGTACATATATAAAGTCTTATAATACAATAGAAGAATAAAATATAAAGTGACTGTGGTACATATATAAAGTCTTATAATACAATAGAAGAATAAAATATAAAGTGACTGTGGCACATATATAAAGTCTTATAATACAATAGAAGAATAAATTATAAAGTGACTGTGGTACATATGTAAAGTCTTATAATACAATAGAAGAATAAAATATAAAGTGACTGTGGCACATATATAAAGTCTTATAATACAATAGAAGAATAAAATATAAAATGACTGTGGCACATATATAAAGTCTTATAATACAATAGAAGAATAAAATATAAAGTGACTGTGGCACATATATAAAGTCTTATAATACAATAGAAGAATAAAATATAAAGTGACTGTGGCACATATATAAAGTCTTATAATACAATGGAAGAATAAAATGTAAAGTGACTGTGACACATATATAAAGGCTTATAATAGAATAGAAGAATAAAATATAAAGTGACTGTGGTACATATATAAAGTCTTATAATACAATAGAAGAATAAATTATAAAGTGACTGTGGCACATATATAAAGTCTTATAATACAATAGAATAATAAAATATAAAGTGACTGTGGCACATATATAAAGTCTTATAATACAATATAAGAATAAATTATAAAGTGACTGTGGCACATATATAAAGTCTTATAATACAATAGAAGAATAAATTATAAAGTGACTGTGGCACATATATAAAGTCTTATAATACAATAGAAGAATAAATTATAAAGTGACTGTGGTACATATATAAAGTCTTATAATACAATAGAAGAATAAAATATAAAGTGACTGTGGCACATATATAAAGTCTTATAATACAATATAAGAATAAATTATAAAGTGACTGTGGCACATATATAAAGTCTTATAATACAATAGAAGAATAAAATATAAAGTGACTGTGGCACATATATAAAGTCTTATAATACAATAGAAGAATAAATTATAAAGTGACTGTGGCTATAATAATAAGTACAGATATACTGTACACAGCAGTAAGAGTTTAGAAGTAGGAAAGTTATTGCACATTTGAGTTGTTGCACACAGAATTAAATTATTGTTCTATTGTTATTACTGTACATGTGAAAGGTGTCCTACGTTAAGAGAGGAGTTATAAATTCTGATAGCCACTGGTAGGAATGACCTCCTGTGGCTGAATGAGTCTCGCACTGAATGTGCTCTTGCGTCTCATCACTGTGAGATAAAGAGGGTGGGAGCCAGCTTAGACAGCATCCTCCTCTCAGACACTGCCGTCAGCGAGTCCAGCACCCACAACATCACTGGCTTTGCGGATCAGTTTATTAAGTCTGTTGGCATCTGCCACCCTCAGCCTGCTGCCCCAGCATGCAACAGCGTATAGGATGGCACTGGCCACTACAGACTCATAAAAGATCCTCAGTATAGTCCTGCAGATGTTGAAGGACCTCAGACGCCTCCGAAAATAGAGACGACTTTGGCCCTTCTTACAGAGGGCGTCAGTGTTCTTAGCCCAGTCCAGTTTATTGTCACTGTGCACGCCCAGATAGTTATAGTCCTCCACAGTGTCCACACTGACCCCCCTGATAGAAACAGGGGTCACCTGCGTTTTGTCCCTCCTCAGGTCCACCACCAGCTCCTTTGTCTTTGTCGTGTTGAGCTGCAGATGGTTCAGCTCACACCACACAATATATATATATATATATATATATATATATATATATATATATATATATATATGCCATTAAGTCCCATAGGGTCCATATGTGGAAGCTCCTCCTTTCGTGAATTTGCTGTTTTTGTGATGTCACAAATTGGCAAACTGGTATTTAGTACCAGTAATGCCAACCAATTAACATTCAGTAGCAGTAATACTAACCAATTAGTATTTAGTACCAGGAATGCCAAGCAATTCACATTCAGTAGCAGTAATACTAACCAATTAGTATTTAGTACCAGTAATGCCAAACAATTAACATTCAGTAGCAGTAATACTAACCAATTAGTATTTAGTACCAGTAATGCCAAACAATTAACATTCAGTAGCAGTAATACTAACCCATTAGTATTTAGTACCAGTAATGCCAAACAATTAACATTCAGTAGCAGTAATACCAACCAATCAGCACTCAGTAACAGTAATGAGATTTACTGTTACAGCACTCAGTAGCAGTAATACTAACAAATTAGTATTTAGTATGAGTAATACCAACCAATAAGCATTCAGTAACAATAATTCTAACCAGTCAGCATTCAGTAGCAGTAATGCCAGAAGAAAATGATAGAAGTATATTGTCTAGAATGTTGAGTTAACCAAGTGTAAATACAACTTTGTCAGTTGTTTAAGTGCTATTGACAAGTAGGAAAGTAGGTATTTTCCATTTTCTGTCAACACTTGAATGCTGCAGGGGTTGAGGATACAACTATAAAAACTAATAAATAACAGATATATTAATGTACTATTATATGAGGGACTTATGGCGGTTCATCAGTTTGTCACTCAGGTAAAACACAGAGACTTCGCGAACAGAAAGGGAAACAAAGGGGTATATATGGGAGCCCAAGATCAGTTACAAGTGTGTGGAAAAGGAGAAAGTGAGCGAAGAAAAGAGAAAAAACTATATCCCTAAACACGTGCAGTAGCGTGCAGGCCCAGAAGGGGGTAGTATGTGACACTAAATCTGTCTTTTACCTTTATTTCACCTGTCCGTTTACATCCACTTAAATAATGTCTTAGTAAACCAAATAATTCTACAGAATTCTGTAAAATCCTTTACACCCCCTCCCACCAAATCAACAAATAAACAAACCTTATACATCCAAACTTAAGGATTTCCGTTTTAATTGCAAATTCTCTTTGAATTCGATTGTTCTTTCTTTGAATTATTTTTAACGGGGTATGTTGTTACTATTTATTCTTGTAGTTTATCTTTAACATTGATGTCATTGATTATTATGATGCTATGTGAATATATTAATATTTTAAAAAACCTATCCACCAGCTCGCTGACAGTTTCAGTACATAAGCACGTTTGGGCACGTAAAAAAAATATACAAAAAATAGTACACTTTATATCTTGTTGGAAAATGTGCTCCTTAAACCGCTCTTATTTGGACATATAGAGGATTTATGGCTCCGTTTTAACTTTACTGATCATTAAACAGAAGCAGGTTTGTGACTTTGCTAACATGTTGTTGAAATTGCCACCAATAGAGGGCGCAGTGAGTGGAGGCGGGACTGTAGGCGCCCTCAAGCGGCTCGTCAGAGTAACGTTTATGTTTGTAGTTCGAAGGAACGCGCATGCGCAAAACCCTTCGGCACCGGAATGCCTGCTTGGGAAGACTCTATGGTAATTTTTCATAATAAACAATGAACTAAATCTCTGTTTAGTAAAGCGCGTGGGTCACGAGGATGTCCGACATCACGCCGGCCGATTAGATGATTTCAGACTTTTTGGTGTAGGTCTTTTGCTCTTGCTGTGCGTTTCTTTAGCTTTAAAAGCTAATGCTAGCCAGCCAGCTAGCTAGTGAGCTAGTTATCGAAGGCTTTGTATACTTTGGTCGGGATGTCTAAAACCAATGAGAGCGTTTCTGTCAGTGTATATATACATAATGATCGCTGTGAGAAGCACACAGAGCAGCAGGCTAGTTCAGCTTACTGTGGTAGTGATCCTACTCCTGTAGTCCACCCACAGGTTCGTGATGTGCCCCCCCAGTGTTTGGCTAAAGATGTGCAGTGAAGGTGGACTACTGGACTAAAGCTGGAACACAGTGGCTTAAAGCTTTGCTGGCTACTTAATTGATTCAGCCTATCCGGGATAGGAAAAGCTACTGAATTGTAGGACTGGTTTACTGCAAGGCTGCTGGTTGACTGTATCCTGTACATTTACCCTTTGACATATTGCTGGACCCATTGTGACAGTGTGCTTTACCATTAGGCAACTGTTGATAAACTGAATGAGTGATTAAAACCCTTTGGAGTTTGGGAAGGACCTTAAGATTGACTTGACACCATGAAGGGGTGAGTTGCACCAAGTGCAGGAACTGATCCACAAATGCAGAGGTGCTCTGTGGAATGATTAGATCCAGCTGCATGAGTCACTTCACTTTCGCTCCGAGCCTATGTTGGGATCCAGTCAGTTTCATCCCAAAGCCTTCTTCAGGCTTGCAGGAAGAGGTGAACGATATACCGTAATATAACATCACGACATCTTCATAATACGTGCGTTTTGTTTTTAATTAGGAGTGGCACATTTGAAAAGAGCTTGATGCTTTTATATTTAGTGTACAATCCTAAACACTTCAGATCAGTTGATGTGAAATATCCAGCTGATTAGTATTATTTTGGTGTACCATGTTTTACTCAGACACGTACATTATGTATTAAAACTTATTTTACCCAGCAGTAATATTGCCCACCCTGACCTGCAACAAAACTTTGAATTCCATGGTTGCAGTTTGTAATACTTTTCTTAAAGAAAAATGCAGCTCCTGAAGGTCATTGAAGTAGAAATGTTTGCCTCTGTTGGCCATACATAACACCAGTAAAGGATTAGAGGCTCTGGACTGTCCTCTAAGGCTGCACTGCAGGCCTGTGTCTCATATTGTCTCATTTTTCACTTTGTTTGGAATTGACTGGATCACGATTTAGCCTCTACGCAGAATGCATTAAACAAAGGCACAACGCATACATTCACATTCATACTCGCAGCCCATACCTTACTTTTTAATTTCTTTTGCTCTGATTTATGTCATGATACGTGGTTCTTATGCATGGCCATACTTTCAAAGCATCCCTCATTTGGCTTGGACATTCTGTTGTGTATGACGTTTCCTGATAGCCAGTCTATCTAGAATTGTCTGTGGCGTTTGTATCCGCGCTGCATATGCTATTGTTTGTTATTATCTTTTAGCTGCTCGTTTGTCTCTTTATTGCACCCTAGTATAATGATGCTGAATTTTAAACTTTTCATGTAAGTATGTAACACTTTGTTATCCAACGATTTCTCTCACAGGCAGCAGAAAAGTCCAGACCCAGAAGTGGATGTTCCTATCATTGAGGAAGGTATGCCATGTTAGAGAAAGAAAAAACAACTTTCATTATCAGGCATCAAGACATAACAGCAAGCTGTTTGTTGAAAGCATCCCAGAAAAGCCTGGGCAAGCTCAGGCAGTGCTCCACCATCTCTGAAAGCATGCAGATTATAATGTCCATTTCTCAGGTATTCCCAAAATTGGCTAGAGCTGCACGCTACATTGTTTTGCCGTCTTTGCACAGTGTGTAGTAGTTGAATTAGAAGACATGCAATGTCAAGTAAGACAATTTAAATCCAAAACGTCATTCTGCAGCTTTTATGCTGCTTGATACAAAACAGGAAACTTGTACAGTTCTCGTTTTCTATGACTAGACAGATGTGTGTTTGGTACATTGAAAGCTTTTACTTGGCGTCAGTTTTCATGCACTTCCCTTCAAAACCACTGCAATAATAGTAAAATTATTTATTGTTTTCATATTGCAGTAAATATATATATATATATCTATATCTATCCTTAGTGAGTGGGAGTGGATAAACCAACATGACAAAAAAATTCTAAATTCTAGTTTTGGAAAGTGGAATGATGTACCAGGTTGTTTGCATTTTTGTGATTTAAAAAAAAAAATCGAACTTTAGTTCTCTTCTAGTATGAAAAATACACCACCATATACAAAGGTTTGCTAATGCTGTGAGCCCTTGTCGTTGCTTGTTTATGTAGCAGTAAATAAAGCCTAATGGCTGAAAATAGATTAAACAAAGCTGCCATCTAGCAGTCAGGGGGTGTAAACACAACACACAATACATCACTGTCTACAACAAATCTTTGCATGTCAGCTAGTAACTACACATCAGTACTGTGTTTCTGAGAGTCCATATTTTGCAAAATATTAGAGGGCACCTGTGCGTGAGCCCACATTGAGTGAATAAATTAATGGGTGTGTCTCAAAACCTAGTGAGCTCCTACATAGACCGCATTTTATGTCATAGTATGCGCTCCTGACATGTAGGTTGTCCCAATTCTTAGATACCTTAAACATGCTGTTTACTGAGGCCCCTTATTTTGACCTGATTTTACGGTAGCGTCGAACGCTTCCTCAGTCGCTACGGCAATCCCATGATGCAACGCAGGGCAAATCTACGAGCAGTGAAGTGGTTTTAAAATGTGAGTTATTTTGAGTCTCTCTGGAGTTTGAATGTGTTTCTTGTCATATAATCACACAAAACAGGATTTTATTTACAACTTTTCAACAAGTTGTTCACCATTTTGCAGTTTTGTTCTCGAGCATCTCTGCAGTGGGCGGGAACAAGCCGTGACGCAGTCTCTCTCTAACTAGAGCGTCTCAGTAATCTGTTTTATGAGGAGAGATGAGGAGAGAACACTGCTACTTAAACAGCTGCTACCTAGACAGTACCTACTTACACACTCACTAGATTTTGAGACACACCCAATATGACTAAAAGCAAAAGTTTCAATTCTAATTTTAGGAAGTGGAATGATGTATTCCATAAAAACTATAAGGAAAACTAAGCAGGTTGTGGACAGTGGAACATTACTGCTACTGAATGCTCACTGGTTGAGTAAAGCAGGTCATGCTCGCTGTCCTCACTAAACATATTAGATGGTTCAAAAGTCCTTTAACTTAACAGCAGTGTTGCTCTTGTTTTATATAATAATGATTCTTCATTTACAATCTGATTTGTTTTGCATAAAAACTCCATATGAACAATTTATTTTGGACTTACTCAGGGGCGCCCTCTAGTGTGTGATGTATCTGGCCGCTGAGTATCAGGTTTACTCACTACACTTTCTCTATTCCAAAGTTTTCCAGCAGTTGTGTGAGTGTGGTAGCGTTAAAGGCACTGCTTCAGCTTCACCTTCAGCTCCAAACTGCTGAGCAACCTACAGCAGCACCCATGAGACTTGATGTAATATAAGGTTTACGTTTAAAAAATAATGTTTATTGTCTGTAGCTCAGAGTGTGAAAAGGCTTCCTCACCCCGTCTGGCACAAACAGAAACTGTCCTATATGTACTGAATGCACATCTGCCTAATAATACCTGTAGTACTAGTTATGAGATTTAAAATAATCAGTATGTACTGATAAGTTTGTGGAAGCCTCAAGGCTTTTTCTGAACATCAACTTCAGTAGAAAATCGTCTGCTCTGTAAACTTGCTTTGAAGGTTTGTCAGACTTGACGGACTGGTTTGGCAGACTCTAATCTCTGTGTGGTTTTCTGTGAAAGGTACTGTTGTCTCAGCCGACGACCCATCTGCCATTGCAACGATCCAGTCAGCTGCCACATTTTCGGCTGATCAGCCAATCAAGTACCTTTTCAAAACGGAGGGAACAGCAGGGCAGGTACGAAGTGCTCCTGCAGTTTAGCCTTCTTTGTAGAATCTTTGAGCATTGGTTATTAGGATATTTGTCTTGTGTTAGTGTACCACTGTTTATCTTCCATTAACCTTCCAGTGTTGTTCAATTCAAATGAATTAAGCAGCCTAAACCCAACAGAATCACACAATTACACAATCGAGTCACATAATTATGACTATTTCTTATTTTCAACGACGGCAGCACATAGGTGGAAGCGTTTTGGGCTGGGGAATGTTTTTGAGGCACTCCCTGGGCCTGCTCATCCCTGGGGAAGGCACTCTCAACTATCGTTGGGCGATAAAACGATCTCAATTTGTTTAGCGATACATTTTTTCTCAATGACAATGATAATGACAAGCTTGGGCTCCTTTAGTAGCCTTAAGTAGCACCGCCAATGGAAGCAACATAATCACGCAACACACTGTCAGGCTGCACGCTGAATTACTCATGTGGAGGATCACGTTTAAAAAGTAGCAGGTTATGGGAAGCTGGCCAGTAGAGAGAGACCTGAGGGCAAAAGTGAAGACGAAGGTGAGCCCTCTGCTCTGGATGATGTTGTTCCAAACAGAGGCCACACCACGCCCATCATATGGAAGTGGTTTGGATATCTTTAGTCTGACCAAGCGCAGTAAAGCCCCAAATGCAAAATATGCCAGCGTGCAGTACAGAGTCACGAAACACTACCGATTTGTTTCACTCTTTGAAAAAATATCATCCAGTCGAGTCAAGTGTTTAAATGTTGTTAGCCAGTTGCTAAGCAGTGACACTAACCAGCCATCGAGCAGTGGAGTTTCTCGTGAACAGCTGTCAGTTGTGGCAACTTTTGCCGACCGATGCTTGTAAATGTTGTTTATCCCAGAGGACCACACGGATCTATGGGGTGCACTGCGGTCGGCATAGCTCCAGCTACCTGTGACAACCTACCAGGACCTTGTTGAGTCTCACAGTCTGTCTAGCTGATGCTTGTGCTGCACACAGCTGTGAGCTTAATAATCATAATAATGTGACTTGACTTTGTAAATGTTGGTAGTTGAGTTTTTGTTCTAGAATAAAGGTGTGTGTGTGTGCTTGTGTGTGTGTTTGGGGAGGTGTCTCATCAAGCACATCTGATTCACCTCATTAGCTAACTAACAAGCACTCTTTTGCCTTCTATAGGACTTTACAGGGACTGTATATAATCTTTTATTTCCTCTGAAAGCAATTCATTCACCTCTGGAAAATAATCAAACATGAATTAAATGTCAGTTTATGTTATGCTGATTTTAATACAACTGTTCGAAAATATGTGTTTAGATGCACCAGATAATGCGATAACTGCAGAATATAAGATTTTGTCAACATTGTTTGCATGAAGTTAAGTAATGGGTGGGTAGCAATACTGTTTGCCCTTCATTTTTCAGACAGTTGGTAAAAACAGAAAAAAACCTTTGGACTTAGGCTACCTGACCGCTCCAAGTTTTATTTAATTTTTATTTTTTAATTCAGCGCGTCCATTAAGTCTGACCCACAAAACTTGGCTGCACAGGGGGCGTAAAACATCCTACTTTTCTACTTTTGCCTCCTGTGCAAAAGTAGAAACACCCCCCTGCCAGTGACAGACAAACTGCATGAGCCAGCATCAGCTCGAACACCTCTGTTCTAGAATTTTCTCTCCAAACTGATGCTGGTTCATGCAGTTTGTCTGAACTCTCATTAGTCATGTCCAGAAAGGGCGAGTGTTGCTGTAGGTTTACATTCTTGCCAAGTGTGCACCTAACTAATTGTTTGAAGCCCAAGGCCAAGTGATAAAACAAGTATAATCACGTCTGCTTCTGCTTGACTGGACTGAAAACTTGCATTGGCCCTTTGTGGAGATGATTGGTGACCCCCGTTTTAGAACAATGGGAGGGGTGGTCATTCTATCACAGCATTAGTAGGAGGAGAATATTCTAGAACACCATGAATCGTGGGAGAACGTTTTAGAACAGTATGATTGATGGGAGAGCATGTTAGAACAGTATAAAGCTGCATTCTGTTCTACAAGGTCCCCAAGCAGTGTTGTTATGTTCCTTATTAGAGCACGAGATATGAGTTAAGGGGGCTGTTATTGATAAATATCTTCATTCAGGGTGTCCTGCGGCATCGTAATGCAGCATCGGTGCATCATGTGTCTTTTGAAGACAGAGATATGCAGTGGGCAAAGTGATAAACCCCTCCCAGATAAATCACTCCCAGAATGTGTGAAGACCTCATGCAGTACACTTGGCAGGGCTATTAAAATGTACCCTTTATGCTGGAGAATGTTGTAGAACAGTGTGAATAGCAGGAGAACAGTGTGAATGATGAGCAACCTAGAACCCTGTGAAGGGGGGAGAGCATTTAACAGTGACTTCCAACAGTCGTACACATGAATGGACAGCAACCCAGTGTATAGTTTATTGGTGGTTGCTGGAGAATGTCGGGTCTCTGGACTCTTTGGTCAGGAGATATGATGTATGATTGTAAAACTGACAATTCCTTTTTGCCTCTTCACCTTTGTCCTGCAGGTGACATACCGGGTGATCCACGTGGCTGATGGACAAGTGGAAGCCCAGGCAGATGGAGCTGCAGCCGTTAGTGTGGTTGCTGGCTTCCCCACATCCACCCAAGCGGTGACGCCAAATGTAACACAGGTATGAGGAATTGTTGATTTTTGCCTTGTTATTACTGGGTAATTGTATTTGTATTTGTATCATGTAATCATATGCAAGCAACAGTGGCCTACAGGAATATAAATGTGCTCATAATGACTGCATTGGTGGAACAACAGTGGCATTCCTATCCATGTGTAGGGTCGCTTTGACGTTCAGCACTTTAATATCCAAGCCCAGTTTTGCTGCTGTACTCTGCCATTGCTACTGTGTTCAACTGCTATGCTGTTGTCTGTTGACTGTTGTACTCTCATAATAAAAACATAGTATTAAAGCTGCAGGACTTTGGTTTTGGGGCTCATGGAACACCTCAGTTAACACAATTTGTCTCCACTGCAAATGTAGCCAATCATCCAAGACAGGCCGGTCTTCAGAGTTTGCTTTAAGATTAATTAAAATAAACAAATACTGGAAATGATAGTATCAGTTGAATTCAACCTTGTATGATGCATGTGTGTGTTTATATTAACTGTTCAATACATCAGATATGCCCTGGTTGAGCAACTGTATATGGAGAAAATAGGGAATTATTTATTAGGAAGTTAGATTATTTATTTGTTTTGGCCAAACTGCCCCTGTAAGCCTTATAAAACACTCATGACTGCGCCTGTGATGTAAGAGATGAAAGACTGATAAGAGATTGCGCATTTAATGTCTCCAATAGGCTGTATTCTCTCAGGCTGATGGACTGGAAGGAGAAGCCACTGAGACTCACTACTACTATCCAGCAACCATCGCTGCCGACACCACCCCTGCCACCATGGTAACCAGCGTCCATGCAGCTGATTCACTGCTCACTCAGCCCACTCCAGCAGGTGCGTGAGCCAGAGCACTGTTTGCATACTGAAGTCATAGGGTAGCCTAGTATTTGCTTAAGAGCATTCTTCGGCCATTCTGTTTGTAAAGTAAAGAAATGGAAGCTGTACCTAAAGAATGACAGTGTTTTAATACATCTCTACATCATGATGTTCTCAATGTCACGAAATCTAGTTTTTATTAAGTTACCTAAGGCCTTGTTTAAACAGGCAGCACTAGTTTCAAACTCAACTACAGAGCTCCTGCTGTTTGCATGCCAAAATAACTTTTTTCAGACATATTGAAGTTATATTTATAGGTGGTTTTGAATCTGATCCATACTGTATTACTATATATATGGCTATGTAAGATAGGATTTCATTTGTTTTTCCATTATCTGGGGTTCAGTGGTTCATGATATCAAAATTTGTATCAAGAAGTCTGTTGGTGTGCTTGGTATGGACTCAAGAACCTTCAGTGAAGCCTTGCAAGTTCTTTGCTTGTTGCCCACTGGTGGTATATGATAAAGCTTTGCTATCCAGATTTCAAACAGAGACTCTTTTCTTTGGTGTTTAGTTTATTAAACTGTAAATACTGTTTGACCAGAGGAGGATGTGTCTCCCCTTGTGAGTCTGGTTCCTCCCAAGGTTTCTTCCTCAGGTTTAGGGAGTTTTTCTTGCCACTGTTGTCTCTGGCTTGCTCACTGGGGGATATATGTTGTAACTGTCTGTTTTCAGAACTCTGTAAAGCTGCTTTGAGACAACATCGTTGTAAAAAGTGCTACACAAATAAACTTGACTATATAATGAATTTGTGGCCCAAAATCAGCATTATCTTACAGGATACTATTAAACTTGAGTGGTCTGGTCACGTGGTCAGCCATCGCTGGTCGTGTATCCTAATCCTGAAAGTCACATTCCTGCAGGCTGGAGTTCCAACCAGCATCTAACTCGCCCTTGACTAACACTAATGCATTTGGTCCAGCCAGTTGAGGGCTTCTGAGGAAGTAGCTGGAGTAGGTGTTGCCAAGTGGTGGTTAGAACCAGACTCTGCAGGAAGGTCGACTATCACATTGTGTAGTTAATAAGAAGTGTGTGATCGCTCTGTTAGCTAGTTATCATCATGGGGTTTGCTAAGTTTTGCCCCGGCCTGGTCAGCGTCTGGACATGGTTACTACAGCAACCAATTCTGATATGCACTACAATATGAACAAAGGCTAAGTAGCTGTAAGCAGTTGCACCAGTAAAACACTACCAGCTTTTACTTAACAGTTTCACTTTCACTTACCAAGACTAACAATTCATCTTTGCATCTTTGCTGAATTACTTTTCTCAAAATAATGTTTATTTTAGAAAAATATGCAGATGTCTTATGTTTTTCCAAAAATATTTTCAGGTCAGCTCTATGTGATGATGTCATCACAAGATGTATTAGGCACAGCCCAGCAGAGGTAAATATCTTCAGGACAAAGTATATACATATATTAATTATTTTATTGGTAATTTGATGAAGCTGTGTTTTAATTCTACAGTAAGACAGAAGCCCCACGCACTTCAAGAGATGACAAGAGACGAGCACAACACAATGAAGGTAAGACAGAGCCGGTGCTCAAATACTGCAGTTGAGATATTTAGATAAAAACAGCTGTGGTGGCATTTGGCTCCAGGTGTATTTCTTCAGTTAATCTAAATGTACATAACGACATCTTCAGTGCTGTAGTAACACTGGAAAGCTATCTTTTTGTAGTTCAGCTGAAGGGGAATTGCTTATTAATTAGTTTTCCATTACTGTTGCATATAAAATACACATTTTGGAAAGTAAATTACAAGTGACTATATTTGCACTGTAAACATTGCAACTCCTGGTTCCTGTCACCATCGTGTAAACAGTTGTATTTTGCATGAAAAAATGAAAAACAATTCTTTAATATGAATAATAAATTAGGATTATGTAGCACAATCACATCATATATTTCTAAGAGCAGTTTGAGTAAATTATATTTAATCTATATTCTACAAAGTTAATATGTGCTTTTATTGTGCATCCATTGTTTAAAAAAATAATATCATACGTTGATGCATGATGTGTGTGTGTTTGTGTATGTGTGTTCTTGCAGTGTTATATTTGTGAGAACCACATGAGCTCATAAGTATAGGACACATTTTGCTGGTCCCCACTTAAGCACATATTATATCTCCACAAAGCACTTTTTTTTTTGAAAACCTAATGAAAACAAATTGCCTTTTGGGTGCTGAGGGTAAAGTTAGGGTTAGGTTTAGGTGTATGTGTAGTATTATTTTGTTACAGTAATACAAAGATCAGTAGAAACATATGGATAACCTCACAAATATAATCAATATAGTAATATAAGACAAATGTGTGTGTAGGGGTGTAAGAAAATATTGAAAATACTGACTATCGGGATATTATGTTTCGTGATAGTTTGTCGATTCTCAAAAACACAGTTCCGATACACAGATTGCTGGCAGACAGTGAATGATTGTGTTGTTTTTAAACCTCTGACCGCTAGATGGCAGTGTTGTAATCCATTTTCAGCTCCACTCCAACATTAACAAGCAGCACAAGAGCGTAATGCTATTGTAAGCATTGACAGACCTGTTCACAGAGTGGTGTGTTTTAATAGTAGGGTTTGAAAAATCAGTAGTATAGCAGTATATCACTTTGCTTCCAGTATTACAATATTTTGTGATATATTGAATCGCCAAGTTATTGCCAATACACAGCCCTATGTGTATGTGTGTATTAGTCCTGCGGGGGTCATAATCATTGAAGAACAGGGTTAAAGGAGACTAACAAGGTATTCAGAGAAACAGATGTACTACAGTCTGTAATTGAGGAACTACCGAGTGCTGCGGGAAGTGGAGCTGATAAAATGGACAGCGAGTGCAGATACGAGCAGGTGGTTTTGATGTCATGAAAGACTTCACTGTAGGAATGAATATTTAAATTCAGAGTAAACAAAAGTGGTTTCCACCGTCTTGAATCTTCAACTGTTTGTTGTTCATCCTTTTCAGTCGAACGCAGACGCAGAGACAAAATCAACAACTGGATCGTTCAGCTGTCCAAAACTATCCCAGACTGCACCATGGACTCCACCAAAAATGGCCAGGTGAGCCTTGTGTCCACATAGTTGAATGAAGAGAGCAAGCTGAAAGTCAGCCTCTGGTCAAGGCATTTGCAGTGAGGTACAGCTGGTGATGTTTTGGTTTTCTGGCTTTCTCTGTCTTAGAGTAAAGGGGGGATCTTGTCAAAGGCCTGTGACTACATTCAGGAGCTGCGCCAAAGCAACTCTAGATTAGGAGAGGAGCTGGAAACGCTGGACAGACTAAGGATGGACAACCAGCTGCTCAGACAAGAGGTAGATCTCAGTGAATATCTTATTAGGAATATCATGATGTTTACAAGCACATGGTCTTATCAGAACTGCACAACACTGGCTAGTTATGGCTAGAAACTGTGAATTAAACCAGTTGTAGGCAGTCTGTAAACTTGGTCACGCCATCATTTAACCTTCATAGTAACATTTATTTATGATTTAATTTTTTATTACCCATATTTTGAGTATGTTTATATTCTGTTGTTTATTACTTTAAATGTGTTCTTTAGCTTTATTTTCTTGATTGTTTGTCATTATTGTTTGAAAACCTTGTAAAGTAAAGATGTTTGTTTAAAAATTGCAGTTTTACTAAATTGCTTTTTCCTGGTTGAAACATTGAAAACTGTGCTTGTTGTTTAACCACTACTTCTGTTTTTCTTGTTTTTTAATCTTTTATGCAGCTGGAAGAGTGGAAATCTAAAAACCAGATGCTTAGAACTCAGTTACGGCAGCATGGTATCGTTGCAGCCTCAAGCATGGACCCTCAGTAAAGCCCAGCGAGGCTTTTCTTACTTGCCTTTCAGCTCATAATGTAGGACAAGGTTGGGAACTGTTGAGCGAAAACAAAAACGAACTCAGATAAGCTTGTAAACGCTGCTTCTTCCCTCAGTGAATGACTTCATCCCCAACCACAGGTAAACAGGGAGACGTTTTACAGAGTATGATTTCTCAGTTTCAGCCTGATCTCTGCCTGCCACACCCGAAGCATAGTGTCAATTACTACCGATAGTAAGTCTGATAAGCGTCCCTGTACTTTGTACAGAAACACATTGGTCTTGACGCTCACTGAAACGGAAGCGCATGTTTATTGGCTTCTGTTATAAGTGAGCTCCAGTCAGTACTTTTCTTCGTTCTTATAAGTCCGGGGGAATTGTTGTGAGCTGAAGTCAGTTGTATACATCAGATATGATGCAGTAAGAAGGAATTATAAATTATGCTGCCATATTTTTAAAACCCAGAAGGTTAACAGCTCTTTTTTTGAGATCATTTTTGTTAAAATCGAGTCAGGAGAAAGAAAAACAAGTCCCACAAAGAAAGACTATACGTCTTTATGTAATAATGTCAACCTCTATTTGATGTTCAGGTCTTTAAATGGAAGACACGTTTCCTTTCGGGACTCTCACTGCACTGTCAATCATCACATTCAATCACATTAAAACGTTCCTCTGCATGTTGCATGCAGTTCCACATTTCCACCAGAGAGGTCTCCAAATCCCCAAGTCTGACATTGTGTAGCTTTAGGCTATACGACTTTACTAAGAAATCATGCTCTGTGAAATAACCCTCATGATTACAGTCAGGTGTATCTGAACTGCACTGAAATACTTTTTATATGTTGTGTTTTTTCTATCAAGAACGATCATGTGTCTGAATAATTCTTTTTTTCTGAATCACTGATGAGTAGATTTATAGTTTGGAGCTTGTATTTTCAAATGTTGAAATGGAAGTAGGATGTGGGGCTTTTTTGTTTAGTTTTGTTTTTTGGGATGAATACAAGGCGAATGGCGTTTGTACTGTGAAAATGGTCAGAGTGAAGTGTCGGAACTGTAGCCGTACAATCCGTTGAATTAGATAAGGTCATTAAACAAACAGAATAACAAGTGGGTCAGTCATTTGTAGGAAGTTGACATTTTGAACTGGATAACAGGGTCGACTGTGATGTAGTTTATTAGACTGCATTTAGAATAGATAACTGTATGTAATCCAACTACCAAATTCAAGCAGGCAACAAAAATGTATATTTATATTAAACTGGTGGTCTGAATGTAGTTTAGGTTAGCTGGTTTTGCTCAGCAGGTATTTCTTGGTAATTGAGTTACAAGTGTTTTATGCCATACGTTAAGATGATTTTAAGGGGAATTCCACAAATGACAGAAAACTACATAGTGTAGTCTTTAACATGAAAATCATGAAGTCATTTGAAGTGATTATTATTATTATTATTATTTTACAGTAGGTGGTGATAAAAACTAGGTGGTGTTTTGTCAACAGCACAAATATAGCCATTTTATTTACTGTTCAAAACAACCAGAGAGCCTATATGTATCTTCTGGTTTGTTATATGTAATGATGATGATGGTGAAACAGTGGAAAATCTTATAAATTAAGTTTCTTTAGGTACTACTTGTCTTACAGCCTGGCATTTGCCTATGTTTAAGTCAACAGCAATGCATCAGGTATCAGCCTATATTTTCTGTTTTTTCTTGCGCACTGCGTGTACCTCCCTATTACGGCAGGGCGAGTAATCAGATTTTATTTTCGATTGCTATTTTGGCTTCCAACGATTATGAAAACAAGACGATCGAGATCAAACAACTACTCTGCTTGCCTTTAAATTTTGAGGAATAGGTGGAGTTCCCCTTTAAATCCAGATGCCTACAATGACAACAGGGGATAATGTGTAATTACAAATGTAAAGAATACTTGTACTGCTTTTCTTTCTCTCAACTAATCAATAATTTATCCAGGTTGTTTGTAACACATTTATTGCTACGGTTTTTAATAAATCAGAAGAAAGTACAGTGGTGTGCTGTGGTGTGGTGTATTGTGTCATTCTTACAGTAAACAAGAATATGAGAAAGATCTAAATGCTTAAGCTTGATCCCCAAATGAGTCTAGTCCCGGCCTGGTTAGTTAATTCCAGTTGTGTAAAAGTACACTCATTGCTGACACGGTTTTCTGATCTCCATTGGAAAGCACTGCCACTCTGAAGTAGCCACACATGAGCCAAAGGTTGCCAAGTGTCAGCTAGAGGGGTATAAAGCCCCCCAGCATTGATGTGTAATGCAGTGGAACTCCATTCTATAGAGCAGGGGTATTTAATTAGAGTTCAGTAAGGTCCAGTTAGAGGAAATTTCTTCAGGCCAAGGTCCGAACCGTCATCATTTCTAACGTGTGTCATGATTCAGTGGTGTATCCTGTTTACAGAAGTAGTCTAGTATCAGCATCTTATACCATCAACTACTGAAACACCAACACATCACACATACTGTTCAGTATATTTCAGTATATTTACTGTTTAAAAGCTGAACTTAAATATGAATAAAACTTTAAATAAATGTTTATTACTCACTTCAGGTAAAAACAAGGGCTACATTAACAAACAGATTTTTTTTAAAGTGCATCTTAAAGTGTTTATTTATAGAAACAGTAAATAAAACGTTTTAGAGCACACCGGCTGAATTAGCCTTTCTCTGACTCGCTTTATTCTCCAAAACGTTTTATTCTCTGACAGCTGCATCTCATTTTGTACCTGGCCAGTGTGCGCGCCGCACTTCAGAATCTGTGCGGATCTAATTGGCTGAGGAGCGTCTCTTAAAATAAACACCGTCAACATTAAAACCTTCTCAATAGTTTATCGCTTTGGGTCCACACTGGACAACGCCTGGACCCGGACTCACAGACCTATTAGTGACCTCTGCTCTAGAGTGATGTAGCTTTATCCAATACTTCTAAGGATATTCTATGTTGTAGAACTGATTATTACCTGTCCTCACTAATGTTCCTGTGGCTGAATGCCATCAAATCCTCAAAGCAATGTTCCAACATTTACCGTAACCCCTTTCCAGAAGACTAGACGCTGTTACTGCAGCAAAAGGGGAACAAACTTTCTATTAATATCATTGATTTCAGAAGAAATGGGTGAGCAGGTATCTACAAAGTGTTGTTATAGCAGACACAGTGTTGAAAACAACTCTGAAGACAAAGTTTTGGTGAAACCAGCTGCACTGAGACATTTATCACACATGCAAATGAGATGAAATTCCACATTTCTTGTCAGAATCTTGGCGTAATCCAGTGGTGGAGTCATTCTGTATGGTTTGAAGTGAAAGGATAAACTGCAGAAAATGTATCTTGATAAAAAATAAATGTAAAGTAGTCACAGAACAGAAGACCTGTTTTGTTTCAGATTGTAAAATTTCTCAGAGGTATCCCGAGCAAAGATGCAGTTGCTAGGCAGTGGAGGACCAACTGGGGGAACCAATTACCAACGAGGCACTTTGAGGCCGAGCAGTGCTGCAGCTCTAGTTAGTTAAGAATGGTTAGACAGAAGTGGGTGAAGCAGCTAAACATGAACTGGTTATGAACTCGTTTACTTTCTGCTCCCCAGAAATTAGATTTTAAGGCTAATCGGGGGTTTCAGTACCCCCATGTATCAAATCTTTCCAGCCTCGTTATTGCTGTTCCTTATAGTTAAACATAATGGAAGGGTTAAAGCTGTACTATGTAAGTTTAGGGGACATGGAGACATGCAGAAAGACACTTTGTAGCACAGGTGGTGCTTTGGTCTCTTTCACCCGGGCAAATGAGTCTGATGATTAAAAGATTAACTTAGTCAAAGCTTGGTAGGGGACATGCTTTCAGAGGATGTGAGCAAATGATCTAGTATTGCCCGTATACCATAAAGACTAGAAAAGTTCCGCCTCTTTAAATAAACATCGTCAACATTAAATCCTTCTCAATAGTTTATCGGTTTGGGTCCACACTGGACAACACCTGGGTCCGGACCTATTAGTAGCCTCTGTTCTAGAGTGATGGAGCTTTATCCAAAACTTCTAAAGACATTCTGTGTTGCAAAACTCAGTATTACCTGTCTTCAATAATGCTCCTGTGGCTGAATGCCATCAAATCCTCAAAGCAATGTTCCAACATCTAATATAACCCCTTTCCAGAAGACTAGACGCTGTTACGGCAGCAAAAAGGGGAACAAACTTTCTATTAATATCATTGATTTCAGAAGAAATGGGTGAGCAGGTATCTACAAAGTGTTGTTATAGAACTGTGTCAAATACAACTCTGAAGATAAAGTTTTGGTGAAACCAGCTGCACTGAGACATTTATTACACATGCAAATGAAAGGGAGATGAAATTCCACGTTTTTTTGTCAGAATCTTGGCGTAATCCAGTGGTTGAGTCATTCTGTATGGTTTGATGTGAAAAGATAAATTTAGATTTTAAGGCTAATTGGGGGTTTCAGTACTCCCTGTATCGAATCTTTCCAGCCTCGTTATTGCTGTTCCTTATAGTTAAACATGATGGAAGGGTTAAAGCTGTACTATGTAAGTTTAGGGGACATGGAGACATGCAGAAAGACACTTTGTAGCACAGTTGGTGCTTTGGTCTCTTTCACCCGGGCAAATGAGTGTGATGATTTAAAAAACATTCGAAGATTAACTTAGTCAAAGCGTGGTAGGGGACGTGTCTTCAGAGGACGTGAGCAAATGATCTAGTATTGTCGTCATAGTATTGTTTTTATCAGTATAATGTCAATTTTCAGATAACTAGAGACCTAAACGTTGAGCCATTGAGCAGGACGTTGATGCTACTTAAAGTAAAAAAACCTTTCATTAAATCCTCAGTGAAGAAAGTTCTCTGAGTTTTAAACAACCTAAATCTTACATAGTGCAGCTTTAATGGGAGTGAGGTATCTTCCAGGGACTTGA
Organism: Megaleporinus macrocephalus; assembly: GCA_021613375.1. NCBI lineage: Eukaryota > Metazoa > Chordata > Actinopteri > Characiformes > Anostomidae > Megaleporinus > Megaleporinus macrocephalus. Next base: position 24,075,954 of record CM038726.1, read on the forward strand.
GTCTGGTTCCTATCCCATGGTCGTTATGGTTGTGGTAACTGCGTCTCAGCAAGTCTCTTAAGGGCGCAGTTTTAGATAGCAGTGAACGACCTTGCATCTTAACCATTGGGTGGTATGCGGAGAGAAATTTTAAGAATCGGTGTAACTGTCCTTTAAGAACAAAGCGCGGGTCAGTACTGTATCGCTGAATCTTACATATCCGGCCTTCTTTGAGAGTGGAAGGTAAGTAACCCCTCAGGTCTACTTTCACTACGTCACGCAGGGGGCGGGACTCAGCTCAGGTAACTAGTCTGACCAGGAAGGGCGTCGAGTTTCAGCAGTTATATCAAGCGTCGCCTGCTGCTGCTGCTGCTGCTGCTCGCATAACGAGAACGGACTCGACCTTCTTCTTAAACTGTCGATATTTTTAAAGACTGTTCTCAGCTGTTCTCCTACAAACAGGCTGTTTTCAATCCCGCCGTCATGCTGTTGGTGTTGATGTGTCTCCTTTGCTTGCACGCAGCAGGTAAGACCGGCTGGAGGTTTCCTTTCTTTTAAAAGTTAGACTCGAATTTATATTTGTTTATTATTTTAGGTATATGATATTTTTTAAACGTTTTGTTGTGACCTGCAGTGGAATACCCGAACAAAACCAGATATTATAGGTTTGATTGGGACAGAAGCCGAGCTGTTGTTTGCTTTGGTTACACGAGTCAGTGAGCCGCAGTGCCAGTCTCGACTAACAGCCGCTAAAAGTCAGTTAAACGCTTTGTTTTTGGTAAATGTAAGATGTTTGGGTTTCCTCTTAACCCAGTAGTAGCCCTGTTTGTCTTCCCCTCGTCATGTGACGTATTTCTGCTCCTGTGAGAGTGACGCACCTGCTGAGCACACCTGCTGATTCGGCCTGTAAGTGTCCGCTGTGTGCGGTGTGAGACTACTGCTCACTCTGAGAGAGTGCAGCTCCGGTGCTGACTGCTGTGGAAGCAATCAGAGTGTTTGGTGTTGGTGTGATTTCGAGTATTCGGTGTTTAGGTGTTAATTTGTAGAACTTCCGTTTTTAAGCTACACTATCACCTTGGAGCCCGTGTCTTCACCTCCCCCTCCCCCCGAAACTCAACACTCTCTCTCTCTCTCCACTTCTTTCTCTCTCTCTCTCTCTCTCACAAACACACACAATCTCTATCTCTCTCTGTCTGTCTGTCTCTCACACAAACACACATTCTCTATCTCTCTCTGTCTGTCTCTCTCTCACACACACACACATTCTCTATCTCTCTCTGTCTGTCTCTCTCTCACACACACACACATTCTCTATCTCTCTCTGTCTGTCTCTCTCTCTCACACACACACATTCTCTATCTCTCTCTGTCTGTCTCTCTCTCTGTCCGTCTCTCTCTCTCACACACAAACACACACAATCTCTATCTCTCTCTGTCTCTCTGTCTCTCTCTCTCACACACACACAAACACATTCTCTATCTCTCTCTGTCTCTCTCTCACACAAACACACACAATCTCTATCTCTGTCTGTCTCTCTCTCTGTCTGTCTCTCACACAAACACACATTCTCTATCTCTCTCTGTCTGTCTCTCTCTCTCTCTCTCTCTCTCACACACACAAACACACATTCTCTATCTCTCTCTGTCTGTCTCTTTCACACACACACACACACACACACATTCTCTATCTCTGTCTGTCTCTCTCTCACACACAAACACACATTCTCTATCTCTCTCTGTCTGTCTCTCTCACACAAACACACAAAATCTCTCTCTCTGTCTGTCTCTCACACAAACACACACATTCTCTATCTCTCTCTGTCTTTCTCTCTCTCTGTCTGTCTCTCTCTCACACAAACACACACATTCTCTATCTCTGTTTTTCTCTCACACACACATTCTCTATCTTTCTTTCTTTTTCTCTCTCACACATTCTCTATCTCTTGCTGTCTTTCTCTCTCTTTGTCTGTCTCTCTCTCACACAAACACACATTCTCTGTCTCTCTCACAAACACATTCCCTCTTTCTTTCTCTCTCACACACACACATTGTCTATCTCTCTTTCTCTTTCTCTCACACACTATCTCTCTCTCACACACACACATACACCTCTTTCTTTCTTACACACACTCTCTTTCTTTCTTTCTCTCTCTCACACACACACCTTTCTTTCTTACACACACACATTCTCCATCTCTCTTTCTCTCTCACACACACATTCTATCTACTTGTCATTCTCTCTTTCTCACACACACATCTTTCTTTCTCTCTCTCTCTCGCTCACACACAAACAAGGAAATGGCACACTAAAGTTAAAGTAAAACTGAAAAGACAGACAGCCAGAGAGTGACAGTAAGAGAGAGAGAGAGAATTGTTTAGAGCCCAAAATGTTTAATGAAGTAAACCGTATAATAGTTTTACTTATAATAGTCGATTTGCTGCCAGAAAACATCAATTAAAAGTTTTAGGTTGAAGACTAGTGATGCAAATTCTGAGTACAAAGTCTGTTTTTCAGTATTTTTCTCTTTTCGGTCTAAAAGGAAACGCTGGTCTGTGCGTCAGAGAAAGATTAAATTAAGCATGAGTTAAAGAATTAGGAACTCAATGAGAGGCTCTGAGTGAAATGGGAATTCTGTTTCTCGTAAACAGGCCCAGAATTCTGTAGAATTAAGTGTTATCATGTGAAAACACTCAGAGAAGTACAGATTGGTTTAAAGTTTAACTAGTTACAAGCTGCTGCCCACTTTTGGAGGCTACCGAGAAGGCTTTTTCAGAATTTCTCCATAATGGAGTTGATGAAATATAAACAGAGATATCCTAGTTCTAATGCGTGTGTGTTGCTTTGTGCTGGAGAAACTGACCAGCTCAGGTTTCTTTACAGTGGTGCTGAAGGGAAACAGTAGTCACAACACACAGAGAGTCATTTTATTTACTATTATACCTCGAGTCAGTCAGTCTTCCTTGTGCCCTGCATGTACCTCTCCACCATGAATAAAATTTAAAAATACATTTTACACCAAAACGAACTGTCCATGTAGCCTGGTAATCGATTAATAAGCTGACCGGTTGTTTCAATGGGAATAGAATACATCTATCTACATCTTTCAATCAGAACAGACTAGTCTGATGTAGGCCATTTACAATACCGTTTCTGTCTGATTGATAAGGTGGGTTAATTGGAAATACTGGTATGTGCAGTACTTTTTTGTATATTGTTGCTGTCCAATGAAAACCTAAGTATCTCCAAAATGGCAACTTTACAGGAGACACCAGAAACTGTCTTCACTTTCAATGCAAGTCAATGGAATCAAAATTTTTCCAAGCTATTTTGCAAACAGAAGCAGTTGTTTCATTGATGTGAAAAAATAGAAATGGTCAAAAATGAAGCTACATGCTTTTCATTGGACAGAGACGATATGTGTGATATTTTGGATCTGATCTCTTGTAGTGTAAATGATTTTCATTAGATAATTGAGAAGATACAAACACTCAAACAGTCTTAATATATAACTAATCTATACTTGAACTGAATTTAGTACGCCAGAGATCACAAACACAAACACAATTCTGAGTCTGTGTGTTTCTCTAGAATGGAATATTTCATATATACCCACTATAAATGTCTTTCTTTACATGCTAATGATTTCCTTATACAGAAATGTTTTAAAAATAATTTATGGTTCCCCTTTAAATCTCCATAACTACAACGAAATCAGTGGATATTGTGTAATTAGTGTTTGTACTACTTTTCTTGCTTCCAAATCATCTTTTGTGACACACGTATTGAGGAAGTATTTTACTGTCTAAATGTACTTTTCTAAAATTGTTAATTCAGCTGTTTTAAGGTGTACCACTTGCTGACGCCAGTGTAATGTGTGATAACTGTCTGTGAAAGCTTTTAGAGGCACTAACCACAGAACTTCGTATCGTTAACACAAGTTTCTCTTGAACTTAGCCTTTCACATCAAACCACATTAAACCAGAATAACCTGTTTTCTTTATAACCATTTAATTATGCAGATGTTTACAGGATAACACTCTGATCTTTCTAATGTAGTTGAAGTGTTTTTCTGGTGTTAGGATCTGGATTAAACCAAAACAAAGCAAAAGTTTATTGCATCAAAGATTATTATAGTTGTTATGGGGTGAGATTAGAGTGGACCTGTGTTGAACTATAGACCTACTGTGTAGCTCAAAGTCCACTGTGTCATACCTGTTGTGCACATGTGTTTAGAAATCCATGGTTTTGCACGTTATTGCTACAAAACGAGGAACCTTCTAGTCCACCTCAGTGGTGATGAAAAAGTGTTGAGTGTTTAGAGCCTTTTTCCGGCTGTAAACCTGAAGGGCTTGCTAAATTAATATATGTATATTTTAAATGACGTTTATGGTGACATACGGTCAGTAGTGAGTCAGAGGCTGTAACTGGGTTAAGTGTAAAACAAACATACTGTAGGCCAGCCTTTTTGAACCTGTTACCTTTGGAAGTCCCCTTGACCGACTGCTTACTCATCAAGTCTAGCCTTTCATTGCATTTGGTCACACCTGTAAGGTAGATGATGCACTCTTGGTGTGCTACAGCTGATATTTGAATATGGCTAAACAAATATACTTACACTAGATATATACACTAGATCCTTCCATTGTCCCGATGCTGTGTGCTGTCAGTGTGCACTGACTGCCAAAAATGAAAACAGTAGAGCTTAGAACACGTGATTCATCTCATTGAAAGGTGGTATGTTACAATAATCAATGATTAGAGCAGATCAGTTTCTAAAGCTGACTTTTGCACAGTGGTTAGCTTTCATAATCATATTTTCACAACACAACAAATAAAAAAAATTAATTGGACGTGTCTACTAGTTTGGTTGAGGCGTATACGTAGTTGATAAACAAAGGCAAGAAAACCCATTCATGTTGTGGTTCTTGTGAACACAACAAAGATCTAACTTCTGGCTGGTAGGCAGCCTTCAGAGGGCAGCAGTAAGTACTGTCTCCTGTTAGTTGGATAGCCAGATAGTCAGATCTGCTAACTGGCTATGTTAGGTTTGTAGTTTAGCTATATTAAACAAAATTACATTGTTGATTACAGTTATTTATACGGCAGATAAAATGTCTTGATTATAGCCTAATCTGAAAACTTGATACTTAGCTGATGAGTCAGGCGGACTAACTCATGTCGTGAATGAGGAAGTGATAAAGCAGTGATAGGGAAATCTTTTGAGCGTGGGCTGTAGTTTCTGCCAACTAGCATTTCTTCTTTTTTTTTTTTTTTTTTAAAAATGTTACACACAGAGGCATCAAAATACCAGATTATTACCAGATTCAGAGTTGGGCACTTGCCAAACACATTAATTTACTGGCAGTTGCCTCCTGCTGTGCCTTCATGCAGCTTTATGAGGAGCCATTTGTGATATCTTTCCAACAAACTAGAAGAATTTTCACATTGTAGCTGTTGAAAAGGTCTTATCATTTTTAAATTTTATTTTCTTATATATTCTTATGGAAGGTATGTGTAAGTATGGCATGTGTGAGCCTAAAATGTTTAATAATAAATACTTAAAAGCTAAATATACTCTAAAACCTAACATGTCCATATTGTTGGTACTGTATAATAAAAATGCTTATTAGCAGTTTTTATTTATACATCAGATACCAAGCATTTACTTTGATTTTTTTTTTCTTCTGAAAACAGAACAACATTTTCTTTTTCTTTTAAAGTGGATTTGGGGGGGAGGTGTTCCAAAAAAGTTTTGTTTTCATCTTTTATTAGTTGATAACACACACATTTTGTATATCTGTTGTCTGTTTATATCTACACAGTAAATCAGTTTATTATTTTAAAACGTGGTATGCATATAAAACCCTGCTGTTTTCTGTATTCTCTGGCACAGAACATCTGATCCAGTTTGAAAATGACCTGATAAGCTTGATCAGGTGTTTTTTAGGTGAAGGTCGCTGGTCAGTGTTTGTGTCACAGGAGTCTGCAAGATTGTTGAGCCCCTTGGTCATAATAATTAAGAACAAAATTATCACAGCTTGAATATTTATTTGCTAAATTTGCTCTATAAGCATGTTAAACAGAGGCAGGCATGTGGTTTAAATTAGTAATACTGACAAACTCAGATTACTACTTTTTTTTTTTTTTTTTTTTTTTTTTTTGAATTCCCCAAAATATCCGCATAGCTCAGTGGTTAAAATATTTTAATGTAAAGTTAGTTTTGTATATAAATATTCGAGACATACTGGTCAAAAATGGCAAAGCAAGTATTTTAAATAAATACAAGTTGGCCAAAACCTTCTCAATATCCTAAATTACTTTTGATGAGACTTTTAGAGATGAGCTTCTGGTTTATCACCACCACTGTGAACAGTTCTGATTTTAGAACAGAGCTTTCACACCAAAGCACTCTGAATGACTTGATTGCAAATATTAATGGTGGAATGAGAAAAATCTGTAAAATTCCTAGTTAACTAAGACGTAGACATAAATATCGTGCTTTAAACAGTTGCTGCAGATTTGGAACTGCAGGCTCTGAGGGTTAAAGAAGTGGCATTGACCTCAATAATAAACAATTGACCTGCTTTTGGTTCAGGGTAGGATATGAATGTAGCATGTCACTAATTATCTCTCTTGATCTCTCCTTCACTCAGGCCTGCATGCTTTTACTGCCACCTCTTCTACAAAAAATGTGATGGTAAAAGAGAACAGTGGTAAGTGCAGTTAACTGGACTCATTCGTTATGTTGTGGCATATTAAGAACAATAGATTTAAAGGCCTTACTCTTTCTGCATTTTCAAGCTGAATAAATTTCGAACTCTGTTTTTTCAGGAGCTGATATGAATTGTGGCTACAGTGCTGACTTTGGGGCGTCACCTCGAGTGGAATGGAAATTTAAGGATATCAAGGGTTCACAGTCCTTCATCTTCTTTGATGGCCAGATTACCTGTAAGGATAGTACCTTAACCAGACAAACTGCTTTTTTCCAGCCATACACTTATACATTGCAAATGTTTATTATAAATGAGATTAGAGGAAGCTGATAATTAATACATGTATTACTTGAATTGCTCGGCTGTAGATGCAAATAAACCTGTTAGTCTCGCCTGTCGAATCTTCTTTATCCCTGTAACGTCAAATGTCACCTTTTGAAAATAAAACACTGTGTCCTTTTTTTCTAAAGCCCAGTACAAAGATCGGTTCACTCAGTATTCTGGTGGTCTAAGGATTGAAAAGGCAACCAGAAAAGACACTGGCGACTATACATGTGAGGTGACTGGCAATAATGGCTATGCAGACATTACAATCAAGTTGACAGTAATTGGTAAGTTGTTGTGTGATGCTTTATTCGGATATATATATATCATGTTAATCCTATGATGTACATCATATAATCTCTTGTTGTTCAAAATTTAATACTTTATGTTTGTTCACAATAGTTCATTGTAATGGTCTTTTGTTTGTTGAGAGGTTAAAACTCCTCTAAGTGTGTATTTATTGTTGTTGCCCAAAACATCGGTTTGAAATCTCACTATATCCTTCACTTGGTGTCGAAATTTCACCACAGACAGACCAACAGAATTGGGCTAAATATAATTACCTTCTATCACATTCCATTAAGTTGCGAAAAACAGTCAGCGACTTGATTGGGATGCATTAGGAAATTATTCACCAGGTCCTAAAATCTCAATCTTCTGATCTCCTTGATTCCCACTAGGTTGTCCTATACATGTTGTGCTCATGATGATAATCTCTGTACCCCACAGTACCTCCCTCAGTGCCTGTCAGTCGAATCCCCTCCTCAGTCACAACAGGCCGGAATGTTCTGCTGACCTGCTTTGACAAGGATGGTTCTCCCCCATCCACCTACCAATGGTTCAAAGATAACACCCCTCTGCCTGAAGACCCCAGCAAGTTCCCCAACTTCAAGAACATGACATACAAAATGAATGCTCAGAATGGCAACCTGGTCAGTGGGCGTTTTTTCTGCAAGCGTAACACCTCATTGTTAGTTCTGCTGATGCTTTCAAAATGTGAAGAGTCACTGTTTTGCTTTGATGAATAGCATCAGTGAGAAATCAAAACGGGAAACTGCTAAATGGGTTTTTGTACAGTCTGACAGTCTTCTTTGTATCCCAGGTTTCACTTTGGGAATCTTATTTTTATTATTATTATTTATGTTTTGTTTTTAATAGGAGTTTCCTAGTGTATCCAAGGCAGACAGTGGAAAATATTTCTGTGAGGCTTCTAACGGTCAGGGACCTAATCAGCGTGGAGAAGTTGTGTTAATGGAAGTCCGTAAGTAAACTTTTCAACCTGTCTTGATTTTTCGTCATGAACATTGCTTTTAGGGCCATATTGATATGAAGTAGAGGTCTGCATTCCCATGGGCCTACCGCAGGACCTGCGGGACCCACCTCAAGATGGCAACACTTGGCTCATTTTAGTGTCTCCTGGAAGCACCAGGTTAACCAGCCCCGTGCAGCTGGAGCTCAAGCTTGTGTGAAAGCATCCCGCAAATGAATGTATAGGCAAAAATAAAATGTAATGATTGCTTAACAAAAATAAGATCTAAGAGCAAAATACCAAAAATAAATTAACTGATTCTAAATATGCTGTACAACCACAGAGAGTGCTGCTTAGACAGAAGAATACACTATAATAAAACCAAATAAAAGCAAGACTCATAATAGTTTAAATTTGTGAAGCCAGCCATAGGCAGCTACAGGTGGGAGTGGGACAACTGCTGCAGGTTTTCTGTGGAAGTGAGTGAGGGTGGGATGAAATCTTGTGGGAGCGGGATTTAAAAATGAGTCTCTGAAATAAACAGGTTGTAACTGTTGCTGATATAGCTGGTGTGTATGATGTGAAATGGTCAGACAGTTAACACATGCAAAATGTTTAGTTAAGTGCTCACTTGTGTGCTATTAATAGTTTATTGACTGTCATTTCTAAAACATTTTGCACTCAAACAGCAGAGAATCAGTCTTAAATATTACAAATACATTTTCTTGTTCCCTACATAGAAAAACTTAATTAAATGTTAAATGTAAATGCATGGGTTTCTAAACATTTTTTATTAGACCTGATGAATTAATCAAGGTTAATAATTTATATTTATCTCCATATCGTCGCTGTCCAATGAAAAATAGTCTCCTTTTTTCAAAGCTATTTTGAAGGATTTCTATTGGTCCATTCATCATTAAATTGTCCCACAATGTAAAATCAGCTGCTGCATTGAATTGATGTAAAAAAAAAAAAAAATGGACAGCGACGATACACACACACACACACACACACACACACACACACACACACACACACACACACACACACACACACACACACACAAAAACCTTATCTGCAAGAAGTATTAGCCAAATGATATATTTCTCTAGCCTTAGTTGCTTTAATGTCAAGTCAATGGAAGTGATTTTCATGTTTGTTTTGTTTCTCTTTTGTAGATGATGTGAACACAGGAGGCATTGTTGCCGGGGTCATTGTAGCCCTTCTAGCCATTGCATTGCTTTGCTTTGGCCTGTGGTTCGCTAAGAAGAAGGGATATTTACCCAGTAAGTTCTTCTTCCTTCTGTTTGTCTTTATAAGATTTAGCTCTTTTCAGATTTCTAAGTCTGTAATGCTGATCAAACTAATTCTGTATTTTGCATCCCTTCCCCTTCTTCCAGAAATGCCTGAAAGGTAAGATATATATATCATAACTTGAGTTACCTGGAGTTTATCTTAAAAATTGTCACCTATTTGTCTAATGTCTATTTATGTCTTCTCTGTTACAGCAAGCAGAAATCAGCAGTGTATACCCAGCCTAGGCAGGACTATGGGGATGAGGAGGATGTAAGTATCTGATGCTAATGATCGGCTGATTTCTGCTTCTTGTAGTGTTACTTTGTTGTACTGATTTCTTTGAGTAGATATAAATACTTGTTTTCTGTGGTCAGTAGGGCTATACAGTTTTGTGATTTGTTTAATGTTATTGAAGTAACTGCCTTTACTTTTCTCCAGTAAATACATAACCATGCCACTTCAAACATTGTTCAGATCTAAGTATCTTTCTGATATGAGCCATTGTTGCCTGATATTATTGTGCATCCCTACCTACAGCTTTGAGGTTTATGTGAATATTTTTTGATGGAGGCAGTCACATGACTCAGCAAATGTAATAGTATTTGTCAAAATATCTTCGTGGACCTTGCTTTGCACATCGGGGGGTACAGTCATGCTGAAACGGGCTTCTCCAATGTGTTGCTACAAAGTTGGAAGCCTATTACTGTCTAAAATCTGTATCCTTAACATCACGCTTCATTAGAAATAAAGAGCCTAAACCCTGAAAAACATCCCCAGACTAATCATCCCTCCCCTACCAAACTTAACTGTTGGCACTATGCATTCTGGTATGTAGAGAATCTCGCGGAATCTGCCAAACCCAGATTAATCCATCACACTGTCAGGTAGTGAAACGTAACTCATCACTCCAGAGAACATGTTTTCACTATTCCAGAGTCCAGTAGCAATGTGCTTTTCACGAATGCAACCAGTGCTTAACACTGTGCATAATGATCTCAGGCTTGTGTGCAGCTGCTTAGCCATGGAAACCCATTTCCTGACGTACAGATAGTGTGCTGTTGTTGCTTTCATAGGCAGTTTGGAGCAGCATTATGCTGAGATTGTGTGGTTTGTGCACTTTGTGTTTGAGCAGTTGCTTCTAGACGCTTTTATTTCACAATAATTGACCAGCACAGATTTAGCAGGGCAGGGCACTTGTGGCCAAGGTGTCTCGAAGCTCTTCAGTATAACCCATTCTCCTGTCAGTGCTTGTCTATGGAGATTGCATGGCTGTATGCTGGATTTCATACTCCTCCAAGTAATAATTGTGGATGAAACACCTTAACTCAGTAAATGATGGGTGTCCACACACTTTTGGCCATATAGTGTACGTTTAATATATTGGCATATAACAGTTGAATGGTCCAGATGTAATGTGTTACACTGTGCAGCTTTGAAACCCGTCACATAGTACTTGTGTCTTGCCGTATATGAATAAATACAATGTTCCTGCTTTGTGTTTGTTTTAGGGGGAGTTCAAGCAGAAGTCGTCGTTTGTGGTGTAGCCTATATTTTCACCTACACAGACATGAAGTTTGTCGCCTGCAAGGCTGTGCCCTTCTAACTGGGATTAAGCTTGTGTGTAAGATGTGTGTGTAAGATATGTGTTTGTGTGTTTTTATACCACCTCTGGTTATTGTAAAGAAAAGTTTTATTTCTATTCTCCTACTTTTAATCGTGTTTTATTTCTCCTACATTTTTTACATATTAATTTTAATGATCTGTGTTCTTTCCTTGGCTTGATTTTTATGATTTGTGTAAATTTTTTCTTGTTCAAAAAATTTTACTGCCTTTGTCCTTCTTCAAAAAAACTTACATTTAGGCAATGTTTGATAACACATAAGTAGATATCATTTGAATAAGTAAGCTTAATAAATTTGTATATCAGTGACACTGACCAGTTGGTGAGTTGAATTTAGTCTTGTGTGCCTGTTTGAATTGTATGTGACTGTCCTTGTATATTTATAGAACATTTTAAAGGAAAAACAAGGTACTAAAATCTTTCCACTCTATTGTCCTATTTATCCAACTGGTTTGTTTACTTAATCAAAGGGATTAGATTGAATTTGTACTTTTTCCAGTCTTTTTTATAACTTTACATGTGAAATGTAAATAGACATTTTGCTTTTTTGTTTTATGTGCATTATACTCTGTAAATCTAGCATTTTAAGATATTTGTGATGAGACTATTGGTTTGTTGCGTCTGACAGCAGATCCAGCTCTAAAGTGGCATGAACAATAATATACAGATGGTGAACCTTAAATGTTGCACAGAATATAACACCTTGTACTTGCTTATGTTTTTGTTTTTGTCATGTACCTATTGTAAATTTTGTTTTTCAATAAATATCTTAACATTATTAGTCATTGGTCATTAAATGTCATTTAATTAAAGAGCCAAAACAAATAAATTTTTTTTATGTTATGTTTTAAAATGTACCCCCGACTGTCTAGACCATACAGTCTATATATGGAAACCAAGCTACAAAAACAGCCTGTTTTGAATTTAACGATTCTGGGATGTCACAGGAATCAACTCATCTACATGTTTTTACTTTCACATTTATGTTCTAAGACGTGTTTAGGCTCGGAGTGCTTTCCTGAAAGATTCTGTGTTCAGGTGATTAACTGCTGATTAACTAGTGAAGAATACAACTTAATTCCAGTTAGATATATATGCCCACCACAGAATATGCAAATGGAAAACAACACTGCCTTTTCTTTCCTATTTGCATGTACTGTGTGTGGTGTTTTTTGTTTGGTTGGGTTTTTTTTGTTTGTTTTTTACATTCATTGCCAGTTTAGCTTTGTTCACTCAAAAGGAAAAGTTAAAGATCGTGTTTCATGCTATTTTCCATGACAACACTGGAGGGGCTATCTTTGTTTACTTTGTGTTAGAACTTCCGGTGCGCCCGCGGATACGTTGATACTACTTACAAGCAAAACGACAACAAACATATAAAATGACTAGCATAATATGTTCAGTTTGAGGGAGTCAGTTATTGGAAGGAGATGAAAACTTGTCTGGAACAACAGTGTTACGAACACAGCACATAAAGATCAGAGTGTTGTAAAGTCGCCCTCCAAAGAAGAGGACCTGCGTCATCCACCCCAAACCTCCGTATGTCTGTTCTTACCATTCTGTGGAGGAGAACCAGCACCAGAGCATCCTTATCCAGAGAAATGTCTCGCTTATGAAGCTCTGAGGAAGCAGACACTTTGGGTGTTTGTGAGTCTATTAGTTAAGTAACTGTTTTCTGATCAGTGTCCATCGCGCTAGGCTATCTGGGCTGTAGCTAACACCCGCAGAGTGGCTCGGGCAGCTGGCTTAACTTGGATTTAACCAGCTTTCAGAAATATAAACTCACCGTCTGTGTGTAGAAGTACGGTGATGGTCATAAGTATATATGGTCATAAAACAGTACCCCCTGCTATTTTGTCAATGATTATGATCTGCCACGAACGCTTTTGGAACACTCAAGCAGACAGTAACATTAGGCTGAATTTAAATAACAAGCTTAAAGAAAACAATTAACAATAAAAAAGTTAAAACATTATAAACAACAAGAATACAATTATGCACGTACGCGCCAACCATCGAAACGCATTCGTCGTGTGCGCATGCGCAATACGTATGGGAAGGACGGATCAATGAGTAGGATGAAATGATAGAACACCTGGCTATGCAGGTACTGATACGCTTCACTACTTATATAGTTTTTCATTGCCGAACCGTCTACACCTTCCGAGAATACAAAGGAATTAAAAACGCCGCCGTAGGTAACCTCAGACCACTTTTCATATTATCCACCCACTGTGTTATTAACATTGGATGAGACAGTGTTGTCTCATTCGAACTTCTTATTGTCTCTCTGGTCTTCTCCCATGTAACTGTACTCATTTTGGTTAGCTGAGTGGAAGTTCTAACACAAAGGCGAAAGAAACACACGCTTGAAAATGGTTGTGGTGAAATACGGTGAATAGGTCACAGCGTATAAACTTCTGTATTGTCTAAAATTCCGAGCTTACCAGCTGTAAACTTGCAGTGTCTGCTGTGTGAGCACAATTTACATGAGGGACAGTTTCCAACGCCGCTCAGTACAACACAATACATAGACAGCCTGTCAGAGCAGGCACAGTAACAGGCTGTTTAATTCTAAAGAGAGGTTAGAAATGGTAATGAGATTTTTTTTGGTAACACAAATGTTTTAAGAGGCCATTTAACGTTCACAGCCATTAAAAAAGAACAGTGACGCCACCAGGGGGCGGTAGAGGCCACGTTCCATATTTTCGACCAGCAATTTCTGAATCAAGAGGGTCGAATTTCCTTTCAGCGCTTGAAGCACCGCTTCTTGTTTCTCCAGGTTTGAGCATTGAGACGCGCAGTGCAGAGGAGTTGCTTTCCTTTAGACCTGGGCTGAGCGCTGATCTACACTGAGGCGCAATGGTGCGGCGTGTAGGCTCCATTCAGTGATTTCACTGGCGCTTTCTCTGGTAATTCATAGGTGTGCATCCAAAAACAGGCTCTGTACCTGCCATAATAGCCCGCTCCTGTCATTATCTCTTAAGAAAAACATAGTTTGCCTGCCTTCCTCCAAGTCATTCACATAACAGCTATGTGTTCTGCCCACTTACATAAACACACTCCGGTCTGTGTGTGACTCAAAGCCTGAATGATGAAAACTCTCATTAAGATCTGCGCTGCGCTGCCCCTTTAAAAACAGAGTGGGCGGGGCCCCCCGGCGTACGCCGCGGCCTGATTCGCTCGTTCGGCCGTCAGTCAAACCCCCATTCATAAATAAGTCATCTCGAAGAAGGAAGCGAATGTCAGATGAGGGATGCTGCCTCCATTTCTGTGCAAAAATGAGCTCTGACAGCGCTTTTCCTCACACGTCCACCTCCGGCGGGCCGACGCGGTCAAGCCTAGTGTCTCTCGTGGCCAGTCAGGCGGTTTAAGCTTGAGAAGCGGCGAGAGGCGAACGCGAAGTCCGACTCTGCGCCCAGCGGACAGCGAGAGAGCCCGTATCCCCGGTACATGCTCCCGTCTCCCGCTCGCTCTCCCTCTGCGCTCCGCTGCTCCGTCCCACTGCTTCTGGTTGTACATGTTTGTCCGCCCCGCGAGTCGAAAGTACGAGAAACACGAGGAGTAGTGAAGCGCCAAATGGACCGGTGAGCCATGGCAGCGAAAGACGAGCTGTACGCCAAAGTTACGCCGCGGAGGCAGCGCCAGAGCCGGCCAGGCACTGTCAAACACGGCTCCTGCCTGGACGTACTACTGTCCATGGGCTTCCCCAAAACCAGGGCGTGAGTAGCCTGTCTTTTCCACTCTGTCGACCCCCAAAACACATACACACATACAAACAGCAGCAGCCAGACGCCACTGAGAGACGGGGAGAGAGGGAGAAAGAGAAAGAGAGGGAGAGAGAGAGAGCTTAGCTAGTCTGAGTACAGCTGTACAACACAAGGCTACAGGCCACAGTCACTGTTGTTGTGGTTGAAGCAGCACTTAACCAAATGAGTGTAAACTGTTGTAATGGCGTCGAGCTGACGTTGTTATTGATTGTAGAGCTACATAACTGCGTTCACAACTGATACAGACTTCAGGAACTTCAGAAGCTCAGCTTCAAGTCAGCGTGTTCTTTTTCAGCTCTCCTAACTTCTGAAACACGACAGGAATGTATTTATTCTCCACTCTGCTACTAGTTCCCAAAACACTGCTGTAAGCCTTTCGTCCTCAAGTAGCTCCAAACTGGACCTGCAAGACACCAGAACACAGAAAGCAGGGGATTTATTTGGGGATGTTAGATGTTATGGAAGCCCATTTTCCCAACAAGTATAAAAGAAAACATAATTATTACTCTGGCAGCAGTATAATAATTATTTATTTATTTTTTATTCGTCAAGAAACAGTCTTGTTTTCTCGCTGTTATAACTTAAAGTTTACTTATCTTATTAAAAAAATGTGTTTTTCTCAAATATGGACTAAGTATTACAAACTATAGCCTTGTTTCCCATAAACAAGTATCCTTTAAAGTATAAAGCATCTCAAAACAGCAAGAATTAATCTCAGAATAATGACGCAGTAATAAAATATTACTAGTGTTACATAATACATAATAATTAATTAATAATTAAGTACTATTTTTTTAGGTTAAGTGGCAGTAATGGGCTTCCATAATGTTCTTCAACTATTATAATACTACTATGTGTCACATAATAATGCCGTATTTATTCAAACAAATTACTTAGAATCTCAAAATAATGACTAAATATCTAGAGATTTAAGTTATTGAATGAAATTTTAATATTCTCTTAAATGACAGTGGTTCTATACAGAATGCTCTATGAAGCATTTGCGGACGTGCAGGTTGTTTGCATGGCGAAATGGTTCTTTACTGTGATGGAGAATGTGTTGTGTATGGTTCTGTTTAGCACCAAAAAGGGGTTCTGCGTAATGAGTGTAAACTATTAAAATGCTGTCGGACTGAAGTTGTTATTGATTTATACATGACTGTGTTAAAAGGCGATGCCGACTCCAGAAGCGATTCAGATTCAACTCGTTTTTTATCTCTGGCTGAATGTTTTCTCTTTCAGCTGCCACCTAATTATATATTTGTTCATTGTTGGGTGATTTGCTGTCTCATTAGTTTGAGCTACATTTAATTTTGAAAGACTTAGTGATTATTTATATCTTTATGTATTTATTTTTATTCACGTTTCACTTTAAAAGCACAAATCATCTCAAAATGAGAAGAAAAATCCTAAATGAGAAAATCTATCTTAAAATGATGACATTGTATCTTAAAATAGATAGCAATTCACTTAATAATGGAAAAAATAAGTGCTGGATTTTTTTTTATTTATGGGGCAGAAGACAGGCTTCCAAATTGTTTCCTGAATATTAAGAAAGTATCATAAAATATTGGCTTATTTTTTAAAAAATGGGCTTAGAATCTTAAAGTAAGAACTTAATAACTGAAATATCTAGATATTAGTAAGAAATATTAACATATTTAAAAAAAACTATTTTGGTAATGTCAGCAGTTTTATGTAGAGCCATTAACAATCAAATAACCATTTGCATGCATAAGTAGTTCTTTGAAGTTGTAAGTAGTTCTTTTGATAAAATAGTTCTTCAGATGAATGTAGAAAGTGTTGTTTATGGTTCAATGTAGAACCTTTTTAAAAAAGCACCAAAAAGGGTTCTGCTATTGTTACACATGGTTTTTCGATTGTTTGTGGTTCTACACAGAAACAATTGTCTTTACTGAAGTACCTCTGAAGAACAGTCTTTTTAACATTATTTAAATAATGAAAGCTTAAAGAAAGGAATAAATTATTGTAAATTAATATAAACTTTTACTTTTTTTGCAAATGTAGTGATTTATTCCAACATTTAGTCAACATTATGTATTGTGGGGAGAATGTATTACAGTTGAGGGGGAAAAAAAAGAAAAATAAATAAATGGAGTGGGCTTCCATACGAGTTGGCTGAATTAGTACTAATATTAGTCATCTATGCATACCTTCAGCTTTAGGTTACTCACATCTAGACCGCAGAGTGCGATTAAGTGTTTCCCTGAGGTAAATGAGAATGCCCTCGATAGCCTACTATATTACCCGAGTGTGTTTGATGAGTGGAGGTTGGTTGTGGAAAGCCCTCCTCAAGTCAGTAGTTTTACATCAATTAAATAATGTCAGAGGTAGAAGCAGTTACCAAGAGGTGACTTAACTGAGAGCTGAGGTTAAAAAAAAATACTGCAGTGGAATTTCTTAGTACATCCGGCATCAGACAGAAGCTGAAGTTTGTTAGGTATTGGTGAGTCAGGTGAAAGGAAGACTGAGGGGACACAGGGAGAAAAAACTTGGTATGGCTTTAAAGCTGAAGCCATATCTCTGTGCTTGTGTTGTGGAGTGTAAAGCTAGATCTAATGTATATCTGGCTTTAAACTCCGTGACAGTCTCTGTGTACATCCCCTTTGGCACTGTGTGGTTATTTTTTTGTAGTTTTCACATCCTGAAACCGCCTTGTCTGAGTCTATTGTGTTACCTGGGTTAACAGGGCTGCTGTTGCCGACATGTAGGCCTGTGTGTTAAATAGTAGGCTTTTTAATTTTTATTCTAAGCTCAGACTTGTTAAAGAAGTAGGTTTTTTTAGGTTTGTATGATGTGCTAATCTAAATTCTGTCTGCCTTCCCTTAATTTGAGAAAATCAGAAGTCCAGAAAATTGGCCCTTGGAGCTGTATCTGATGGTTTACTGATTTGTTAGCACTTCTGCTGGATGCGTGTCATTAAAAGCGTCTCGGAAGCAGAACTCGAATAAGATGCACACTCACTGCTCCATCCTCACGATGACATGTAAAGCTGGAGATGGCTGGTATCTTCAACTGACCATGAAGTCACTGTTATATTACTGTCACCGAGGACACATACACTAATTCATCAAATTCAATCTGCAGCACATGCGCGCCTACTAATGTGTTACCTTTAGCTTGCTATAATCCGTCCATGGACATAATCTGTGTGGAATCCGTTTTGTGTTTGTGGCCACAGATTGAGATTGTCCTGGCCAAATGTTAACGTTTAGATTATAATCCTGCAAGGTCAGGAGGTCGACAGGGGAAGATGATTCCTGAAGCTACCCCCCCCCCCCCCCATCCTGTTTAGTTTGGAGTCGTATCTGTGAGGTGAGATACAAGACCAGAAGTCTCGTCGCAGTCGTTGTTGTTGGCCTTAAAAAGGTGCTGTGGGCTCAAATTAGAACCACATAGGTTGGGCCATCCTATTTGAATATACAGTTAACTTTGTCTCAGGGGGCATCAGTATGCAGCGATATGCAGGCCAGCTCTCATCCAGTCCGGCTGTCATCCTGAATGTGCACATCTCGTATGTTAAATGAGTTTGTATGATCTTGTGAGCTACTATACACACCCTTATTCAGTTCCGCAGTTGAGGCTGCTTCTTGGAGGAAGTGTGTATAGATATAGGAAATCATTTTCAAACTTAGCTGAAACTTAATGTCCAGAAAAAAAGATTCAGCCATTCAGGATAAGGTAAACTCATAAGGCAAAGACGTACATAAACACTGGGGTAGACACTGTCTACTGCCTGGTGTCCTGTCCATGAGATTTCCCACTTTAGTAAGTAATTATATTATATTCTCCACCTATCCATGGTGGTCCGCCCAGCTAAACTTTGCTAATATTACTCTTTGAATGAGGTCTTGAGTAGAATAAGAGGGTCAATAAGATGGAGAGGCTACCGCTGCAGTAGATAACCAGTGCTTAATGGAACAACCCAGATCAGATGATGTCTAGACTGATCAGTTCAGCAGGGGCAACAGCCGTGATCCATAACAGCAGTGTTCTAAATACTTAAATAAATACTTTTGAAAGCATCACTGTGGTCGGTTTTGGTACTGAAGTGTGAAATACAGCGTATGTGCCATAAGCATGTTCTATTATCCTCCAACCGTTGCTTAATTTTGGGCATAAGATTAATTTGTTTGATGACTTTAGTGGTTGGTTATGTCTACTCCCACGTAGATGTATGCAATCTGTGGGCAGTTCCACACAAGCCTGAAGGAATATGCTATCTTTTTTTCCATCTAATCTATATCTGCTGCATCTGTAGCATATGTTTCTTTACCAGAAACCTGTTTTCCTGTTAAAGAACTGAAAACTTGTTGGCTTAAAGCAACTGCGTATTGGGTTTCGCTAGAAGTGTATTTTAGGTCAGTAGTTCTGTCATCTCCAGATTCCCACTAGCAGAGCTGCATACTGGTTTCAAATCCCTACAACATGTATTGCCAGAAACAAGTGTCTTTTAATGTAGACGTAACTGTACTCTGTATGTCTAAAAGTATTTAGGCAGAGCTTTTAATTACTGGACTGGTTGTACAGTTGGAATTAATGGATAATGTTCTAATTAGTGGACATTATGTAAAGGTGTTGCTCACATTGGTAAGTAAACTTATGTACTCACAATCATATTCTGTACAGAAAAGCATTGGAAGTAGAATAAGATACGCAGCCATGTGTAAAGGGAAGGTTACAGTGTCTATTGCTGAATATCGGTTAGCTTTAAACCAGTAAAACTGTTCTCTGGAGTTAAGGAACATGATCCGATATCTTTTGGATGAGTCAGAGAAGAGTTTTTAGTCCAGAACCAATCATTCAACACCAGTACCAGACCTCATTAATTCTCATGAGGCTGAATGTGTTCAAATCCCCATAGCAGCGTTCCAACATCTAGTTTAGATATTCTCAGAGGAGTACCGACTGTTAACCTCACAGGACCAACTCCATGTTAATACTCTTGATTTCAGATGAACGGTTTCTTTAGACTTGTGGACAAATAGTACAGCACCCACAGGGAAGTCAGTTACCACTTGTGTTATTACAATGTTAGTTTGCACAGTCTTACTTAACCACCCCTTTCTGTTGTCATCAGTGGAAGCTTCCTGAAGTATAGCACCTTGTATTGGCTATCAGCTTTTTGTTCTATAGGAAGAATCACAGTTAACTAGTCAGCAGTATGCATTATACCCATGACAAGAATTCAGTTTGAAAGTTAGCTCCCATTTAGCAACTTTTTATAGTCAAAGCTGTTTTCTTTATTAGCAATGTGTTTAAATACATAATAATAATAATAATAATAATAATAATAAATAGCAAAATAAATAATAATAATAACTAAATCGTCAATAATTGGATGATAAATGTACAATTCCAAGCAAGATAAATACACAATCATTATCTTGTTCAGCACAAATTTGCATAAATTCAGTTGAGCCAAAATGGATGTGATTTTTTTATTTTTTTTTGTAATTCAACTATAAAATCTAAATGTGGTTTTAAAAGTGAGTGGGTGGGGGGTTGATGGCAAAGCAGTGGGAAACTGAAAAAGGAGCGGTCATCAAAGTTGATAGTTTAGCAGTTTAAACACACACACACACACACACACACACACACACATATATATATATATAATTTTATTTGATTTTGATTTAAACCTGATTTTTTTCAGTCAACCCCTGCTTCTTCATACATCCTCTCGTCATGGGTTTACAACAGTGTATAAAATGCTTAGTGCATCTTTTCCACTTGACTCATAGGTGCTGAACTGTACCACTTTTAGCAGCGTCCTTGATCAGATAGATTAGGGTCTGGTCTATATTTGCTGATGCTAATATAATTTTTTTTTTCAAGCTCTGCTAGTCATGCATCATAAATTAGCCCTAGTTTAAACATCCTCTTCTTGGCCATAGCCGCCATCATTTGCCTAGTTTCGCTGTTTACAAGGCTTATAAGCAGACTTTTTCAGCAATGTATAGCATAGCTGCCATCACTTGCTTAGTATCATGGTTTACAAGGCCTATAAATGGACTGTTTTTTGTAGCAAGATGTAGCATAGCTGTCATTATTTATCTAATAGAGCTGTTTACAAGACTTACAAGTGGCCGGTGTGTAGCAATAATTGTGGTCCAGGACTTGATACTGACAGCTCCCCTTAACAGTTCAGTATGACTACAGTATATGATGGTTATATACACCTGTTAACCCTGTAAGTAACAAAAAGTAGCATGTAAGTGGGCCGTTATACCCTATTTTACTTATTTTATTCTTTCTTTTTCATTTGCCACCCCCATTACTTTTCACGTCTTCATCTTTAAGTAGTATGTGAGTGCAATGCTTAGGCTGTACATACAGTGGAAACCCTGAGGTTCCTGTGTTCTGGCCACTCAAGGACTCTTTCTAGTTTCAGCCCCGATGATTCAACCACCAAGCCAAGAGTTGCACAAGTTCTTCCATTTCCATTTCTTCCATTTGAAGAAAAGCAGCAAACGAACAAGATCGTGAAAGAGTTCAGGGAGAGTGTGAGTAAGCCTCGAGGTGGGAGTATTTCAGTTCACGGGCTACTCTGGGTGATTCCATTGAAAGACTGTGCTTTTTTTCAAAATCTTTGAGCTGGTCCTGAGTTAAAGTCAGTGTCTCTGTATGTATGGTCTGAAACATGCTTCAGATCAGCCAGGAGAACGTTTCTCTACATGTTTATGTATGTATTAGTTTTTGGACACATTGAGGGCAAAATAAAGTAGAGAAACACAGTAACCTACAAAGGCTACATGTTGTTGGCTACATAAACTCGGTTAGTGTGGTTATGGTTTCAGTTTACCGCTTCAGAGGTTATAATTACACATACGTTGTTATGTAGTACAGCCAGACAAAGAGATATATAACATATCAGACTCAGAGCAGATGTATCAGTGGATAACACCAATATTTATAACAGAATTTAACACAGTATATGTCTCTTTCACCTCTATGACACTTGAGCTGCCTTGAACTCCATGCCACATATTAAACGTATTAAAACTTCCTGTTATTTATTTACAGCTTTAAATAAAAACTGACTTTTCAACCCCACTGAATGTGACAGACATTGACCATTGTGAAGTAAACCACCTAAAGCTCCACATACAAACATAGTGGCTGAAATACACACACCTTGTTAAATGCATACAGATGCGTAAACCTTGAAGATAATGAAGAACATGAAGACAATGTGTTGTAACATGCAGATGTTTGGGCACTCCTGGTCAAACGTTAGATCAGTTCTGCTGATTTACTGAGTAGAATAAATGTTCACGTCCTCTACAGAGAACACACTTCTGCACACATTTGAAAGTTTTTTTATTTGATAGAAAATAAATAGAATTTTGCCCTGACAATGACAAAAGGCCATATTTAAATTACAGTACTACATAATACCAGTACAATATAATAACGGTTTACATTACATCCCTGTTGTGTGGGATGTTTTAACTAACTTTTGGGATCTGTCTCAAAACCTAGTGAGTGTCTAAGTAGGCTGTCTAGGTAGCAGCGTTCTGTCTGACATCTCTCCTCATAAACAGATCACTGAGACTCTAGTTAGAGAGCAGCTGCGTCACAGCTTCTTACCGCCCACAGCACACGATTGGTGTTTTTGCTAGTTGCTAAGCTACAGGCCGGCTATCCACACTGGCATAAATGCTAATGGCTCGAGTATAAAACGGCAAAATGCTCAACAACTCTTGGCAAAGTTGCAAATAAAAGGTCTTGTGTGATTGTAGGACAGGAAACAGATTAAACCCTAGAGACAATCAAAATAACTTACATTTGAAGATGACCTCTGCTTGTAGCTCCGCTTTTGTCCGCCTTGTTGAGAAAAAGTTTTGCCTGCGTTGCATCATTGGCTTGCCTTGGCGGCTGAGGAAGCATTCGATTCTTCATTAAAAGCGGGCCAGTAGACAGCATGGTTAAGGTATCTAAGAATTGGGACAGCCTACACGTTGGGAGCGCATACTATGGGTGTGTCTCAAAACCTAGTAAACTGTCTAAGATTTTGGACGCACACTCAAAATCCGCTAGCATAAATGCTAATGGGTCAAGTATACAAATACAAAATGGTTAAAGACTCGCTGCAAAGTTGCAGTTGTACAACAGCAAACACATTAAAATATCAGAAAGAACCGGAATAACCTTAGCGGCTGAGGACGCGTTCGATGCTTCATTAAAATCGGGCCAAAATAAGGTGTCTCAGTAGGCAGCATGTTTAAGGTATCTAAGAATTAGGACAGCCTACACGTCGGGAGTGTGCATACTATGACGTAAAATGCTGTCTATGTAGACACTCTCTAGGTTTCGAGACACACCCTTAGTTACAATGTCAGCAAAATAAATAATACTTAAAGGTATGCATATGATTTAAAGATCCTTTCTAAGAGAAATAATAAAACAAAAAATAAAACAGTTTTCTAGAATGCTTCATATGCAGTTAGAGACTTTGTGAGTCTTTGTTGTTTATTTGTGTTTAAATAAATTACGCAATTGAGAACCATATTTGACAGTCATATCAGTTAATAATCTGTTAAAACGATCAGGTTTTTATTTATTATTTTTAATTGCACAAGTCAGACTTTTTAGCTCCTATAAATTGGTATTATAACAATATTCATATGGGTTTCTGTGCTATATATGTATAATACAGGACATATTACTTAATAGTAGGAATATGAAAAAGGCTTGTATTACTTGGGAGAAGCTTATTGCTGATGACATTGATTTACTGTGTATCTTCCCATAAAATGATTCAGTAGTTCTACAAGAAAGACCACAGATAGCCGGTGGTCTTGGTCATATTTGGCTGCAGACGACGATGACTCGGGCATGACTCTTCAAACCCTTAATGACGACACAACCACTGCTTTGTGTGCGACTCTGTCACATGATCTATTCGTTTCACAGGAAGAGTGCAGGGAAGTGGCCAAACAAGGGCTGGACTCTATAAGGCGGTGTATTCCAAACATAACAAGCCATAAGTTCACCAGTGATGTTCCTGAAACTGCTTCCCTTCAGCAAAAAACGTAACAATGAACAGCATATTGGTGCTTCCATATGAAAACCTGGCTCCACCAATACAGTAACTATACAGGAGAATCTAAAATCTTATTAATGTTTTAAGTATGTTTAAATGTACAGTGGTTTTATTTAAAGATATTTTGGACCATTGCTGTTGGTACATTTGTCATAAAAGGTTCATGCACTGTAAAGGTCAGCTGGAATTCTCAAATGGTATAAAAAATCATGTTGGAATTAAAAGGCTTGATGTTGTGCTTTAGAAAAATACTACTGCTGACTATTCAAATGATGTGTCCCAATTAGTAATGAGTAACACATTTTTCATTCTCTAAAATCACTAAATCAGGTCCCCATGTCAACATAGGAAGACAGAGAAAAGATGCAAGCCAACAATTCAATGAAATGCTGCTTTTATTATGCTTTACCTGAATGTGAGTGTGAGTAAGAAGGCAGATGTAGCGCAGCTGTGTTGCTAACTAGGCTAACTACTCTAGCTGATGTCGACTGGGTCCAGAAACAGAGGAAATATATTTCTCCGACAAACCAATATGATGATCTGTGGCCGCTGAAGAGAAGATCTTATTAGATAGCAGTTGAGGTGTAGCTCACATCTGAAGAAGCAACCCTACATTGCATTACTTATCCAGCACTACGCTTTCTCTTGATTAATATTGTTTTAGCTTCTTAGCACCAAAAAGAGTCGACCTCCAGCTCTAGCTGTTTATTTTACCTTAATTTCATGTTTTTCTTTTCTTGAGGTCAACTGGATATTCGTTCATTAACTCTTGTGGATATGCTGCTATCAAAATTAGTTGGTATGCACATCCATAACGTTTATACAGTTTGGGTGAAGAAAGACATAGACTTGTTTAACTTGAATTAAGGGTTATTTGCACATTGACTCGTTCACCCTCTCATGATATCTCATATGCATGTGCTTAATAGCAAGTATTTCAACACTTAGAAGGTGGAGTTTTTTCTTTTTTAATGTGTAATTGCGTTAATTTTCACTTTTACCAGAATACACTTGCAAGCTTATGTGTTTCTACAGTTTTTTCAAGGCCATCTTTATTTGCACTTCATTCCTTTTGCCGTTGCTTCATTTGACGCAGAGTTGCGATGGTTGTAAAAGTGTGACTTTGCACTTCTGAAATAGGAAATACAACTTTGCTTAGTGTGTCATTTGCGAGAAGTTGAGTTTGGCTAACTTCGCCCAACAGTGGAGCACAGATTCACCCCTTTGTCGGTGTGCGTTTAATGGTTTTGCATGTTGAAGGTTCGGGAGAAGTCCTGAGAGTCATGTTTTGTGTTTTGCGCTACGCTCAGGCCGACACTGTAGTTTTGGGGATTCTTTTTGAGAAACAGATTGTGGTT
The DNA here is from genome assembly GCA_021613375.1 of Megaleporinus macrocephalus. Classification (NCBI taxonomy): domain Eukaryota; kingdom Metazoa; phylum Chordata; class Actinopteri; order Characiformes; family Anostomidae; genus Megaleporinus; species Megaleporinus macrocephalus. The sequence goes on from CM038726.1 coordinate 24,101,334, forward strand.
AATTTACACTTCAAGTTCCTCTGTGAAAACATTTTTTACGAGCCTTACCACAGCTTGTGCACAGTTTGTGCCAACATGTCCGCGTATCTGACATGCAGTTATGCTGAACATGCATGTTTGATGTTTGTTTGCAACAAATAATTTTTTGGGGAAATCCTTGTTGTTGATAATGTGCGTGTATGTACCTGCGGATCTATGACTGTAGGTAGTGATTCTAAGTTGCTAAAAAGGAAAGAACATGATTTTTTGTGTAGATGTACACATGTGCTCCTACACACATACACACACACACACACACACAGACAGTCAGCCCTCCTACGCTCGCAGGCACTCAGTATGCTCATAGCACAAAGTTTGTCCGCCGAGAGGAAGTGGCCTGTTTCAGGAAGTGGTTTGTGACCTTTCAAGAGCACTGAGGCTGCTGGGACATAAAGAAACCCATGCTAAAGGAACCCATATGTGCTGAATGCTGAGACAGAGAGACGCGGGGGAGAGGACACACGCGCACACACACATATTTAAAATTACCACATCACTGTCGGAAAAAACTCATGTAACCTCACAGAAGAAGGCACAATACACTGTGTGTAAATGTAATGATTTTTTTCAAGGAATTCTAGCCCGTTTTTGTTGGTCCAGTTACCATGAAATTAGGAGAAACTGCTCAAGTCATGCAGAAAAATGAAATTAAAACAAATGGACCCCACCCCTAAATACATTTGTCATGGCCCACAGCTGCATGCGTTTTGTGTTATACGTTATTTTACGTAGAGTTTCTGTTTTGAACAGATACTGGGGCTGAACAATATGGACAGTGGACAGAATCCATAATTGCTACATATTTGCAGTACAATAGGTTGCAGAGGTTTAGAGGATGTGTACTTACTTCGGCAAAATATGGACTTTCAGGAGGGCTATCGGAACTTGTCCATAACTTTTTCAGCATGACTTGCAGTAAATGGTATTGAAACTCTACCTTGATGTAGAATGTATTCTACATATAAATGTTCAGTTATTGGTAATTATATTTTTGACTCATTGGAAGGGTTTAAAATCCTTACATTTTTGTCTTTTCCTACATTCCTAATTCTTTAATTCTTTAAAAAATGTTCTTAATTCTTAAACTACTCTGACAGTTTGCAGCTGAAAAGTTTTCTTTGTTTATGTAAATTCCATTATGCACTTTTGTAGCTTCTCTTTTCACTTTTTAACAAAAACTGTGGTTGTTCTCTTCTATAGCATGTCATCACTAACATATATTCATATTGTCTTATTATCATATTTTTTAATGTTTTTATAATTTTCTCTAATTCGGCCAGTTTTAACAATCAAAGTACTGTGTCAGTAAGAACCAGCAGTAGTAACATTAGCACCGTGGGCCTGGCAATCACTATGCTAAATGTTTTACATCTAGATTACCACAAGTTGAACTTGGCTTCTTATTCAGCAGCTTTCTGTTCGGAATTTCCGTTTCACCTTGAATAGAGCTGCTGTTACATTCTGGCACCTGTACAGTGTCATTTCAAGTTAATTCCAATAAGAAATCAGCTTCCGCTTCGTCCAGTTTCTCCAGTCACTTCAGAAAATATTAGTCATTCATACCCACTAGTCGACGGCATGTTGGCACCAAAACTGTGACCCTATCTGATACGGCTGAGCAAGTCGAGCATCTCCTCATCATTCTGTTGCCTTTGTTAGGCTTAGGCTATTCCTTTGTATTTGTTGCTTCAAAAAACAAAGTTTACTTAAGTGGAATGGACTGGACAGCAGGACGTAATCGAGGGACTGACACATTTTCGTTTAATTTAAAATGTGACTGAAATGCTGTTCCACTCAGTCATTCAGCTAAATGTGAAAACTATCATATTTTGCAGCAGTTGTATGTTATGATATTAGTATTTGACAGTGTAGTGTTTACAACAAAATCCATACCAGTTATTACCAGTTAACAATTATACCACCAGTAGTAGGTGCAGTTCCAACTTTTGTTAAATGCTTTTTTTATTTTTTTTGTTGGATGATGATGACAATAACGATGACGATGATGATTGCAATGACAATAATCTATGTCCATTCCACAGACATTGTGAAAAATGATGTGCCAGCATGTTAGTCTATTAAGGTAACAGTGAAAACAGAGAGATTTATGTTTTTTTATGTTCTGTTTGGTTCTAGCCAACGTAGCCAGCAAGAGTAGTTAGCTTTAGCTCTATCTTCTCAGTTACATGCTCAACAAGAGCTCAACTTGTATTTCATAGTGGTAAAATACACAGTACCGTCACATTATTCCTACTTTCATAGGTGGAAGCGTTATGGTCTAGGGGATGTTTTCATGGCATTCTCTGGACCCACTCATTCTCGTGGAAGACACCCTCAACCAATCTGAGTAAAAATACATCCGTGCAGATCACATACACTCAAACAGGCTGATTGGCCTCCCTGGGGTTCATGGGATCTTCCAGAAAAACAATGCAACGTGTGAAACGTTGGCTAGAAATTTCCCATATTGGTTAAAAAAGCATGACCCAGACTTCCAATAACTACCCTGGACATCTAATTCCCCAAGACTTGAACCCAGTTGAGCATCAATGGGACCACCTGGATCATCTTGTTCGCTCTATGGATCCTCCCCCATGCTCCCTACAGCACTGCAGTTAGCGTGGCTCCAGATACCTGTGACAACCTACCAGGACCTTATTGACTTTCCCAGCCCGTCTAGCTGCTGTCCATGCTGTACACAGCGATTACTCTGGATATTAGCTAGTGGTCATAATTAGGGATGCACTGATACCACTTTTTCCTTACCGATACCAATACCGATACCAGCTTTTCAGGTATCTGCCGATATCAGGTACCAATACCAATACTAACTCTGACTTAAATACTCGATATATGGCTATAAATCCTGATATTTATAGTGTTCCACCTTTTATATGTTGTATTTTTTATGTCTTATCTTGAGTGAGATATAATAACCTTGAAAGAACACCATTTACTGGTTGAGTAACTGCACATTAAAAAGTTTCAGAGCTATGAAAAAATAAAAATTTCCACAGTGCAGAAACACGTTAATAAGTCAATAAGTCAATAAGCTTCATGGTATCTGCGCTCCCTATTGCAGATACCGATACTGTATGTAAGTGCCAGTATCGGCGCAGATACTGGTTATAATAATCTGACTCGACTATGTATAACAATAATAATATGTATATATGTATAAAAGTTCCAAATAGAGGCAAAATTGTTGCACATTACAACTTTATTCAAACTTAACACTGCCTCACTGCATTATCAGCCTGTAAAATCTCTCCGTGATGGTTATTCCACTGCAGTTAACAGTGTCAGTACACATGCACTCGCCTAATAGCTTCAGCCCCAATTTATACACCTTTCCATATCTCCGATTATATTGACTGGTATGATATATTAGCAACCTGCTTTAGTTTCCCAGAATGGTTATAGCGGATACAGGAAAAGAAAATAAATGTAGAAATTTATGTTCCTGTTACCTTTGTGGGAGACAAAACCGCAGCTAAGAGCTCTTCCCTTCTGTCTACCGTGAATAAACTGGTGATTAATAAGTCATGGGGGCAAAATGAATAAAAAATGAGGAATGAAAACTTCTTAAATGGGAAATAATTTAGGATGGCACGCCACGACGACAACAGCAGCCTTCGGGAACTCTCTCAACTACCTGGCAACAGTCGCCTGTCGTCAGGGTTACGGCCTGCCATCGCCAGGGTCACAGACGGCTGTAGGGTCTTGTTCAGGTGGTTATTTTTAGACGTGGAAAAGCAAAAGAAGCAACGAATTTCAGGACTGATGCAGTGGCGAAGCTATTCTTGTTCACTGTAAGGAGGTAAACATTTATAGATTGAAAAGTAGCAACTGCAGTTGTAGAGTTAACTCTTATGGAATGATTATGATGATGATGGTAGGTATAGAAGTCCTCCTCAGACAGGCTTGTGAATGTATATAGGAAAGGTATAAAACTCAGACAGTTTGATTTAGGTGTGGTTGAAATGATGATTTGACGACAGGTATACACTATTTTTCTCTTATTGCACATTTAGCCGATCAGCTGAGACATTTTTTATGTCCAGAGTTTGCTTCTTGAGTTAAGCACTGGAGCTGCAAGGCTAATGCTGCTGAATAATGGAAGTGGATATCTACTCATTAGTGTTCTGCATGCCTAAGTCATTATACCTGCCTCAAGGTGCCAAGTAATCTCAGCAGACTTGCTGATGTGGTGTCTGACTGTATGACTTTGCTATAGACGTGGAGAAAAGTAGTGATCCATTGTATCTTCTGGATGGCTGCTGCCACTGTTTCCTGCTGTGCATCAGTTTTTCATGCGTTTTTGCAGTTGGCAGTGTGTGGAAAATGGGGAAACCACATTAGCAGATATATTTGAGACTACCAGTCTATTTGACATGGCTTGCAGCAGGTGTGTGATAATTTAGACATACTGTTTGTGCAATGCTATTTGTGGCTTTTATTGCTTATTAGTGAAGATGTTAGTTTTTCCTTCAGTATAAGCTGCTACAGACTATTTATTTGTTGAAGTACTGAGCTTTAAAATGAGCTGCTTGCGAAGCACTTCACTTAAGAAGAGCACCTAAAAACAGGACAAATCTATATATGTATGAAAAAGGAAGGTGACTTTCCTTTAGTATGTTTTGTAGTTATTAAACTGTCTGCAAAGTTATGAAACCCAGGGAGAAACCATCGCTACAGAAACTCAGCTTAGCTGCCTGAAACGTCTCATAGGAATTCCAGGCCTTTCCCCTGTTACAAGGTGATGTCATCTAGTAACGCAATACTTATTGCCCACCTACCGGCAAGCTTGACATGCAGTCACACAACACACAGAGATCTACAACAGTACAAACTCTGAAACGTCCTGCTGATCAGCTCTGCCAACATGTTCTATCTGATTTTCAGGATTGGACTCCAACGGATATGGCAGAACTCAAACCATTATAAAAAGGTGGGGGGCGGAACTTGAAGCGGGATGTTTTTTCTGGCGGTTGACCAATCAGAACCGAGTGGGTGAGCTGACCCATCACAGCACGCAGAGCGTGATTGGAGGCAGGGCTCCAGCAGAGTGTTTCAGACAGAGAGTGAATGCAGATGTACAGTATAAGAACGTGTTTTGGGAAAAGCTTGTGAACCTTAAATAAATCTATGAAAAACATAATAGGCCCTCTTTAACATTACTCTTTAAAATACTTTCAAATATTATTTTATCAACAGAATAAGAATGTAATAAGATATATGTAGAGAATGAATTTGTTCACTAGCTGGATGAGGTGGTGTGGTTCTGGTGGGCCTCACTTTGGCCTATGGGCAGTCATGACCTCAAAGTAGGTTTTTATGATCAAACTACTTAAACACTCCACTGCCTTACAGGAAGAACTGCACAGCTAGCAATATCACGTCATACATTGTGAGTGCATCAGCTATTTCAGGCCAGTTTTGTCACACGATTGGATCAAGTTTATTCTTTTCTTTCCTCTCTTTGATATCCGATCTGCTGATATTGACTCAGTATCAATACCCATCAGTTGTGATATGCCATTGTACTTATTAGGTGCGGTAGCGTTGTGGGTCCAGCGAAAGACTGAAGAAACGTCCAGAACATAGTTAAATATAGGAAACATACATATACATAGGAAATATAGTTAAACCAGCACCTTCCTACTTCCTGTTTCTGGTTCTCTCTGTTGCTGAATATAAGTGACCTATAGGGGGTTTGTCTGACCTATATTCACTGAACTTTTCAGTGAATGATTTCTTTAAAGAACCGTGCTTGTACATAAGATGTGAGTATGAAAATCGTTTGTAAAGAACCTGCAGTAAAGAACTGTGGAAAGTGTGAGCGATTCTGATTAGAGCAGTGACTGAAACAAATGTACAGAGCATTCGGAGTACAACAAAAGCCAGTCTGTGCTGCAGACATGGGCCGAAAGCCGTGATGGAAGAAGCTTGTCAGAGCAAGTGGAGTTTGTTGACGCCGGAGGATCTGACCAGCTCACACCTCTCCGTGTCTTTCTCTCTCTTTCTCTTTCTCTCATGTCTTTCATTCTGTCTCATTTGGGCGTCCCATTGTATCTCAAAGCATTGTGTATGTTTGTTTTCTTTCCCAGTTGTTGTTGTTATTATTATTGTTATTATTGTTATTATTATTATTTTTATTCAATATTCCATCTCCATGAGTCATTTTCCTTGTGTAGGTAGTCACAGTTGTTTTAGTAAGATTTTTTAAAGGAAATGGAAACAGCATGTTCACCTTTATACAGGAACTTTGAAGACAAGCACGTATTGATGTGCTGTACATCTGCTGAACATGATGTATGATGAATATAAGACTGTTCATATTTGCTAGAAGCCTGTTGTTGTTGCTTCGCTGTGTTATTTAAGTTTAATTACATAATTAATTACATATTCTGTTATGTAATGGATTACATTCGATTTACATTCTGTATTGACTGTTTGGAGGCTGCGGTAGAGATGGGTCGACGTCTTTTTCCTCTCTGAGACTGATACAGATCTATTTAAATGTTTAAAAACCACCAAAAGGTAAAATTATTTACTTATGTATTTATTTATTTATTTTATTGAAGGACGTCACATTAGGTGGCCATTTACAAGTAACTTAATTAAACTGTTCAAATAATAAAACACATTTCATTAAGCTGGTGTGTACAAAGTGTGTACAATATAAAACTATAATATAAACCAAAATAAAATATCATTATATGATTTATATAGCAAATAAAATAATTGTAGTATAATACTTCATATATTAGCGTAAGGATACGTGTGACTACTGCTGACATGTGGTATTATACTTCGCTGTATATTATATATTTAATTTAATATTTTTTTATTTCAGTCATACTTGACTGATGTTGTGCATGTAATGTAGTAACAAGTGTTTGTCAGGTTATATTCCATGCCTGCGTTGCTCACCAGCTGCTGCAAATACAGTTTCTGATCATAACAACATGTTTGTTGGGTCTCCTTCTACGCTGCACCCAAACCCGTGCTATAGAAAATGAAGCTCATCAAATTTGTTATGATTAGAGTTGAATAAGAAAGAGTACAGAGAGTGAAAATTATGTGAACACAATTTACTGAGTGTTGTAAAGAAGGTAGACAAGGTCCAGCTCTTATGGAATGAAAACTTGCTTTACATGTGGTTAACTGATTTAGTGATGGCTGGTTTTCAGACAGTTATGACTACAGTATGGTTTTCTCAGTACATCACTGAGGAGTTTCCTCTGCGCTGCAGTCTGGCTCTTTATGTAAAATAGTATTAGGTTGATGGTGAGCTACATCAACAGTCATGCACTAGTCAGATGCAAACACATGTCATGCTTCGTGGGTTTTTTTTTTTTTGCATGTGAGAATTTGCATTTGGTTAATGATGCAGGCTCAGATCCGGGAATCCGAGGCAAACCTAGTGCCAGGTGAAAGAAGTTTGTGCTAGCTCTAAGTACTCTAAGTACAATGGAGGACAGAAGAAAATATCTACTAAGTGTATCTTTTTATGTTTTTATGTGCTGGTTATATGAATTAATCTTCTTAGTGAATGTCCAGTGTAAGTGGCTGCTGTTGTTTTTCACAGATAAATATGTTGTATGTAAAAAAATTATAATAAAATAAAAAAATAAATATATATAAATATAAATAAACTTTTTTTTTTTTACTTTGACTAGATATGAAAGCATTTTATAATGAATTGTTAGATAAGTGGAGTTGAGGACTTTGGCAAAGTTAGTCAACATTACAAGCAGTTCTGTGAGATGTCATGTTTAATTTGTTAAAAACAGGAGTTTTTACATATTCAGCTCATCACATTTGGGCTCCGACCATTCATACTGCAGTTCTTAGAAATGTTTTGACTCTGAGTGCTTTTTGAATCAGCTGCAATGCATGACAGCCAATCAAAGCAGAGCTCATTTATCTTGTACCAGTCTTAAGGGCGGAGTAGCAAAAACAGCCTGTTTGATTGTAAGTGATCAAGAGAGGTTGGAAAATTACCATGTTAAAATAAATCATTGGCCATTTTTGTAATATAACCACACAAATGTTGGACCCAGAGTCGTTATTGGAAAGTCTGTTCACTTAGTTGAACATCTTGGCAGCAAAGCCAAGCAATTATTTTCAATCATATAAGACTAGAGTCCTATTTCATTCAATGGGGAGAGAACTAAAAACTCAACTCATCTTTCTGAGAATTCAGAGAAAAATGTAATCAATAGTTTGGAGAGTTTAGCGTTTCAGAAACCCTTTGTTTTCAGGTAGTTCTGCCTGTTTTGCTTGACTAGATCTCTGTATTGAGATATGTATATATGTATGTATGTATGTTTTTATATAATATATATTGTCGCTGTCAAATGGAAAAATAGGTGTCTCCAAAACTGCAACTTTCAATGTAAGATAATGGAACCAGAATTTTTTTAAGCTCTTTTGGAGCACTTCTATTGGTCCATTCATCATGAAATTTTCACACAATGTAAAGGACCGTTGCCATGTTCAAATGATGTAGAAAACACAAAATCGACAAAAATGGATGTGCATGTTTTTCATTGGACAGCGACTATATATATATATATATATATATATATATATATATATATATATATATATATATATATATATATATATATATATAATATCTCAGTACAGAGAACCTCAAGTTAAAAGTACAGTAGAAAAAAATTGGGTCATTGTGTGGAATTGGCCCGAGCGCTGTGTGTGCTGCTGTGATTACGGTATAAAGTTTGTCCGAGACGTTCTTTCCTGTATGTAATGCTAAGCACATTTTTTGCCCTGAAACAGTGAATCTTGGCTTCGTAAGAACACATTCTTGCGACAACAGTACTGAGAAATCACACGATAAATGAAGAGGAGTACATTTAAATAAACCAATGAAGTCATGCGTAATACTGTAGTCTGTGTTATGCCCATATTTGTTAATCTGGATCTGATCGAGATTTCTTAGGGAAAGAATGCTTTAAAAATCAGCTTCCTGTGGTGAATAAATTTGTCCAGAATGGTGGTACAGATTTTTCTCCTCAACATCACGGGAACCTGCGAATTACAAGCTTGTTAAGGAGCAAATATTTATAGATATCTCTGTATATAAAACCTCTAGGTGAGTTATTTTTATAACCTAAATTACAAAATCAAAAATACTGCCAGAGTTACGAGACTGTAAGCTAACCTATCACACACATTAACCAACGGGCTGAAACGAGCTGACCTATGGTTTCTGTGAAACTAATTAATGTTCCTCATCTGTTCAGCAGAAACAGAGCAACCTCTTCACCCACTCATGCCTTTTAACTCTCTGTGTATCTGGAGTCACTTTTTTCGTCAGCTTCTTAATCGAATTTTTCAGTTCCACCTTAAACGATGCAGCCGTTATAAAGCCTCAGGCAACAGACCGGAACCATCATTTAAGATGGAGTGAAAAACTTCAAAAAAAAAAAATGCAGGGAAAATGTTTTTATTAGAAAATCTTTCTGGCTTTAAAAGGATAATTAGAATGTTAATGAATTAAGATGTAATTAAGCTTATAAGAGAGTCAGTAGTGATATAAAGTAGTGACTATATATCAGTAGTGATATATAGTCTGTACATGAGATGACACTGAGATGACACTGCCGCACTGGCAAAATGTGCTGCCAGTCTAATGACGTCAGTTCAGCTTGCTGTAGCTTTAGCTTAGATGTAGCAATGTTCATATTTTTACTCTAATAACCTTGTAATTGTGTGAGGATCTAGTGATTATACAGGGGGAATATGTATATATGTTATATGTATATATTAATTTACCACAGAATACAGGCAAATTTAAAAAATCTGTTCTTGCTATAAAAAAAAAAAATCTGTTTTGGACCCGGAGCCACAAATATGGGTATAACAACACACCGCTGACTACAGATGACCACACAGCGTCAGTGGTCTATAGCAGAAAAGGCCACATTTCTTATCAACATTTCACCTCCCCCTCTCAGCACCCCCCCACCTATCATCAAGCTCACAGACCCTCCCTGATACCATGTTTCACTCAGAATACTGCAATACTAGGTCACTAATAGACGGACCATGGTCCGGGTCTGGATCCAGGCGTTGTGGCAATGTGGACCCAATTTGATGAACTATTGTGAACAATGTATTTATTTTAAGTGGTGGAGCTTTTCTTGTCTTTACGATATACGGAGGTATGAAGTGAGAATAAAATGAGTCAGAGAATAAAGCGAGTCAAACAATAAAGGGAGGCAGAGAATAAAGCGAGTCGAAGAATAAAGTGAGGCAGAGATTAAAGTGAGGCAGAGAAAGACTAACATGCTCTTAAAAAGAAAAGTCGACGCCGAAAACAGATTTTATTTAAGCAGAAATTGAGAGACATATACGTTTATTCTTCTCACAGGCAGCTCCAAACCAACATGTCAAGATGTGAAACTGAGTTAACAAGAAGATGCACGTTTTATTTACTGTTTTTATAAATAAACACTTTATGATGTTTTTTTTTAATGTAGCCCTTTTGTTTTAAGTGAGGGGAAAAAACATTTATTTGAAGTTTTATACGTACTTTATTAAGTTCAGCTTTTAAACAGTAAATATAGTTGAAACATACTGAATGGAATCTGTAATTTGTTTAGTTTTTCTGTTGTTGATGACATAAATGCTGATACTGGGCTACTTTAGTATATAGGATATGGCACGGAATCATAACACAAGTTAGAAATGATGACGGTTCGGACCTTGGCCTGAAGAAATGCCCTATAACTGGACCTTACTGACTCTAATTAAATACCCCTGCTCTATTGTTTCTGCTTTATGGACACTTTAACAAAACTTTACAAACAGTGTTGATTGAAATATTACAATAAAAATTAAAACTTGAAAGGAGACGAAATGACCACCAACATGCCTACACAGACCTACACATGCGCACCTTCTCACAGAGAGCCTCGTTTTATTGTGATGTAGTAAAGTAAATGGAGAGCTGCTGATAGTGAGATTGGCGGATTGTGTGAATGAATAGAGAACGAGAGGAGGGAGGAAGAGAGAGAGATCTGCTTTGCAGCTAGTGTATGACACGGAGACGGGCTCATTGTCAGAAGCTAGCAATTAGCACACAATGCTAGCTGGTGCTGTGCCACATGCGAGCTGGAACTGAACAATCAGTGATGGCACTCGCTGGCTTTGTGAGTGTCTGTGGGCGAGCGAGGGCAAGTGAGGAGAGGGGTGGAGAGTGTAAAGAACGAGCGAGTGTATGTGTGCACGAGAGTCATGATAAATGGAGACGGAGTGCAGAAGAGAATAGAAAAGCTCATAATGGTGTGAAGAACACAAACAGAGATTCTCAGTAGCTGTACGAAGAAAACAGGGAATTAGTGTTTAACAGTCTACTGGGCCTTTCTCACACATTCACTACCAAAGTAGCAGTGTTGTCTTTCTTCTTTTTCAGTTTAATATTTTTAACAGTACAAATCATTTTTATTTGTTTGGTTTGCTTTTAATTTACTCAATTAATTTTCAAAATCAGAAGATCACTAATGTCTTCAGTAGTAAAACCCCTTAGTGGAAAGCCTAGACTCAGTACAAGGAGTAAGAACTCAGTACAACTTCTATGATGATTTAAAAAAAAAAAAAAAAAAAAAAAAAAAAAAAAAATATATATATATATATATATATATATATATATATATATATATATATATATATATATATATATATATATATATTTATTTATTTATTTTTTAAATGATTTGTATGTGCTCTTATATATATTAAATTTATATTATAAAATTCTACATTATGTATATAAGAGCATATCGTCGCTGTCCAAAGAAAACCATGAATATCCAAAAAGGTAACTTTACAGAAGAGGACAAAACTTAATTTATCTTTAATATAAGTCAATAAAACCAGAGCATTTCTATTGGTCCATCCATCATTAAATTTGCATACAATGAAAACCAATTCACAAAAATGGGGATGCATGTTTATCTCTGGACAACGAAGGTATAATGGTATAATTTTGTGTATGTAATTTTAATATATGTGTGTACACAGTTACTGTTATGTTCCCTAAAACTTAAACTCTTCTAAACTAAAGCACTTAAGTGCAAGTTACCTAAGAACTATACTGTAAGTCTTCAGAACTAATTTATATCTAAACTATTGTCTGTACGGTGCCACATAAGTATATCATCATGAAAGTATTATACAGAGGTGCAGGTGTTATCATTAGTAGTATATTAGTAATAAATTAGTAACAGACAGAGTAAAGGCCTACTCACACAGAGTTTTTCTTTGGGCGGGGAAAAAAAAACAGATGCAGTTTTCTAACGTAGTGGTCCCTTCAAGTCTGAACGTTTTTGTCTAAACATCCTGATTATTTTTTTTTAAGCACTGCAGCCACACAGTACACAAACTGGGTGCGTCCCATTCTACAGAAAACACATCAACACGGCCTCTTACAGTAGGTATTCCTGTAGGTCAGTGGAGGAATTCAAGACTCTGCTTCTGCTCGTCACTTCTCTCATTAAACAGGAGTGAGTGAGCCACGGTTACATACAGTTACTTTACCATTACTCTCCATCCTTTCAGCTCTGCTATGCTATTTATTCTTTTACTTGCATGAGTCTAGTCAGTTTGTTGCTTTCTTTGAGCTTTCGTGCTTCGCTGTAAGCGAGGTGTGTTTCATTTTCATCCTGACGTGCCTGTTTTTGGGATGCAACCATGATAACAGAGCTCTGATTGGTCAGCCTGGTTTTAACGCATCTCAGCAACGCAGCAAACGAGAAGGCTCAGATCAAGACAATATGCAGTGTTATAAGTTATGATGGTTCTTTTCTGTGTCACCAGGATCTGTAGCTTTGGGGCTGGCCAGTATGATAAAATATACCTTTACCGTGATATATGAAATATATCAATATCATAATAAAGTATATCACAATACAGTATAGTTTGCCTCTCTGAACTACCAAAGTAGCAGTGTTGTCTTTCTTCTTGTTCAGTTAATTATTTTTAACAATACAAATAATTTTTATTTGTTTGGTTTGCTTTTCATTTAATCGATTTATTTTTTCCAAAATCAAAAGATCACTAATGTTCTAAGTAGTGAAACCCCTAGTGGAAAGCCTAGACTCAGTACAAGGAGTAAGAAGTCAGTACAACTTATATGATGATTTATTAAAAAAAAAAAAAAATTATATATATACACATTTATTTATAAATATATATATACACATTTATTTATAAATATATATTTTTTTATGATTTGTATGTATGTGCTCTTATATACATAAAATTTATATTATAAAATTCTACATTGCGTATATAAGAGCATATCGTCATATTATCCTCTCTTTAAAATACACATACTTACGATTGCATATCATTTTCCAGTTTGGGACTGGCCGGTATGATGAAATATACCTTTACCATATATCATTTATTATCAATATCAATATCATAATAAATAACTTTACAATACAGTTACAGTGTGCCTCTCTGAACATGTGGATGTTGTCGGTACTTGTAGAACTTGTGATCACTGCCAACTGCATGTTCTATTACAAAGACAGTGAAATTACACATTTAACACAATCTGGCAAATGTTTAATAAAAATCCTTGTATATACGGTTTTTGGTTATTTTTAATGTAGCAACTGATTCTTTTGTCCACTGTTCTAACTGATCAAAATAAAAATAGCTAAATGGTTTATCATGAAAAAAACATGTGCCTGCTAACATGTTTCGCTATAAACAGGAAGTAAGTTTCTCATAGAGTTTGACAGAGTAAAGTGAAGCACAGGACATGTGTGTATACACACACACACACACACACAGCTTGTGTGGTCAGCTGTGGAGAAAGGAACCCCCTGTTCTCTCTTTAAAATGGTGGTATAACCACAACTGTAGGCAGTTCAGAACAAGTGCTATTTAGCCGCATCTGTGTATCGCTAAGTGAAACACATGCACACACACACACGCACGCACACACACACACACACACACACACACACATACGCCCAAGTCCAGTCTTTTCCCTCCAAACTGCAGGGCAGGAAATACAGTTTATAAATAAATCATTGAGTTCCTGCATGGAGCTCTGACTGGAGAGGAAGGGAGGGGAGAGGGACTGTAACACAATAAACACAGACACACAGGTTGAGAGTGACCGTGATGACTGTTTACGTGCTGAAGTAAATCCTGATGCATGTACGTAGTTATGATGCGTCTTTTCTGCATGAATGCAAACGGTCTATTGTGACGTATAGGATGTAGAGGTGTTATGGTGTGATATTTTCATGATAGCCAAGCAAAAATAATAATTCAACAGTTTCACTGACTTAATAGTATTAAAACAACCATAAGAAGGTGATTAAAGGCCAATTCTGCATCTCTGATCTAATGTATTAATTCATCAAGCTGTGAACAGTCAGCCCGAGTGGTTTGATGTGAAATGAGTCAGAATGTTGGTGATAGGAACCAGATGTCCAAAGTGTTTGATGCCTTCAAAAGAAAATTATTATATGAAATATTACCCAAATGTGTTACAAATCTGATACCTGATACATATCGATACATATCATGATACAAGGTGTTACGATTCAACACATTACTTCTTGGTAAACTGTCCCAGTATAAACTGGGGCTGTGTATTGGCAAGAACCTGGCGATACAATACGTATCATGAGACAGCGCTCACGATTCAATATACTGCGATACTGCAAGCAAGGTGATATATTGGTGTATTTTTTAAATCCTACTATTAAAACACAACACTACATAATCCGGAGAATGCCAATGCTTACAATAGCATTGCGTCCTTGTACTGCTTGTTAATGTTGGAGTGGAGCTAAAAATGGATTACAACACTGCCATCTAGTGGTCAGAGGTTTAACATAACATACAATGCTTCACTGTCTGCCAGGAACGTGTGTATCGCTAGTGTGTTTTTGAGAATTGATACAGTATCACTAGACATAGTAACCCGATATTCAATATTTTGATATTTTTTACACCCCTAGTATAAACACACCACCATATGCATAGATTCGGAGATGCTGATGCTAGTGATGCGCTCTTACACTACTTGTTTATGTCTGAGTGAAGAACATCTCTGCTGTCTAGCATCTACAAGTGGGGTTTTTCCTCAGTGTGTGGTAGAATGTTGATAGTAGTGATTCTATTCCTCTATACTGGTTAACCACGTAGTCCAGTACCTGTACACATACCTAAGCACAATATCTTTAAGTACCATGTTCCTACTCCTAGATGAGGGCTGAAACTATCCAGTCATACACCGTGATGCGTGTTTGTGTTCATGTGCATGTGCCCTGAGTAGTTTTGCGTTTGATGTATTTACAGTATGTGTGCGTGTTTGTAGCAGAGATGTCACTGATAAGTGTGTGTGAGAGCAGATGTACACATTAGTACAAATATGCATTTATAGTTTTGTGTGTCTTTTATGGTGTACGTGCTTATATCTGCGATGTGTCTGATAAGTGGAAATATGTCCCTGGTGGTGGTGGGTTTGGGGTGTGAGGTTGTGTTCTCAGCATCTAAGAATGATGTATAATCTCTCTCACTCTTTCCTTCTTCCTCAAGGCCACACACACACACACACACACACACACAAACACTATCTTTTGTGCATACTGGTCTGTAAATCCCCTAAATCAATATGGAGCTTGTTACTCATTAATTCCAGGGTCGTAGCTCTAATAAGAGTATATTGTATTTTTTGGTATTACCAAGTGGAGAGAATGGCATACAAATGTTTAATATGCACTGGTTCAAAAGCAGAAGTATACAGTCATCACTATAACTTCTTTTTTGGGCTCTAACAATATATTTAGCTACTGATTCAATTCACTATACTCAAGTGTTTGAGTGATGCATTGCATTAGATGGTATAATAAATACTGTGTTTGTTCTCCACAATGTATTATCATATTGCTGCACAGTCACAGTTTGCATTGTGCATTATCACACCCTTTCTTTTTTATTGAGCTTTACGTTTTACTTCAACTGTTCACAAATGTAAGCATGGTTGCATGGATTTATTGTTTATAATTGTTTACTGGTGTGATTTTTATGAATTCTTCTGTTTTTCCAACAATTAACTGTAAATATTTAACATTATAAACATTATTGTGTTCATTTTATTTATTTATTTATTCATTGATACTTGTATTTCTGTTCCTTTGGTCCAGACCGAAACAGGAAACAATATTATGTTGTGCTTTAGTTCTGGTTCACCTTAGCATTCACACTGATATGGAACCCATACATTTAATAACTGTGATAATGTTCATGAAATTTTCAGAATCATGCCGTTCTCTGTTCTATGGGGGATCGTTTGCTTTATTTATGTTTTTGTTTACCTGTGTTGTGGAAGTAGAGCAATAAGTCACGAGACTTACTGCATTACAGTGGTTTTGCATGATGCAGAGCAGGGAGAAACCCCCATAACAAAGGCTTAAGTGGCTGACTGCTTATACACAACAGAGAAACTTTGACACATTAATAAAGAATATAATTTATGTGTGCAGGCAAATGTGTATATTGAGGATTCTGTGAATTCAGAAGTGCGTGAGCCTCATTCTGTAGATAATGATTTAGGTGATAAAACACCTGCATGTGTCAAAACAGCATCAGCATCTTCAGGAAGTCTTTAACACTTTTTTTCCCAGTTCTGTATTTGGTCTATATTGTGTTCATACTTCAAATGGTGCCATTTTCTGTGTTTTTTATTAATGTAATCTGTTTAAATGATGAGTTGTTGCAGCCCTTATTGAATAACCAGTAAAACTGCTAATTACTGTAAGCGTTATTTAACTACTAACATGTGTTGTGTTGTCCTGGTGCTGGTACTGGACAATATAATGGAATTTCATTATTATTGTGATCAGTTTTCTTATCATGATATGCACAGAAGCATATTGCTCGTCATAGATATCATCGTTACTTACAGAACACTGACCAACAGCATGTTTCATAAAACAATAATCAAGTCTGGTTCGTTGGATTTTGGGAATCGTGTGGTACTTTCAAATAAGGAAAATCATTGTGGTCAGAGTTTTTCCAGTGGCAGCTATGAATATGGAGCTTGTTACTCATTAATTCCAGGGTCGTAGCTCTAATAAGAGAGTATATTGTATTTTTTGGTATTACCAAGTGGAGAGAATGGCATGAAAATGTTTAATATGCACTGGTTCAAAAGCAAAAGTATACAGTCATCACTATAACTTCTTTAACAATATATTTAGCTTTTAATTCAATTCACTATACTAAGTGTTTGAGTGCTGCATTGCATTAGATGGTATAATAAATACTGTGTTTGTTCTCCACAATGTATTATCATATCAGTCACAGTTTGCATTGTGCATCATCACACCCTTTCTTTTTTATTGAGCTTTACGTTTTACTATAACTGTTCACTAATTTAAGCATGGTTGCATGGATTTATTGTTTATAATTGTTTACTGTCGAATAAGGAAAATCATTGTGGAGAGTTTTCGCAGTGGCAGTTTTTAAATGTGGCGCTACTAGTGCATTGTCTGTCCGTGTGTTAAAATATAGTCATGTGTATCATGCATCGTAAAATTGTCTTTAAGTAATGTGATTATGGTTCCACACCAAGCAGTGCTTGGTAAACTCATATAGACTACCATACGTAAGTTTGAGCAGTTGTTTTCAATAATGTACAACTAGTGTAGTTGCAGACAAATATAAAAAACAAAATAATAGCAGTATGCCGGTCTGTGCAACCTCATATTCATGTTTGAAACTGTATAGCCTCAAAAATGAAATTCTGATACAATTGAGGTTTATATCTAAGATTGCAAATAGTTACTTATGGCATGGTTTTATCTCCAAACAGTTTATATATTAAATAATCCCGCTAAAAATACCATTAGTGGCTTGTTGCATAGTAGTTTTTGTATAAGGTTTCCATTTATATGTTCATTTAATGTAGTTTTCCTACGTGGCCAGAGTATATAGCGAATGGTGTATAAGAGGATATTGCAAGCCGTTGAACTGTAGCGTATCATCTTACTCGGTGAGTCAAAGGCACGTGATGGGTGCTGTTGATAAGGTGTGATTTTTGCATTGAGGAAATATCTCCGTCTCTGTGTGAGGGGAAAGTCTTTGTGATGAGTCAGATGTGGTGTATCACAGATGCAAGCTGGTGATTCAACTGGAATAGTTTTTTTCTTTTTTCCGTTTAATTGAACGTGAGAATTGATTTTAATCAATTGATTTTTTTAGTTGGTGTTTAGTATCTACTTAGTATTTTTTTTTTTTGTCCAAAATAAGTCTTGGAGTGTTCTCAAAAGTAAAAGTGAAATCTGAGATGGGAGAGGTCTGGTGTGATACAGGCATATATGCTTGACAGCGTGTGAGAAATGAACGCGAACATGTTTCAGTATGTGGGGGCAAAATGTGTATAAGCTGACCATATGGCCTGCGCATGTTCTACTCTTTTACAGTGTCTCTCTCTCTCTCTCTCTCTCTCTCTCTCTCTCTCTCTCTCTCTCTCTCTCTCTCTCTCTCTCTCTCTCTCTCTCTATATATATATATATATATATATATATATATATATATATATATATATATATATATATATATATATATATATCGTGTGTTTCGTGTGTGTGTGTGTGTGTTCCTGTAGAGTTATAGTTGTGAGGACCACATGTCCTCACTAGTATAGTACATTCTGATTTTTTTGGTAAAGTGAGGACATTTTGCTGGTCCTCACTTTAGGACATGTTATTTTCTCCAAAAATCAGGTTTAAAAAAAAAAATCTAATAGAGCAGACAACTAGTGTTTTGGATACTGAGTTTAAGGTTAGGTTTAGGTGTAGGTGTAGTGTTATTTAGTTATAGGACAACGAAGATCAATAGAAACCTATGGATGACCTCACTTATATACTAAGACAAACATGTGTGTGTGTGTGTTTGTGTGTAACAGCATAGTTATGCATTAGTTTAATGGTTTTTCATGCTAACCGTATCAGTGCCTGTGTTTGCATGCATGCTTTTTGTGGAGTTGGGTATTCGTTTAACATTCGCTTTTGTGTGTGTGTGTGTGTGTGTGTATAGACACGAATAGCCATATGGCTGTGTATCGGGGGCTTTCCCAACCAAGCATGCAGTGTGGTGTACAAGGCCTGAGGGCGAGTGGGTGTGCTGGCTGTCCTCTCTGACTAAATATAGAGCAATCGAGCTCTCCGCTCGAACTCTGACCTCAAGGAACACACACACACTGAGCTCTGTGTACTGGAGGCTCACACTGGCTTGCTTATGAATAGGAGCCTGTACAAAGCCAATATGAGGATCATGTGCGTTCACACGTTTACTGAATAGTTCTTGTTTCTCAATTACAGCACCCACTGTGTTCAGTGCACAATGGCAGATTACTGACGCTGTTGGCATTGTGGTTGAAGGTTCTGCAGCGAACACATCTGAAAGGCCTGCAATAACAGGACTGATTACATTTGATTACACAAACATGCCACCAGGGTGACGTAATTAGATCAGAGGGTTTGTTTTTCCGGAGTGGTGGGCCTGCCTGAGCAGGGATTCGATCCCTGTTCTCTGAATGCAGAAGGGTGGTGGTGTTGCCTCTCAGGTATCTTATCATAACAAAGCATACATGCTGTCTTTAACTACTAACCAGCGTTTCACCAATAGGGATACTGATACCTATGACCGACACCCTTACCTGAATAGCTGCACCAGGATACTTTCAGTAATGTGCTGTGTAGTCACTTATAATCCAAGTTAGTGTTAATTACTAGCCCCTCCTTTATTGCTGAGTAGTGTGATGTATGCTTGGGAGGGAGGACTCTGCCTAAATTATGGATCGGATGTCTGTATCAGAAGAGAAAAGTGGGGTCAGTGCATCCCTACTAGGACTGTGTATTGACAAGAACCTGGCAATACAATACGTCTCGTTATGCAATGGTCAAGATTCAATATATCACAATATACTACTATATGAACAGGTTTGCCAATGCTTACAAAAGCATTGCACCCTTGTGCGGCTTGTTAATGTTGGAGTGGAGCGGAAATGAATTACAACACTGCCATCTAGTGGTCAAAGGTTCAAACACAACACACAGTGATTCACTGTCTGCCAGGAGACATGCTGTATTTTTCAGAATCGATACAGTATTACTAAACATAATATTATAATATTCGATATTTCGATATTTTCCCTATATAATCGATATAATCCCTACTAACCTGCAACACTATAAACAAGAAGTTGTGTTAAATGCTTTAAACTGTGACTACTGTCATAACAAGCCTAAATCACCATAAGATCACCATTATTCTTTTAAATCCTGAAACAAAAGTGAATGTTGTTTAAATTGAAAATAATTTAGGCCAATTAGAATGACAGTATTTCAAATACTTTGAAGGTTTGAAGGGTTAGTTTGGTAACAGTTATAAATATGTATTTATTTTACCGTATTTTCTGTGTGCCAGCTTCAGTAATCGGCTTGACCGGTTTGCTTCGGTGACTGAGAGGATAATGAGTGTGTTAATGTGTTCTGTAAATTCCAGTTTACTAGTTGGCTTGTGGTAAGAGTAAGTGAAAGACATCATAAAGGAAGGTGGTGGATTCTTCTGATCACAAAAGGTTTCCTGTCCTTTGTTCTTTGCATAGCTTGCATCTCTCAGCTCCTCCCAGACTTGCCTGAGTGCCTTCAGTTCGACGTTTAGGAGAGCTTTGTCGAGGTGGTTTTCAGCTCAGGCCTTCCTTCTTTTCTGTTGCCGTTGAAGATCAAATTACCGCCCCAGATAATCATGAACCTCTCTGTAAAGTATTGAACCAGCAGCAGCAGCCAGCAGCAACTGATCCAGGGTCAGTCCCTTGGTGGGGGATAAAGTTTCTGTTAGTTCTCAATGCATTGTTTGGAGGAGGGATTCTGGGTAGTGTAGTCCAGCTGTTTGGGTGTGGTTTTGTTTTGGTATGCGTTCTGGGATGTGTTGTTTTCTTATCTGACTTATAGGCCTCGGCTTTTTTAAAGAGATAGTTCAGTTATAGCACATCGTTTTAAAGTGATAGTATCTCCCCCGCCTTGTATGCATGCCACATGTTCATTGTTATAGTTAACAATGTCATTCACGAACCTGATCAACAAGTTGAGGCAAGTGTGTGATGATTTAGATATAAGAGGTGGGTTTTTTTTTTAACTGGCTTCCTTTTCTTTGTTATATAGAAAAATTTGTTACCTTAGCAGAACAAAGCATACATGCTGTCTCTAGTGTTTTACCAATAGGGAGACTGATACTCATGACCAACACCATTATGGATAAATCTGTAATGGTATGTTTTATGGGAAATAAAAGATAACAGGAGCCCCTTACCTGAATAGCTGCGTCAGGCTACTTTCAATAATCACTTCAATAATCTACTGCTGTGTAGTCACTTTCAGTTAATGTTAGTTCAGCTTGTCTCAGCCTAGATTTAGCCATCCTGCGGTGTGCCTACATCAGTCAGCTGTATTGCTCAGCAACAGAGAAGCATGACTTATGGTTGGGGGTAAAATGACCTATGCTTGGGGGAAAATGACCTATGCTTGGGGGGAAAATGACCTATGCTTGGGCACACCTTTAGGTGGCCTTGGCAACACACTTGCTGGCAGTGAGGTCTGGAAAGCCAGAAAAATGTAACTCTATGTTAATATAAACTTTGCAAAACTGCAAAAGCAAAAATAACCGACTTCGAACTTGCACCCCCTCTTCCAAGACATATTCATTATTCATAATGTTGTTTAGTGGTGGATTTTTGAAGCACTGTAGATTGATGGAGACCTCTAAGAACGAAGCCAAACTCCTCAGGTCAGTAGAGTGTGATGTACACTTTCCATTGAGCTTGCATTGCTAGCCTCCACAACACCAGGCTCCTCACCTGTTGTCTTCTTTGTGGCATCCCTGTTATTGGTATTATAATCATAGATCACCGACTAGTTGACATTAACCCTAAAGCACCATCGCTGACTAGGCTGTGCAACCCTTAAACTAAAAGGTCATATTTTTGTGTAGGCTATCAAGCTAAAGGCAAGCTAGCCACAATCTCTACATTTGATACTAACAAGGATTCTTTTGGGGTGAGATATACTTGCTGGAGGTTAATAATGTTCACTGCAGACCTGTTTTTAACATTTAGAGTTAAGCTTGAAACATTTCCCAGAGCCATGGCTTTCACACAGCCTGTTTGTGATGTAGTGCCACATTGGCAGTCATCCACCCCGTATGCAAATATGGTGGTCTGTGGTTGGTCTCAAAGTAGGAGCTTCTTGGCCATGTTGTGACACAACCTACCAGACACTGACAACAGTAATAGTAGCCTGCCATTTAACAGAGCCAGTCATAACCAGAGCTGGCACAATGCCATCTTTTTTTTCTTTCTAATACCCAAATTGAATTTACCATAGATAAACTGATTGATCTGATATTTCTAACCTGTTATTCTCAAACTACTCGAGCAGGCCACTGCCCCTCAGGATGAAATACTCAGACCTAATATGAAATAACAGTGTGGTTTTTTCAGGCTAGGTCTGTCAAATGTTTGAGTCAGGTTTACTCTTTTCCTTTTCTTTCAGGTAATCAATCATCACCCATCTCAACTTTAGCTTTTGTGTCGCATTGCCAAATCAGTTTATGAATTTAAAGCAGTCTTTCAGTAGTTGACTAGGTACTTATGTTTTGACAAGCACAGAGGGTCTCCTGATATTGAGGTGATCTTAAGCAGTGATTTTCCAGATTATCCTGAGGTGTTTGGTGTCTATAACACAATCTATACACCTCCGATCTTCTCCCGGTCCAGTCGGAGCCGCCTGGACTGTGAACCATAAACATGTTCAATATTTTATGACTCAGTGTTCTGTAGTGCGGGGTGGATGTCAGTTCGCTGGTGTGAAATGCAATTTTGATGTCATGCCTGAAAGACCGTCAGCTCAGAGAACGGAACTTGGTTTGTACAGAAGAAGTTGTAATCATGTCGGGACCTGAACTCTGGAGAAGGAGGATAAACTCAAGTTCATCTTGCAGTTTGTTTAAGCCCGGTTGACCCTTTTTTCAACCATGACTTAATCCACATTGTTTTTATTCGCTTGGCTTTTTGTCTTCAGAAAGCAGACACTCCTATCATAGCCTCACTGTCAACCGCCATGTGTGTGTGTGTGTGTGTGTGTGTGTGTATATATATATATATATATATATATATATATATATATATATATATATATATATATATATATATATATATATATATATATATATATATATATTAGTGTATGTGTATGCATAGTAGCCTGCCATTTAACAAAACTCTGGATAATGAACATGCTTTGGTTGATGAACTATATTTTACTTAAGGCTTAAAAGAAACGGTTTGGGCTATGTGAATGAAAACAATCAAATCGATCTTTCTGGGCGTCGGCTTCCGGTGCTTTATGGGTAATGTAGTTGTGCCCTAATCCCATTATGTAGTCTTCAGCCAAGCACATTACTCAGTCTCTCCAGGGTGCTGCTGAGGCTGTGTGACTTTTTAGGGCTTTTATAAAAAGACACTAATTAGATTGAGGCTGTAATTTCATCAGTTCATTCTCGCTCTGAGTGAGAAGAGAAAAAGCCCTCTCCTTGTCAGCTGGCGGGTGAAAAATGGCACAGGGCCTTTAGCAAAACCTTCCATTGGATTATGTGCAATTATACTTTAAAGACGAGTACAATTATCTTTCACAGGAGAATATTACAGGCAATTAGACTGTACGCTTTTACATTCATATGCTCAAGCATAATTCATATTTTTATGGCCTTTCCCCTACAATTATGGGTTCAGGCAGGGCTTCAGGGGAAGGTATAATGAAACTTACTATTCAAAAGCTATATTTGACAGCGCACAAGCAGGTTGGCTTCAGGTCAGATCTAATGCAAACTTGTGAAAATGCTTCTGTTTTGCTTTCTATTCATATTTAATACAAAAATTTTCATTGCAAATTATTTTTTCAGCGTAATGGTGCGAGAGAGAAGTAGAATATTCTAAATATTACTTTCAGTTTGTCCTCCTTTTGCCTGACAGTAAAGATGCCACTGAATATATATTTTTAGAATATTATAATTACTAAATATTATCAACTTAATATCAGTGACTTTGATCAGGGTTTGATCAAATACCCAGATGCAGCTTTACACTTCCATTTACAACCCAATCATTTGCTCATAGCATGAAATGAGCTGTTTTCCAGTTTTTGGTGAGCTCATAAATAATTTGAGCTCTGCTTTGCTGGCTTATAGGGAGGCACCGCGATAACTTGCATAAAAGCAACATGTAAAATGGATCTCTGTTTAATAAGCTAGGTCGTCATACTACACAGTGGAGTCACATTATTATGACCACTAGCTAATATCCAGAGTAACCGCCGGGATGCAAGTGTCTTATTAAGGTATCTGAAGCCATGCTGACTGCAGTGCTTTCCACAGCTGCTGGAGGGCGTGTTGGGCCTAAGCTATAGAGAGAACACAACAATCCAGGAGGTCCCACAGATGCTTAATTAGGTTCAGGTCTGGGGAATTAGGGGTCCAAGGTAGTACTTGGAATCTTGGTTATGATTGTCCAACCAATGTCGGACATCTAACTGTGTGATGTTGCAATGTCTTACTGGAAGGTCCCATTTGCTCCAGAGAAGACAATCAGCATGTATGGGTGGACGTGATCTGCAAGGATGGATTCATACCCAAATTGATTGAGAGTGTCTTCCACATGGAAGAGTTGGTCCAGAGAATACCACACCAACATTCTCCAGACCATACCGCTGCCACCTACGCACTGCCGCTGTTGAAAGAAGTTGGGCGTGGTCATAATAACTGTGTATTTACTTGTTATTTCTATACCAGCTCTCTGTGCCATCCAGATGCACCAGCATTGAGATATAGGATGGGACTGTTTCAGCTCACGCCCAGTCATAGCCTCAGTCAGAGACTGCCTCAGTCAGGGACTGCCTCTACCTGTGCAGCTTCTAAAGCTTTCCTATCCAGATTTCAAGCAGAGACTCTTTTCTTTTGTGTTTTTAGTTTATTAAACTGTAAATACTGTTTGACCAGAGGAGGATGGTTTGGTTCTCCCCTTGTGAGTCTGGTTCCTCCCAAGGTTTCTTCCTCCAGTCTGAGGGAGTTTTTCCCTGCCTCTGTGGTCTCTGGCTTGCTCACTGGGGGATATATGTTGTAACTGTCTGTTTTCAAAACTCTGTAAAGCTGCTTTGAGACAACATTGTTGTAAAAAGCACTGTATAATTAACCTTGACTAACAACTTTAACAAGATCCATGACAACTTTTTTAAAGATGTGAGAGTGGAGTTGACTTCTTCATCAACTTGTTTTACAGATTTTTACGCTCCACCTTAAATTGTGCCATATTTGCATTCTGGCACCTGTACAAGCTGCAGAATTCAAGGTGGAACAGACCATTCGAAGAGAAAATCTTGTTTACAGATGAACATCAGCCATGAATGGGAATGAAAAGTGTGGACGTCACCTTCACAGCATGTAATGGTTGCTGTTGTCATTTGTACACTTTGTACAGCATAAATATTAATGAATCAAAACTTTTAGGTGAAGGTTTAGGATTTTGGAAGTGGCCTGCTATACCATCTGCTGTGTAGTATGCAGAAGTTTGGGTTCCTCATAAACGGGCATTTTTTCATGATTATCTGTTCGTGATTGGTTGCCTTTGTTGCAAGTGTGTAGCACCCGGTCTGATATGGTGTCTTTAAAGAAACAGTGCTTTGATAAAGATAGCACTATCACTATTCATTTCCTTTTTGTCAGGCCTTGTTTTACCCCCAGCCTGAGTGAGATCGCTTTCCCACGCTGCTCTATGTTTAAAAAAAAAAATCACAAGCTCACACGTCCTTTGAGCCCAATCTTCTTGCTCTATCAGCCCACCTGTATTAGCTAACTGCTGGATGGTGGATAAGGTTTCAGGGTTTGCATTTCTCAAACAATTCGGGTCAATTAGTGTTACAGCGAAATTACATGGTAGCGTGTTAGCTGTTTCATTTTCTGGCTAAGATGATAAATATTTAATTGAATACATTTTTATTAGTGTAACTTTTTTTTGATTGTGTTAAATGGATTGCATTTGGACAGTGTTTTGTTCTATTAAGTTGGATGTGAATGTTGAATGTGTTTAATACTAATTCATTAATCTGTTAATGTAATAGTAATCTAGAATATTAGCGATAATATCTTTATTTACTCTCATACGTGCAGGTTTTGTCACCCTTAGTCATATTACATGTTCTGTAGATTAGTGAAAATTTCAATTCAAGGCACTGTTGTGTTTTTTTCTGCTGAATTAAAGACATTATGGAGAAAACACAACATCAGAGGGGCACATTGTGGCACAGGTTGGGTTTAGAATGCAGATTAACGTAGAAAGCTCATAAAAACAACAAGAAACTTGTTATTACTGTTGTCAGAATCAGATTTTACTGCCCAAGTATGTTCACGCATACGAAAAAAAATGTGTTTGGTTGCAATAACTCACAGTGCACAGTACCAGACAACATTTCACAAAGTACCACAGCACACATTTTCATTACACACATACACAACATATATATTAACTTAACATAGTGCTAGATTGAATATTTATATTAAAGTGTGATTATATGTGGGTAGAAGTTTCTCTGAGCTGCCCCACACTGTGATGGATGGGTTGATGACAGATTCTGTGGTGGCAGCGCACAATTTGATTATAGTCCAGTCGCTAAAAATAGTAAATAGTAATAAAACCATATTTTCTCATTCTTTAATCCTGTGTCTTTTAGATTTGATGACTAATAGTTAAATTCTGAAAAGTGAAGTGTTTGGCTTTTGTGGAGCTTTATTTAATTTGGGTTGCTATTTTTCGTTCTTCTATAGTCATGTGTTATATTCCCTACACCATGCATTACAGTGTAACTGTAAGTGTAATATTTACCATACAGTAGTTGTCAGTGCTTGTAAGGGACCATATTAACTGCAACTAGGTTAGCGAGACCCTTCCCCCACCCCCCCACACACCATCACTGCAGACTCGGGCATGCATGAGCGGAGTGGGCACTGAGCGTGTTTAACAGAGCTGTTGATACAGTGTGTTGGGTTGTGACGGCATGCGTTGAGTATGTCAGGTTGTAGATTGTGTTAGGATTGTGGTGTGGTGTGCTTGCATGTGGTTTGCTTCGCGTGTTACGCTTTGATTTGACTGGGAATTCAGGAAAAGCAATAAGAAATGATCAGTAAGTGCCACTAAAAGAATAAGTGGATGATTGGCTGTGGTTTAGAATTTAGTAGCAGCACTTTTCGAGACATGTAAACTTGTTAAAGTGTGATACTGAATGAAGTAAGTTCTTAGTTACCTTCAACAGTCACAGAAGGACGCCACAAGTTATTTGTTCATCCTAGTAGATACATGTTGTCTCTGAAACGGTGACTTTTTATAAGATGAGGATTAAAATGCTTGTTAAAAGTGAATTTCCACACATTTCTTTCAAGATTTTTATGTAATTCGATTGATTAGATGTAAAAACTTAACTTTTTTTTAAAATAGTGGTCAAATTCTGCATCACAAGTATAGACATTTTATTCTCTCTCCCAACTAGTCTCGTAGGCCAGACATGATCGTGTTACAAGAATCTTTAAACAACTATTAGAAGCTTTGGGTAAAATACGAGTCTTTAAGGTGGGAACAAACTACATGTGATTGTTCATTCATTTATTTATTTATTTTTTATTTTTTTGGGTCTGCAGTCTCATGAAGGCAGAGCTTGAAGTAGGAGGTGATGATGCCCTTGTCAGTATTGTCCAGCAGATAATAAGCTTGTTAGCTCTTAGATGTAACATATCCTCACTGTCCAAAGAAAAATGTGTATCTCCAAAACAGTAACTTTACGTTAACTTGCATTACATGTGAAGAAGGTTTTTGTCGTCTTTTGTGAAGAGGTTTTATTACAAGCGGCTTTGGAGAATTTATATTGGTCCAATCAGCATGAAACCTTCACAGGATGTAAAGGACAATTACTTTGTTCATATTAATTTTTCATGTAAAATTATAAAATCGACAAAAGTAAGATACATGTTTACCAAAAATCTAGGGGTGTAAGAAATATCGAATATCGGGATATTATGTTTAGTGATACTGTATCGATTCTGAAAATCACAGTATCGATACACAGATTCCTGGCAGACAGTGAATCATTGTGTGTTGTGTTTAAACCTTTGACCACTAGATGGCAGTGTTGTAATCCATTTTATCTTCACTCCAATATTAACAAGTAAGATTTGAAAAATCACAGGATATCACTTTGTTTGCAGTATCGCAATATATCACGATATATTGAATCGTGACCGCTGTATCACAATACGTATTGTATCGCCAGGTTCTGGCCAATACACAGCCCTACAAAAGTCTTACACTCTTACATCAAGATGCAGATGTGTGCATAGTGTGTACTCATTACATACAGAGACGATACACTTGGCCTCTTGATCTATTGGCTAGCGTGTTGCTTGATGGTTAATAGTTGAATATGTATTCTGGTTAGATCATGTCTCGCTCCACAGAATTACGGGTCAGCCTACACATGAAGTCTGAGTTTCTGTAATGGTGACACTGCACCTCTGTTTTTTATATGTAATATATTTTAGGTGAGAACCTCCTGAGAAACACTGTCTTTGGCATCAGACGACACTTTATTCATGTTGTAAATCCACGAAATTCCCCTTTTAATGCAACTCTATGTTATTTAGATTATTTTTATCATTTCTTTTTACTCATTGCTCTTAAAGCTGGTGTTTTCAAATGGTGTAAAAATAAAGACACTACAAACAGTGATTGAAATCAATGAGGGATAAAGGAGGTTTTAAGGTCGTACAGTATTGATGATGATGATGATTTCCTTTTGGCGTACTCCTGATCTGCTGAAGAGCTAAAGTATGCCTGTTATCTCAACAAACTCCTGAGCACTCGTGTTCTGATAAACATCCTCCGGAAAAAGAGACTATTGATTTTTGTGACCAGGATGGAACTGATCTCTCTCTCTCTCTCTCTCTCTCTCTCTCTCTCTCTCTCTCTCTCTCTCTCTCTCTCTCTCTCTCTCTCTCTCTCTCTCTCTCTCTCTCTCACTCACTCACTCTCTCGCTCTCTCTCTCTCTCTCTCTCTCTCTCTCTCTCTCTCTCTCTCTCTCTCTCTCTCTCTCACTCACTCACTCTCTCGCTCTCTCTCACGCTCTCTCTCTCTCAGGCTGAAAGCACTGGTTTCAACTGGCGGCCGAAATGTACAGGCAGCTTGTGATTGGTGAGTAAACACACACACACACACACACACACACACACACGCAATGCTAAACGCGAACATAGCTGTTTGGCAGTTGGTTTTATGAGTCTGTTAAGGCCGTGTCCTTCTGTGTCCTTTGAAGTTAATCACTGTATACTAGACGCACTCATTCCCAGTACTCCATTATGACACACACTCACATTTACAGTACTGTCTGTCAGAGACCACCCTTGATTTATTTGATTTCCAGTCAAAACAGTCATTAAGTGCAGGTCATTCTTTTTCAGCATCGTGAAAAGCAGGATAAAACAGATAATTACACAGAAGCCCTGTAAACTAAATAGAATATCTCTTTTTCAGTATTTACTGTATCTGCTCGTTGCCTTTATTACAGCTTCCATTCTGTTTAGGAGACTAGCTTTCAGTTTTTCAAAGAAAACTTCAGGCCTTTGGGATATTTGTGAAAGTTCAGTCTTAAAAAAAAAACTGATACCAAACTCGTTTAGTGATGCTGAGGTCTGGACCGGCCATTGTTCTAAGAACACCAGCAGCTGCTTTTTAGTCCATTTTCGTTTGTCAGTAAGGGCTTCTTGACCCACTACATATTCTTTCAGACATTTTGCATCAAGTTGTCTTCTCACATTGAAAGGATAACAATGAATTTTTATTTTTCAGATCAGATTTTTTTTACTAGCTCCTAAATAGGGTGGTTTTTGGTGGTTGTCCAGATTTTGTAAGGGTTTTTTTTCTATATCTTTTCTATCTTTTTTTTATATATATGTCTTTAACTTTGGCTCATCATATATCCAGTCCTCCAGAATGAATAACCTCTTAATTCCGTTGACTGGTGGCTAAATAAATGAAGGGTGATCTGTGACATCTGTGTGGTACTGTATTATTAGTGTATTTATATATATGTATATAGTCGCTGTTCAATGAAAAACAAGTTTACAGGAGGGAGCAAAAACCTACTTTACTTTTAATATAAGTCAATGGAACCAGAATTTTTTCCAAGCTATTGTGGAGCACTTCTATTGGTCCACTCGTCATAAAATTTTCACACACTGTAAATGACCATTGGTGTGTTCAAACAGTGTTGAAAACTCAAAATGTGTATGTTTTTTGCTAAATATCTTGATTCAGTGTTTGAGTTGAAATGCTATTCGGTGGTGACCCCATGCAAATAAGTTTCTTGAAATGAGTCAGTCCTCCATTTTACCAGTAAATAGCCGAGTGTCTAGAGCATTTTTCTAACAGCTGTGTTGGTTAGAGGGAACTGGAGGGATAAATATCTGGTGGTACTGAACACGAGATGGGCTTGCAGAGGGCGGTCAAGCATTTTTGGTGTTTACCAGTCCATTCACCAAAACTGTTCTGGTCCGGAGGTCTTTGCAGTAATCAGAAAATCTGGAATCTGCACATTTCATGACTCATAGTTCCAGCTGTACTGTTCACTTCTGTGACTATCCACTGCCCTCTGCTGGCAGATATGACCATATTCTTCCCATGAATGGCTGAAGACTAAAGCTGGACTAAAATGAATCTAAGCATTGTACACAAACATATGTAATATTATGGGTATTAATGGTGGTGTTTAATAGCGTGGGTGATTACCTGAGAGTAAGAAAGCCCTATGGGCGTGAAACTTTTTCACATAACATGTAAACAGTTTCTTTGAAATAAAAGAAGTTACTGTTAGTGACTTCCCTGGTAACCAAAATGTTAGTCAGCTGTTGTAGTTTTGTACAGCACTAATTCTCCAAAGCAGCAACTTCCTTTCTAAGGTTGAAGGAGAATTCCACTGCTTTTAAACATTCCTGCATATTCCAGTCATTAGGATGTAAACACTGTACTCCCAAGTGGTTAATACTGTATTGTAGAGAAACAAGTCAGACTTGTTTACAGTTGTACTAATAGGAGCCAGATGTTTCTAAACGCTATGGAACAGAAAGCAGTTACATTAAATAGTTAAAATAGTGTTGCCTGTTGTCTGAAACCTTCTTTTACAGACTAAAACTATCTTCCCCTCCAGGTTATTCTCCCATGTGGACGACCCATTTCTGGATGACCCCCTGCCGCGGGAGTATGTCTTGTACCTGCGGCCGAGTGGGCCTCTTCTCCACCAGCTCTCTCAGTTCTGGCAGCAGAGTCGGAGCGTGTGTGGCAAGAACAAAGCCCATAACATCTTCCCCCACATCACCCTCTGCCAGTTCTTTATGGTCAGTCTCCTTTGTCTTTGATTCATGCTAATTATGCTTGTGAGGTTTATATATATATATATATATATATATATATATATATATATATATATATATATATATATATATATATATATATATATATATATATATATAGCAATGCAAGGCAAGCTAAAACATCAAATTATTATTATTTACTTAGACGACTGCTTTCCTGTTTTCATTGTTGTTTGTAGAATGTTTACATCTCAAAGAAACAGAATGTGGCTGTTTTTTTTTTTTTTCGTTAGTCAGATTGAGGCACACTATTAGAGGCATGCATCAAAAACAGAGGCTTGATCATCCCTTTCTCGTTTCTCACGTGTGTGGTTACACAGTGCGCAGATGCGAAGGTGGAAGCTCTGTTTGAGGCACTGCAGACGGTGGTGGGTCAGTGGCGAGGTCGCTTCCCTACCCCTCTCCCCCTGGAGCTCTACACCTCCTCCAACTTCATTGGCCTCTTTGTGGATGAGAAGGTGGCTGATGTGCTGAAGAGTTTTGCATCTGATTTTGCCACCGAGGCTGCCACCAAAGCAGGTACGCATGTGCAAGACTGCATTTTTCCCTTTTTCTTACGTTGTAGCCGATCAGCTCTGAAATGCTTGGTGCCCAAAGTTTTCTTTGGTAAAAAGTTAACAAAGCTACTGAAGACTTGTGTTAGCCAATCACCCATAACACAAGGTGTCTGAAGTTCTGGCAAAGCACAATGCCACGTTTTAGGCTATGTTTAGGTTTCATTCAAAATACTTTATATCAACTTGTAACAGTTTTGAAGAAGAACAGCAGGTGTGTAAAGAGAAACACATTTTTATTTCTCTAATAGAAGTTGAATTAATTATAATTTTTGTTACATGTGGAAAGCCCACTACCAGCAATGTATATTATAAACAAAAAATCCTGAAAGTTGGTAATACCTTTTATTGTGAAACCCATAGTTTAATATTGTGCTGAACTGTACTGTGTATCGCAATGCATATTTCAAAATCTGAATGCAGCAATGAAGTTTTTTTCCATATTATGCAACCCAGTGGAGTTACTGCCAACACAGGTTTTAGCTGCCAACACAGGTTTTAGCTGCAAGGCACCTCATAGATCTGGCCTGTAAATCATGTTTAGTGGGCTGGAAATCCTCCACGAGGCAGAGCTGTTAGCTCTAAGTTCTGTGCTTTACATCATTGACACTGTGTTGTAATCTACGAGACATTAATTATTTATTTTCTACACTTAATCCCCCCCTGCACTGTTCAGAGGTCCATGTGGAGCCACACAAGAAGCAGTTGCACGTAACCTTAGCCTACCACTTCCCCACCAATCACCTCGCCTCCTTAGAAAAGCTGGCCAGAAGTGTGGATGTGTCTCTGGGCTGCGATTGGCTCGCCGTCCTCTTCTCACGAGACATCCGATTCGCTAATCATGAGGTATGACCCCCTCTAAGATCTAAAGCCTTGAAATATTGAATGGAATCTTAATGTGCTTGCAGATGTTATGCTAGCTGAAGGCTAGTGGAGGGAAGGCACGGTTGGGTTCAGTGGGATGTGAATCCTATCTATAGATCAGAAAGAGCTAGACGGAAGCACTTAGCTTTTCTGGTCAGTGTTTAGGAGTTTAAATGGTGTTTGTCCCGCATCTCTTGGCAGGATGGGCAATGCATTTATAGTCCTGACCACACTGTATTTCTGAGTGTCTCAAAATCTATCAAATCTAAATCTATCTAAGAGTATTTGGAGTGTAGCTTATTACTGAGAGGCAAGCTATTCGAGTTGAAGAATCAGCTGCTAGTCTTAACAGCATTTTTTCTTTTCATATCATATGTGCTTGCACATTAAATGCCACCATGCCCTACGAGATCATTATAAAGTAACCCCTCCAGAAAGCTCCTAATGGAAAAGAGCAAGAATGTAAACAAGAGGAAAAAACATGATTCTTTATAATGTATTTGTAATATTTACGTGAGTAAACAACTGATTGCTTATATCATAAAACTAGTTTCAATGTTAAAACCTCTGGGAAAGTTCTAGATGGTGTATTGAAAATTCTAGATTGCATAGGAATGTAGTGTTTACACTTTCTGCATGACTTATTTATTCTTTCTTCCTTTTTTCTTTTTTGTTTTATTAGCTTTATGGTGCTGTCCTGTGTGGTTTATTTATTTTGTTGTATTTACTGCTGGGTTTTGAACCTAGTATTGCATAGTGCCTGCTAATTTGTGTCAGTAAATCTTGTTTCTTGTGACAATATATCATTCATTATGGGGCTGTATTATTAATAAAACTTATGAACTCATAAGCTTAAGTTAAGATTTTATATTCATTATACAAATCTTATATTCATTTAGAAATATCTTTATTTACAACGTCTTACATAAACTTTAGAGATCCTAAACTGCTCAGTCATTATCAGTAGCCAGTTATCTGTTACTAAACAACTGACCGTCTTCCCAAAGCTGAGGCTTTTGCACATAATCAGCTAGGCAGCTGCCATCAAGAAAAATAAATAAATTAATAAAACAGAAAGACAGAAAACCTGGCTGACGATATAAGGGTTTAGTAACGTTTGTTAAAGTTTAGAAATTTGATAAAATTCATGTAGCCTTCTTTTCTCATAAAGACACTTATGTGCAACTTGAAATGCTCAATATTATCTACTGAGTGGTATTACATCCACTTAATAATCTAAAAACTACAGAGAATCAGATTTGGTCAGTAATCTGTTCACCAATTATGTAATAATATAAGGGAAATTTTTGGCTTTATGGGAGTCAGACAATAATTTAATTTAATTTTAATTTAAACTTAAAGAATAACATGCAGCATACCCATAACATAAAACTTTGCTGTGGCCTTTAAAAAAGATTTTACCTGAAAATATGAACATGCATCATCTAGAAAATTAAGAATATTTAAATTCCTAATTGTGTCAGAAGTGTAGCTAGTTTCTGCGTCCCTCCAAAAGTATTTTGTTGCCATATTGCAGCTGCAGTGTTAAATGCTGCTTGCTTATTTTCATACATGCGCAGACTGAGAAATCTGAGAAAAAGAGTTTAAAGCACTGAGAAATGTGATTACTGAGCTAAAACCCAGCTCTCTTTATCAGATTTCCCGATCAGATCTAGGCTGAGTATGCTGCTTACATCACCACTTGAATAATCGAATGCAAAAATCTGATTATTGGATTGTTAAGTGCATGTTAACATACTCATTGACACATAAGTATGAAGAACTCAAGAAAAAATACATTTTAATGAAGTTAAACAAGAATAAATGTAGCACAGTTTGCTACATAATGTTATCTGTCACTGTTACCTAAAATAAATAGCATTCTGTTATTTACACAGTAACTAACAGCAGAAATGGAAGCTTAGAATAAAAGTTAAGACCTCATCTTGTGGCAAAGATAAAGTTATAACCTTAGAAAGTGTTATTCTGTAATAGCTGATGTCCTGAATTCGGTCGTAACTAAAGTTCTCCTGGAGACTAGCCAGATTTAGAGTTAGGAGTGTATGGCCCCTGGACACTAAACACTGGTTGTTTTGAAGCCCTGAAGGACTCTTTTTGATCTGTTGCATGTGTTTGTAAGGACTCTTGATTTAGTTGACCATCATGGCATCTTTCATTCTCAGACGCTGCGAGTGATGTACCCCTACGTTCCCCAGAACGAAGACGAGCTTGAGCTGGCTCCGGGTGACTTCATCTTTATGTCCCCCATGGAGCAGGGCAGTGCCAGCGAAGGCTGGGTGTATGGGACCTCTATGAGCACAGGGCTATCCGGTCTGCTACCTGAGAACTACGTCAGTCGAGCTGACGAGTGCGACACCTGGGTCCTGCATGGGTGAGTGGAGAGTTTAAAGGAAAACTGATTTTTCAAAACCTCGGCATAGTTCACTGGTTGATGTGTAAACTAAGTCATTCAGAGTGGTTTGGTGTGTGTGATGCTCCATCTTCTAACTGTTTACAGGTGGTAGAACCAGACATTCAAAAAGTTTAATGCATCTAAAAGTTGTTTCACTGAAGATGAATTGTATGAAATGGTCATAAAACTGCTGCCATGGCAAAGGGGTACATGTAACCCAATAAAAACTTAATTTTTCAGTCTTACCCAATTTCACTAGTACCAGAATAAGGCTGTAGGTTTACAGGTTATTTTGGATAGTAAGTTAAATGGCTGCATTTGCGTTGTGGACATTGTGACCCCTGGTTTCTATCACCACCATTGGAAGGAAATCAGAGTCTAATTCTCTAGCTTGGAGCGTTTCACCTCAATCCACTCTGAAGGACTTAGTTTGCAACAACTGAACTTTAAAACTTTTGATTAATGGAATCCCTCTTTGACGTCAGCCTGCCTTGTTAGTCTCTAGTCGTATAATTTTGAAGACAAAATATTTCCATCAAAATGATTTAGACTGCTCGTGAAACGCCTTTTGATTTAATGTTTGTAATATCACTAATAACAGCATGTTCAGCCTCTGCCTCTCACCACCCCCACCTATCATCCAGCAAAAAAAACAATAGGAAACCATCACAGCATGGAATGAATTGTGTTGTCATTTCCAGTTCACTTTAACTTGAAAGTTTTTACATAGAAATGCTAGTGATTGTGACACATCTTCACTCTCCTACAGAGTTCTGATGACACATCATGAGTCAGTCAGTCATGGAAAGACAATATCTAATCTACTGATGCTAGCCGAGTTATTAATAGATGGGTGGAAATGATGGCCTGCGACCTAACTACAGTTTCAAATAGAAGAAAACAGCAGTATGAAGTCAGCTAATGTTACCTCAGGAAGAAGTATCTCTATTAAGCTGTGCCCCAGACTTGTCTGTTTCCTGTAAATGTATTTTTATGAAATGTCAATGACCTGGACCTTTTGTTTTTTTTATTATTGATATTATTGACTATGTTTCTTGGACAGGTCCCACTCTTTTCTCAACTGCACCTCCCCAACCAATATCGGTGGGGCAATGGGTGGATCTTTTCTTGATGGACAGCTGGACGGCCGTCTCCTTGATGACCCCAACCTAGTGGACTCTGCCAGTCTTAATGTCATGTGCCACCCGATGCAGGTGAGGAGCCTTTGCTGTACAACTCACCCATAAACAAATATTGTTAAGTGTCATGTAGATCTGTAGCTTCTAAAATACTGTCAAATGCCTTATGTAATGTAAAACTGTAAATATATGTAATAAGTAAGATTAAAGATTGAATTATATTTTATTTTTAACAGCCAAGTGATCTATGCTGTTTATTATATACATGTATATTAATCATTTCAACATGACAAGCTACAATAAAATGGGGAAAAACTATGAAACACAGAGATTACATCTGTTTTGACCCCTGTTCTAGATGCTGCGAACCAATAACCAGTCTCTACAGCCCAAGAGGACATTGTTTGTGTGTCGCCATGGTGAGAGGATGGACGTGGTGTTTGGGAAACACTGGATCACCCAGTGCTTTGATGCCAAAGGTCAGGGTTCAGTGGTTTGTAACTAGTAGACTTGGCTTTATTGGAGTTAGATTAGTTTCACTTGAGGCAGATACTGTAATGTAAGCTATAATTGACAAGGTCTGTTATTTTAACCTCATAAATATATTTATAGTATCTGTACATTTTACAGGCTGACCATAATAACTGTGGAACAGTTGGTCTTTTGTCATTGACTGAAGACTGAACTCTCCTAGTAATGCACTTAAAATGTTTAAAACAACGAAAGACCGAAATCAAAATCAAACTACTGTCTTAACTCCACTTAAAAAGAACTGTGGTTGTCTTTCTGCTGCACTCCGCACCCCTAGCAGCTGTAACAGACTGTGAGCGTCGCCTTGACATTAAACTGAGGACAAATAAACAAACAGAAATGGCCGTGGTGAAAGAAGCAAGAATGTGTTGTGGGAGGGTCTGGCAGCAGTGTTAGCATATTTGGCCAAGAACAAAAAAATCAATTTGTTCATGAGGACTGTGTCACTTTGCAAATATCCATCAAATCATATATATTTATATATATATATATATTTGTCGAATCACATTACTATTACCACCAGACTCAGATCCTGGTTAGATCCTGGTAGTTTGTCACAGGTATCTAGAGCTGTCTGTAGTGCATCCCACAGCTGCTGGAGATCGCATTGGGGAGGCTCCATAGAGCGAACGCGACTATCAAGGTGTTCTCTACAATGCTCAGTTGGGGTCAAGTCTTGGATGTCTTGGTCATGCTCTTCCAAACAGTGTGGGACATTCCTAGCTGACGTGTTGCATTGTCTTGCTGGAAGATCCCATCCGCCCCAGGAAAAAAAAAAATTGCATGCAAGGATGGATTCACACCCAAATCGGTGGACAGTGTCTTTAACATGGATGAGTTGGTTCAGAGAATACCACCACAACATTCTTCAGACAATAATGCTGCCACCTGTGTGCTGCTGGCGAAATATCACAGCCAGGTAGAAGGTCCTGGAGACCTCCGAACAAATATACATGAGGCTATATAGTACCCATCTGAGGTGTTGGCGTAATAGTTACTTGTAATAGTGACAAGGAACTTCTAAATATGTCCAGTTGAGTTCTCTTCTACCTGGTCTCCTCAGAATGAGCAAACCTGGACCCACAAGGCCACCCACCAGTGAAAAGGCCTAGCGTGGGAGCGCATGAGAAGACCTGGACAGGAGATGTAGAGAGTACCTGATTTGCAACCCTCTCTTGCAACCAAAAAACAATGGCAGTCCACCCTAACTTTGAGTATAAGATAGTTATCCCACATATTGCATGCATATGATCATGAAGATACAAACAGTAGGCCCAGCTATACGAATTTCATATATCAGAAGTGAAGGTTGGTATTAATAGATGCAATTAATTGTTACATAACCGTAAGCTCATACGATCATGCTCATTTCT